>VXBW01003926.1:1899923-1994295 GCA_013400375.1 Thinocorus orbignyianus | reverse complement strand
AAAAAAGCAAGAGTACTCAATGTTTTAAAAAACTAAGTAGCTTTTTTATGGATAATATTGTGTTTAGATTATATTAAATTATCTCCCTCCTTAATGACCCTATCAACCCACAGCAGCTCATTTGTAAAGAGCAACTTGTGTTTTGATAGTACAGAATCATTGTACTAAACGCGTTTAAAGAGGACTCAATTTTATCAGAAAATAAAGATAGCTGTTTTAAGTTATTTAATATCTTTACTGATACTTCCTTCTTTTCTTAAAGTGAATTATTTCAACTCAGTGTTTCATCCTTGCTGAGAAGTCTAACAAAGAGTGGGCAAAAATGTTTTTTGTTCTACTCCAGTTCTCTCTACTCTTTCTAGAGGAAACTGTGTTTCCCCTTGTTCCCTCTATTGCACAGCCCTCTACAAGTGTATTTGACTTTTCTCCTATGAGAAGATAAAGTTCTGTCAAAATTTTCTGAATAAGAAAAGACAATCATTGTCATGACATAAGAAAGGTTATTGGACAATATTCATATTGTCTGAATTTAGTCTGGGGCAATACCAGGTTACTTTCACTAGACTCCTTTTTAATACATGTTTCTATATTCAGTGGAGAAAATGAATGTCCTTTATAAAGCAATTCAGAGCCACAGTACACTAAAAAGAAAGACCATATGTAGTGGAAAGAAAACAGTTTTGCAGAGAAATATTGTCCTATTGAGCCAATGATTTATAATACGATAATATTAGTTGCAAAATCATTAATCAAGTATGACAAGAATTAAAAATCTGGCAAGTAAAGTTTGCATTCTTCGTGAAGAAATAATATTGTACCACTTTGCACAATGCGTCATACCGGTGTGAATCAAAGAGAAATAAAAGAAACCTTTTGTTGTGAAGAGGTGACTGTATCTATGCAGATCAGTGGCTGTACTAGTATCATAGAATCATGGAATCATAGAACGGTTAGAGTTGGAAGGGATCTTAAAGACCATCCAGTTCCAACCCACACTAAACCAGGTTGCTCAAAGCCCCATCCAACCTGGCCTTATAAGCATATAACCATTAGCAATACTATTTTTAATCTTCCTTTATGCTTCATCTGCTCTAGACGTTGTCTTATTGACAGATTCTGGCTCTTTCATTCAAAGTGACGAGATGCAAAATATCTCCTCAGCTGTTAATAAACTTCCCATTCAGTGCTTATGATTGGTTGAGATAATGTACACAGTGGAGAAGAGAGCTGAGGGCACATTTTTTTTTTATGCAGTTGTATATTCCTAGTTAGTACTCTAAGCCCCATATGTTCTTTCACATAGCAACAGAAAGGTAAAGAAAACCATTGGGTCACCCTGTTTTTCTTAGATAACTGCTAGGTAAGATGTCAGTGACAGAAGGGTTTCATTCAAATAGTTTATGGATTAAGCTTTAACCAAGAAACTGAAAAAAAGAAAAGGCACATTTACTTTTGAACTCAGCTTTTTATTGCACGCTTGGAATTCTCTTCTTCCTTTAATTGGTTAGATGTTTTCCCTTTTTTTTTTCTTTTTTTTTTTTCATACCAGTGAACAGTCAAGGGCAAGCAGCCTGACATACGAAAAGAAAAATCCAAATTGATAGACATACTACAAATCTGCAACTCAGCTGGTGAAAATAGAGAATATGAACTGAAACTCACCCTGGCAAGAAAATTTCGACCCAACACTGTGGGAAAAAGAGCAAGCCAAGCAATTCAAAATTAAGGGATCAAGGTGAACTTGATCATTTGATCATTTTCCTTGAAGCAGTGCCAAATATTTGAAGGCAAATTGGATTTGCAGGAAGGAACTCCAGCACATCAGGTAGAATATGAGCCTGGCTTGAAGAAAAAAAAAAATCTATGGAGAGGTGGAAAAGCATCAGACGAGATCCTCACCCTTGATAACATTTCTTTGAACAGCTCAGATTTCTCAGAAGAGCTGCTAAATTATTCTGACTAAGCATCTGAATACCTCTTCAGCAAGGGAAAGGCAATGTAGCTGCTTAGTTACGTGGATATACTATCTGTCTTAAGGGACTGTACAGCACACATACATCATTTATTGGGTATTCAGTACGAGACACCAGAATTGTTCCAACTACTGTTTTAATTTCACCACCCACAGTAACTAAAATAGCACTAGTGTCTGCTCTGAAGGCATTTAAGCCTAAAGAATAGTGAAAAGAAGTTGATACACTAATAGCATTGTTTTCCTGTTACATTCTATCCCCAAACACCTTGACTAGGAGCTGCTTCTTTTTTGTGAAAGGAAAACTAGTGACCATCTAAAGGAAATCTCAGCACTGCGCCACTAATGTTTTCTTTCATTTATTTATTTATCTATCTATCTATTTATTTATTTATTAGCCTGGGATTTTATGTGAAAAATCATATACACACTTCTCAAAGTCTGCATGACATTGTTCCATTGTAGAAAAACTAAGTAATTTTAATTCTTCATACTAGCTAAGATCCCAATAAATAAAGAAAATTTAGATGCAACCACTGAAACGGGGATCACGTATTATAAAATACAGTTAGTCTTCTGACTACACACACAGACTTTCAGTCACTGAATTCAACTGGATGGCAACAAGGTACTTCTGGGACTAACTAAGGATTCTAGCAAATTCTAATTCACCATGGATTTTGAACGCAGCTCCTATCAGGAAAATCTCATGTTATCACCATGTATTTTTTAGGCTAACAGAGTCAGAGATTTAGAAGGATTTAATCTTCTCCACAGAATGCAGCAAAATCATGCATGTAAAAATCCTACTGTCTAATGAAATTTTTACTTTTGAATGAACTTTGTACTGTTTGATCTCCCTGTAGTGAGCACAATGGTATTCAAATATCTAAGAAAGAGGGAAAAATAGGAACTCATCTAAATTTTTCTAGAAAGAAATAAAATATTCTGTGACTGCCTGTTCCAGTCGCTCCTGTTCAAGAACAAGGGTGCATTACTTTTGGATGACACACTGTTGATAGAGATGTAGAATAAATTAGGCAATCCAGTCAAGAGATTAAGTCATATAGAGTTACCCAAAGCAGTACCTTGTAAGCTGCCTTCAGAAAGGTCACTTAACTAACAGGAAGAAAAATAGAGGACTGTTTGTATCACTGTATCTGTGATAATTGACCCTAAGGAGAAATTAATTCACCTGTTTTCTTTATGGACTTTCACAGTGTAATAAAGAGAAATTCTAAGCAGTTGGCATAGGAGCGTAAATGTCTCTGGGTAGTTGCTGTAAACAGCCTCATGCTTCTGGAATAATATTCTTAGGTCAAGTCAGACTATTTGGTCTCTTGCCTCATTCTGAAGCCCTTTTACCTCCTTCTATATTTCCAACTTGGTGCCTCTCAGGAATTTTCTGTATTTCCATAAACACGACGATTTTGTATGATTGTTGAGAAGCTCCTCACACTCATTAATTACTCTGAGACAGAAGGGAGCTAAAAAGAGAAAAGGGCAGCAACATTTTGGCCAGAGGTCATTTGTTTCTTGATCTGGTTTTAAGAAGACCATGACGGTAGTTCTGTGAATACCTCAGTGTGCTCCGTTCTTAAAGAAGTGAAAATACTCACAAAGTAAGACTGCATGAAGGAGGAGGAATAAGCTGTGATGAAGAGAACCTTATCTCGTTCGTTTCTGTTGGTATGGTTTCCAAAGATTGTCCCTGCTTTCAAGAACCTGGAGACAGCCTTGTTTGCCTTGTCTTGCCTTGCCTTGCCAGATATTCTTTTTGCCAGTTAACCATTCCTGGTCCTATTCAGGGTACACCAGTCTCAAATGGCTCTGTTGGCCAGCAACTCAGCATGTTGTTCAGTATAGTTGCTGATTTAATCACTTATCCCCTGGAAGTCTGACTTAATTTCTAATTATCTAAAACTGTCTTCTCCCTTCCAGAGGAATAAAAAAGTGAGAACCAAAAATTTTGGAATATACTTTGTGTGCTACGCAAGGGGTGGAAGGAATTACACAACTGATGGACTTGTGCACTTATTCCCTTATTAATCATCTAAAATTGAAAATTTGTTCTACTTCCTATTCCATAATCATACAAATACAATACACTGAAAAGGAAATTTATTTATTTATTATTTTTAATAATAGAACTGCTTTTAAAGGCTATTCAGATTATTTAGTAATTATCACTGAAAAAATAAAAAGAATAGTAAAACACACAGAGGTGCTCTGAACACTGGCATATCCATCAAAAAAAAAAAATCTCATTCTGAATAATACTTACATTATACCCTTGAAACTCCTCTGCTAGGACTAGATTCTTGTGCCTGAGATACTCTTCTCTATCTTTCTTAAACAGTTGAGAAAAGACCAGGATATAATCAAGATATTTGACGTAAAATAGCAAGATTACCCTTAATCTTTCCAAAAACTGTCTAGTTATACCTCAATATTTCTGTTAAGCAGTTGCAAAGAAAAGTCGAAAAATGTGCTTCTATGAAAGGAACTTTTCTTAGAGGAAATCATACAGTACAAAACCAAGAAATTCCATCAAGCAGAACAAAGATAAGAGGTAAATGTAAAATAGAAGAGTTAATGAAAATAAAAAATTTAGTTTGAATTAGTGATCTAGATACCTTCCGTAACCTTAGAGAGAGAAATACTCTCAGGGATCACAATTCCCTTCCGTTAATTTCCTTTATGGTGAACTGTCACCTGCAGGCGTCCCTAACAAGATTTAATTAGATCTCTAACTTTATATGTCTTAAGTTAGCTGTGACAGATCTCACCTCAAACCAAAGAGATGCCTGCATGGTCACCTCTTCCGGATGCTGGCACCAGGAATGAGATCTAACGGACACAGGCTTAGCCTTTAATATTCTGAGCATTATTCTTTAGAACATTTAAAACACATAATAAATACATAAAATCCCTTGTGAAAGAGACACAAGCAAAGTAAAGCTTAGTACAACACGCTGAAAATTTACCCAGCTGTAATAGAACTAAATTTTTCCCTTGGTGTTTTTCACTCGGTGACGACAGCACATTACAGTTTATATTTGATGATACTAATTTGGGCTTCCTATTTGTCCTATCTGAAAAAATTGCACTACTATTCAATAGCAAATCTTTTCATAAAGTTGGAGATTCAAGGCAAATTTTCATCTCCTGAGAAAATATCCAGCACATAGAACACAGAGATTAGAGGATATAAATTTATTTCTGTCTGCTGACGNACGTCTCCTTATAAAGCCTTCTAAATTAAGATAAACCAACAAGGGGTATCTAAAATACCATGAAAAGTCTTCCTGAATAGCAGGGGCGGGGGGGGGGGGAAGAAGTTATAGACCCAGGATAAAATATATATAAAAAATAATAATTAAAAAAAAAAGTTAAATAAGTGGTAGATGCATTTGATTTTACTGTGAGTGTGAATTTACTCCCTCTAACATAAAGATCAAAATCTGGGAAACATCCTGGGAGAGGAACAAAATACAAAGAGACACGGAAACATCAGTAAAACAGTGCAGTATGAGTCACAAACCTAGAGATACATTCACCTCTCAGAGGTCAACCTCCAGTCAAAATGCAAATGACTGTCCTGGGTTTCTTAGGAGTAGAATCTAGTCTTGAACCAGAAAGAGGAATTCAAACTCAAATAAATAACAGAAATACCTATTATACACAACCATCTGTTATTGACTGAATTTCAAAGCAATGAATTAAAATTAGACAGGTTGTTATCAGGTTTGTAAAACTATACAACAAAAAAAAGGTTGATTTATGTAATTGCAAATTTCACAGGAAACTATTAGAATATGTTGATTATCCAAGGCAAAAAGAGAACAGGGATGGAATATACAAAAAAGACAGAGATTTATGTGAAAGTTTAGAACTGTATGAAGTTTTTTTTTAGATTTCTATTGAATATAAATATCAGAAATGTGGGAGCTTACATAGTGGGTAGAGAAGTAGAATGCTATGAGAACAAGTGAATTCTTCTATTGGCCTTAAGTTTTATTTGTGTTGTGAACTTTACTGAAATATTTAACCTTCCAAAATCTCTCTTTTCCACTCTGTAAGAATAGACTATCTGATCCTCATGAGTATTGAGAGATTTAATTTAATTTCATCAAATCCATTTAAGTCATTGAATGAAAAAAAAACATTACATGTGAGCACTGCCAACAATGGTTGTTTTTTCTTTAGTTTCAGCTTCTGGAGTCATTGAATTATTTGAAAATATCAGTTTTCATTAAAAAACCTCCATTGTTTCCAGGGAGAAAATACATCAGAAGTAATTGTTATGGTTCGCTAGAAAGATAAATATCTTCTGGTTTGGTTTGGTTTGGTTTTCCTATTGGTCTACTAGTAATTCATGATTGTAGACATCCTGGAGCACTTGCAAAGGAGCAAAGTTTGTGAACAGACCTTAGAGATTTTGCTTTGGATGTAGGAGCTACTGTTATGAGCCTGGTGCCCGTGTTACCTCAGCATGAACAGTTGTGAGGATTTATGGTTTGGTTTTTTTCTTTTTGTTCTGTTTTTAATTGTTGGTGATGGTGTTGTTTGGTTCTTTTGTGTGTTATACTTCAGAACAGAAGAACAAGTCTTCTTTCTTCAAAAAAAGTGCTTGAGATGTTATACGTTGAGTGGCTAGAAGTAGTTGCCAGGAGCTGAGAAGTCATAGATTCTATGACAAGAGAAGTCCTAGTTACAGCTTTCCATACAATGCTCCTTCTTTATTAGCTCTAAGAAGCAGTATACAGATTCTTTTGTATGCCTTTCTGCAGTGCTTACCTCTCTCCATGCATTTTGCATTGCATTTTGAGTATTTTCTCTAAATTATGGATATTCTCTTGAGAAACGGGTGCTGAGGAAGTGCTTATTACAATAACTGAGTTAGAGACACCAAGACACATCTGATTTAATTTGAAATTTCTCATATAGTCTCTACTGATTTAATAATGAAAAAAGGGTAGGGGAATTACCATTACTGTAAATATTAAGAGCCAGATTAATCCTTTAGCACGCAGATTCCCTTGGCTTCAGACCGAGTTGCCTAGGCATTTCAGTGGTCAAGAATTTGCCTGAGGAACACAAAATCATTTTTAGTATAATGTGAGGAGTTATTAGGTAAAAGTACTTGGATGAAACTGAGTACAGCAAAATGCTGGATGAATATTAGCAGAAATAGCTCTGTAAGTCTTAAGAAGAACTGGAAAAGGGTCATGTAAAAGCAGACTGGAGAAGTTATTCAGATACAGTATGGAGACTAAAAAACAGTGCTAGGATAAAAATAGATCAGATGACCTAATCTGTGTCTTTGATCACTAATGTCTGTAATTCTTATAGGCAAGGGTAACACAAAGCAAAATCAACAAAGAAATGCTAGCTTGTACAAATGGAGTATAACAAAAACATTCAAGCTTCCTCAAATACTACAAGCATTGCCAGTTTTAATGCTGGAATAGACCCAATAAAAATCAGATAACTGTCTCAGTTTTTCCCAGCAAGATGATTATAATTTTCCATTACACTCTTTAATCAGATGTATTGTAAATTGCAAAGAAATGGTGAAATTTAATTTTTTGCTAAATCAGAAAAATGCTAAGTAAGAAACCATAGGAGAGAAGCAAAATACATTTGGGAAAGGTCTAATATCTCATACAGGAAGAGAGGTTCTTTTTCTTTTTTTTCTGTACCAAGCCAGAGAAGGACAAAAGCACTGACAGAGTGAATGGGAATAGAAAAAGTGAATTAGAAATACTGCAAAGAGGAAAAAAATGTACTGCAAGCTCACAGGAAATGTCAGTCAGAACTTTTAGCAAGAAGGGAAGCAAAATGCTTAATCTAACACAAAAGATGAGGATATATAAAGAGGTTAAGTATTAGAGAGGTGTCTGGCTACAACAGAATATTGCACCTTAAGCAAAAAAAGAAATGACATTAAGTTTTACAGTAGCTGTCATTAGATAATAGAGTGGTGTCTGGATTTCATTCCTTCAAGCTGCAGTGCTGCAACCTGACCAGATACAACCATCATACAGTAAGGGAATCTTGAAACTCAAGTATTTTTTTTACCAAGTCAGAAATGTTAAATTGAACAGAGAGAAAAAGAAAAATCCTCGTCATTAAAGCTCAGGTCATAAACTTCAATGACTTCATCCTCTTCCCACACAAGAAAATCACTGATGCATCAAGATGCTGCATATAAATTGTACAATGTAAAAACATATACACACATACTAATCAAAAGGTATGGTTGCATAGATCATATAAGGCGATCAAGTACAGAAAAAATGCAGTTGACTTCCTCTGAGCAATCAATGGGTCAGTTCCATGACATAAACCCTACAGATCCATAAGTACTGTAGAAATATCTGTTAAATAAATTTAAGAAAATAAATTAATAAAAAATATGTGTCAGTTGGCCAAAGCTGTACAGAGGTCATAAAAGTATAATCAGTGCAGCTAAAATAAAAAATCCTACGGATTGAACATATAAAACTTCACTTTTAGAATCTTAACATCATGTATTTTATCCCTTGTGATTTACCTATGAAACTTTAAGATCTCTACTGCTTTATAACTTCTGCATTTATTTTGTTTAAATCATTATCTTCCTTTTATAATGGAAAAAGAAACATGAAGTTGCTTGAATTGCCTGTTTACTTGAGTTTAGAATTTCACAATAGCTCCCTAGAGCTATCAAATGACTGAAATAATTCCTTTCAACTATATTGGTTTTTCAGCTTAAAATGACATTAAATATTTTCATGATTTTAGGGAGAAGAGGAAGCTCTATTTTTCACAGCAGAAAAATGTGCAATTTCTGTACAAAGTTAAAGATTAGGATGACCAGATTATTTAGAAAACAGCAAAATCAAGATAAGTAATATTGAAAGATCCTGTTGCAAGGACATCTTGATCTAAATTCTTGCTGCTTTTCCCAGACATATTTTTTTGTAGATGGTGAGAAATTATCCTTGCCAAAGGTTTTATTTCCCTAAACTCTGTTGTATTCCAAAGAAGTAATTGATTGATGGAACAGATATGGTTGCATTTTATTGTGTTCATCCTTGCTATCATATAAACACTTTTTAATGAAGCAAGTGATTTCTAGAGAATCCTTTGACTCACCAGACAAAAGCAGGTAGCCAACAACAGAAAAGTTTAAGTTGCAAGACATTTGTTTTCAACAGAGACCACTGTGGGTTTACCAAGGCAAGAAATGCTTTCTGAATCTTTTAATTATAGATGACAGCATCTCTTTTCATAAATTTAGGGATGGCTTACCAGTTATTGTAGGCACGTACAGTTTTATTTTTTCTTTCCCTCCTCTCCTTTCATTCGTTCAGTTCAGTGCTGTCACAGGAGCATCTGATCTGGCATTCAACACAAGCAGTTGGGTCAGAATGAGCATCAAAGAAAAAGATGATTATTCTTAAAGCAGAAAACAGAAACTTTCTCCCCGGGGCAGATCCATTTCTGAAGGTTTCTTCCTTTCTTCTTACCTCCATCTCCTCCCCATTCTTAAGGAATTCCAAATAAACTATTACAGTATTAAGGTCAGACAAATTTTGTCAGGAGGTATGTGAAGCTTAAATTCAATAATAGTTTTAATCATATTTTTAATATTTTTTTTCCGCCAAATTTATAGTTAGTTTATCCATTCAAAATTAAAAAAATGATAAAAATTACATTGACATTCAGAGGGAGCAGGCTTAATGCAGCCAATACTGAGCTGAATTTTATGTTTAGGAGGACAGATTACATCATGATGACAGTCCCCTCTGACCTTAGAACTAAGGTTTCATAGCAGATAGTATAACAGATATTCCTCAGATTATGCTGAAACTGTTGGTCTCTCTCTTTCCATGACACAATGCAATCAGTATCAATGTTTAAGTTTCTTTTGTTTCTTCTTGCCTCCCTAAGGATTCTGTCTGTAGCGCTCTACTCACATTTAATGTTTATACATTCTTCTCTGCTTGGATACCTGCTATCCCTTTTAGGATAATGGATCTTTTGCAATCAAGTCACATCAGACCACCCAGACTGCTCCTTCTCCTCAACCCTACATCCTCCCAATTGTCTATTATCAGTTTCGTTAGAGCTTGTGTTTCATGAGATGAACTATCATACTTTCAGATAATTTTTAGCTGTCACTCATGTGACACTTTCTTACCTTTACATTTTACTAAAGTATGCTTAAATAATAATTCTTTGCTCATCTAGAGCTAATTTATCTTTGAACATGCTAATTTTCTAATTCATTCCTTGAGAAAGCAATAGTATGTACAACATTGTTTCCTACTGTATATGTACTTTATAATAAGCAAAGATTTGTGCAAGTCGCATGAAAACCACCTAGAGTGAGCTGTAATTTATATTGTTGTGATTAACAGTTCCATTTTTAAGAAAATTTGAGGGAAGCTCCCTGTAGTTGTTATGTGTTTACAGGATACATATAAGCACCGGAAGATTTTCACGTTACCCTGTTCTTATACACCTGTCTTAATCTCTGTGATTACATGGCAAAGTAATTTTTGAAAATGCATTTTGAAGGTTAATTTACATGGTTTACAATCTCCGGATTTAAACTTTTTTTTTGCTAATGGACTGATCTATTAAGAATCTCTGACTATAGCATTTGTCTAGAGTGACTTGAATAGCTTACCAAATTGGTGATATAATGTCTTTTCTTCACAGTGCTTAAAAGCGCACAGATGACTGAAAAGCAATTCTAAAGGGTGCACACCACTTACTACGGACTGTACCTCTCTCTTTCCACAAATATTTGTAAATAAGGAATAAATGGCTATGGTATCATATATTAGATTTATGCCAGTGCCAGCATAAGTGAATGTGGATTCATGATTAGTTCTGAAGCAAGAAAAACTGTTGAGTTGACAAATGTGTTACCTAATCGAGACTGCTTTATTATTAAGTACGTTATTTGTTATACTGTAATTCAGTTGCTCTTGGATCTTCAACAGGCCCCATTCTGTTAAATCCTGACCTGATTTCGAGGGATGTTTAAATTTAAAAGTAGCTTAGAGCTGAATTCTTTGCTGTAAAAGAGATTTAGGGGAATATTCTGTTGTCCTTCACTGTGAGAAATACAAACAACAAAATCAGAAATATTCAATGTGTCAAAATGTTTGGATATTCCCTCTCACTTTAAATTTTAATTTCTTCTAAAAAAGAAAAAAGCAAAGGATTTTGTTTTAGAAGTACCTTTTTACCTTTTAGAAATATTGCAACTGTTTGTCCTGTACTATGTTAAAAAATAAATTAGCTTTTAAGGTACATAAAGGGGGTTTTCTTTATTTGGGTTTTTGTCTTTGTATTTTTATTGAGGGAACAATATACTTGATTTGTTGTTGTAGGCAGAGAAATAATTTTCCTAAAATATGTAAAAAAGGGAAACATTTTATTGTGCATTTGACTATTGAGTGTGTAGTAAAAGTTGTTGGAATTGATATTATATATATACAATGTACACTGCTCAGAAAGAAAAATTGGGTGAGAATTAGCTTAGAGAGATAATCAGAGGTCAAAGTATAAA
Organism: Thinocorus orbignyianus; assembly: GCA_013400375.1. Classification (NCBI taxonomy): domain Eukaryota; kingdom Metazoa; phylum Chordata; class Aves; order Ciconiiformes; family Thinocoridae; genus Thinocorus; species Thinocorus orbignyianus. Next base: position 1,982,749 of record VXBW01003926.1, on the reverse strand, counting down.
ACCCCACGATATTATAGGATTATAAAGAAATAGAAACATGAAAACAAAAATAAAATAGTATGTGACAAAGCTGAGAGTGGCAAAGACAACCTTATGATATCGCTAAAGGCTGCAAAAGACTTTAAGGTAGAAATTTTCTGTATCTAATATACAGCAAAGCCTTTTGGGACACTATAATAAAATAGAATAAGCAGTCATGAAAAGGTTTGTGGCTCCGTGAGCATATTTTCAGCAGGTAGAGATATTCCATAGCTCATTAATCAGTCATTAATGGAATAGATTGAAATATCTTCATTTTAACAGATGCCAGAATAGATGAGGGAAGAAGTCTTCTCTGATGACTCAGCTAAGTATCATTGCCTTGATTCTTCTGAGTGCATCTTATATCCTTCAAGGCTTATTAACTGCCTCATCACGAGCTGAAACAGTATAGTATAGTTTGATTTGTGCTGCCTGAGACACAACTCTAAATTGTGATATCTGTTGAAATGTGTGTTAAAATGGGACTAGAACTCAATGAACCCCCTGAGACTCTTTCTGTTGGTTTCAACGTGCTTCAGACTGGATATGCGCTTCTCTCTGCATATCGACAGAGAATATGCTCTTACAATAGCATCATTACCGTGAAGGAAGAATGACCCAGAAGTTAGAGAATAATCTTAGGTTTCAATTGCCTGAACTTCTATTCTTTCTTTTTTTTTTCTTTTTTTTTTTTTTTTTTTTTTTTTTTTTTTTTTTTTTCTTTTTACATTTCCTTTCTGTGTTACTCAGGATTTTTTCTAGCAAAGGACATGGTGACCCACCTCAGCACCCTGTCACTACTGCTTCTGAAGCTCCAGAGCTGCTTCATAGGTGCACGCACTTTCTCAAGTGTCAAAGCTAATATTGTCTATTTACCTCTGCACTATTTCAGGCTAAAACCCAACTGGAAGAGGAAATGTCCACATAATTTATGTTGCCTGAAATGTACTGAACATCTTATCAGGTGAGAAAGGCCAAGGATGCCTGTTACATTAAGTCCTGAGTATACAACCATTAGTGTATTTGCCAGGCAATTAGGATACAACATAACCAGAACGAGACAACTTCTGCCATGTGAAAAATATACTGGCATGTTACATTACTCCAATGGACATACACACACATATCCTCTGGACTGCTGTGCACATAGCTGAAGAGTTAGGTGCAGCTGAATAACATAACAGATGTGCTTCCAAGGAAAGGAAAGAGGCAGGAGTTGAAGCTCGGTCTTTTCTCATGTTGCCTTCACTTAAGCACCTGGATACCTGTCCAGTTTTCTGGCTTTTCTGACCCCAGCTCCCTTCAGCCACTGATGCTACCTGTGCTTTGAACAGACAACCACAGTATTCCAACCTTGGTGGCTGTCAGGGTGCAAAAACCTCAGTCTCATGCCAGTAATGCGATGGTTTTAGTAACTTCTTACTTCACAGGCATTCACTCAGGCACCATTTGTCAATGCAACGTGGAGAAATGGAAATTGTATTTGGTGCATCTGGCAGATACACTTTTATTCTTTAAGTGCTGGCTTTCAAGCACTAAGGGAAAAAACAAAACAAAACACACAAAAAAAAAAACCCAACCAAAAAAACCCCCAACAAAATACCCGAAACCCCAAAATACCCACATATATTCAAATGAACCTCCCAGAGACAGATATAAAATTATCTTAACACTAATTTTAGTGTACACTACCCACACAAAGCTCAGAATATTTATGTCTAAGACACTCACTTTAGATTTATTGCTTGTAAAAAGCCAAGCAGATACATAGAAAAAAAAATAACCTTGTTGTTCCATTGCATGCTGTCAATCAAGTCAAAGCCTCATAGTGACATATAAGCCCACCTAACAAGAAAAATCAAAAACATTTTATATGTGCAACGTATAAGCAAGTCACCAAGGACTAACGACTCTCTCTACTGCACCTAAATTGAGCTCTTTAAGCTTCTGCTGCCAGATACATTCTTATCACAGCTATCATTTTTAATGCAATGAAGAAATCCAGCTTCAATCGGTTTGACAGGAGAATAGATTTATTATAGCAGAGCAGTTGGAGAGAAAAGTCTTAAAATACAGTTCAGAATGAATCTTGCACTCTAGCTGAGTTGTCAATAATTATAAAATTACTGATTAGTGTAAGATGTAGGCTGCGCTGCCTTGTTGCCTGAGTACTTGGTGTTTTGGTTTTTTTTTAAAAAAAAAGGGAAGAAAAAAGGTTTTTTTCCATATTCATCATACTTTTGGCAGCCTAGCTGGAGATTAATGAAAGGTTCACACAGGGACAGGTCTTTACGATTACAAGCAGCAAAGCACAGAACAGCAATTACGGAATAGATCGACTGGCTTGTGTAATGGCAACCATGTTCCACAAGATCTTCCTTGCCAGGTACTTAAAGACACACAGACTAGATTATTTATTAGGTACTGTTGTTAGTCTTGTTTTTTAACACTATAATATTATGCCATGCTCTCATTTCCTTTCAAATCACTGGATTATTTTCATTCATTTCGATGGGATTTTAATGCCTCCTTTAATAAAGAAGGTGACTAATATGATCACCTTTCTGGTCACTGATTTTAATTCCTCTTCAGATGGTAGTGATGAATACTTTGATTATTAAATTGACTGGAATGCCAGAAGCAACATCTATAATAAACGAGTACGATGTGAGAAACTAATACAAAGAAGCCTTCTCAAGGATTCCTGCAACTGCTGCAGTTCTGTCTTCTACCTCCATTGCCTGACTGTTCCCCCAGTCTGCACCCAGTCAGTGCTCCTCACCTCCCCATATATATGTCAACCCTTCGGAGAGGGCTAGGTTCAACTCAAAAGTGAGCTAGGGTGATACAGGCCTTAAAAATTAAGAAATTAGTCTTGTTCGTGAGTCCAGCTTTCAGAGGCACTCCAATCTCAGAGCTGTTTGCTAGGTGGGAGATAAACAGAGCATTTCTTTTCAATTTAGGTGTTTTCTACTCAGGCTGCTGGGTGCTGTGAAACCAGGTCCAAATCTCTTAACTTTCCATAGACAGTACGTAAAGAAGGGAGATGTCAGAATTTCAATTCTAGGAACTATTCCCAAGCACTGCTGCTGTTTTCCTCTTTATTTCCTGAATTAAAAAGGGTAATGAACCAACTTCAAAAGCATGTTTGTCCAATTTCTAGTGCTGCTACCAGAGCAAAATTTCAAGGTTTGTAGTGGGAGATATTCCCTACTTTTGCTTTTCCTGTTTCACACCTTATTTTCTCTTTTTTTTTTTTCCTCTTCAGCTGCTTAATATCATTTTAGAAGACTTCCTGATTCACCTCTCACCATACTTTTATTACATCTTTTGTTTGTAACATGTCAACAGACTTCCAATTTCTAGTACGGTTTTACATTGGAGAATCTCAGTGGAAGAGGTTTCTATCAAATATTTCATAATATGTGTGTCCAGGAACAGACGGCTATCCGTGATTTCAGTTTGAGATCCATTTTGCTGATAAAATACCAAGACTTTTGCTTCTGAATCTTTTTATTTAAATTGCTGCTTTTAAAATACCTTTAATTTTCTTAGAACTTTTAAAGATTGTAGAATCAGCAACTATAAAATAATCCCAATATAAAATGTGTCATTCCATTTACAGAATTTATGGTCTTTCTATACTATTCTTAAGCAAGGCAAAATAATAAACTTCAGTTATCAAAAAATACTCCCTCCCCCACTTCCCATGAGAGTTTTTTCTTAAACGTATCAACATTTCACACTTTGCATTTGCCACTTACTTTGTCACATGTTCATTTATTCATTCGTTTGGTGCCTCCCTCCCAGCACCACAAGTTCCTCTGTATGTTTACAACAGAATATTGTGGTTCTTCACCTGATTTACTCTCTCCGTATGGGCATCCTCCAAGGATGGCGAATAAGACGCAGGAATCGTATGGGACTCTTTCCACCTGGAGCGGCAGCTGAAGGCCGTCCAGTAGACCCAGAGCACATGAAAGATCACAGGGCACTGATGAGCAGGGAGCTGAGCTATGTGCCTCATCGGTACCATCATTTGAGTCAATTCTGTTGCGTAAATTTGTACCTCTGGCCATTTATGAAGACCTAAGGTGTGTCATAGCATCATAGAATTATCCAGATCTCCAAAGGTCACCTATTCTGACCTCCCTGCAGTCACAGGGACACTGCCAACTAGACCAGGTTGCCCAGGGCCTCATCGAGCTTCACCAGGGAAGGGGCCTCAACCACCTCCCTGGGCAACATTTTCCAGCATTCCACCATCCTCAGAGTAAAGAATTTGTTCCTAATATCCAGCCTAATTCTGCTCTTCTCCAACCTAAAGCCATTGCCCCTCGCCCTGTCACTGCAGGCCTTTGGAAACAGACTGTCCCTGGCCTTCCTGTAGGCCCCCGACCAGAGGGCCAAGTGTCACCTGGTGCTCATCTGCCAGCACAGAAAAGTGCAGACGTCCGTATGCATTCAGCCTTTTTATCCCCGTAGCTGAGAAGCAGCCCATTATTCTGACATGTGGCAGAGCAAAGAAGTGGAAGAGTTCACTGGTACAACTGTATCCTCAAAAACAGACTCACCCAATGTAGCACTGTCGATGCATTTTTTTTCGCTATGAATGTTGACTAAATTGTACACAAAACCCCCCAAAATTTCCTGAAGGATTGGAGCAGCGTCAACTTCTTTACCTAAAGATTCTGATAACAATACAACATCGATCATGAGCGCTCAGAGCCCCACTGTTCTGGTTATTACCTGAAACTTCTTTGTTTGGGACTTGGAGTGGCACAGACTGCATCCTTTTTGCTATTGTATACATTGGGTAGTCCAAGACACTGACTGCATGTGTTTAGCAATTATTCCCTACCCAGCAATGCTTTGTAATCTCTCAGTCTTTATACTGAATAAAACCATTGTGTCATTTTCAGATCCCTGTGTATGCTATTAATTTATGTTTGCTGTAAAATGATCTGAACTTGTATCCAGGGGAGATAAGTAAAACCGAAAAGCATTACCTTGCACAGAAGGAAGTAAGGTACTTTTTTTGGATGGCAGAGTTGTTTCCATTATAATTCATTAACTTCTGCAAAGAGGGTTTTCAGCTGTGAAGGGAATACACATTCTGCTGCTTAGACCCTGATTTCATCTGTGTACACACAAATATCTACTAGCTGCATGCATGCGTGTGTGCTTACATATTCATACCTCTGAGCATATGCACAAACATATATTTGGATGTTTAAAAAGCAACAAATAGCTGTGGATATAAATACATACACAGTTAATTTGGTATTTCATCATGAAATACTTAAAAGCTTTAACAAACACCATTAGCAGCTCCCTGAGATCTTGGTTTTTGTTGCAACGAGTAGAATGATGTTTTTCACACAGTTAAAGACAGAAACCTGAAACTGTGAATCTCAATGTTTCATATGCCATGACATAAATGAAAAAAAACAACAACCCAAACCCAATCAAAGGGCCAAACATCTTCTTTATAGAGGTAACATAATGCAATCTAATGCTATGACTTACTGAAGGAGGCCCAAATAGACAACTAACAACTTTTAAACATTTGAGTTAATAATACTTACAATCTCTGGAGAGGAGATGACATCATTAACTGCATGGCCAAGTTGCAGCAAACCTATAATATGGCATAGTATTAATAATAGACAAAATTTCATTTCCCAGACCCATTGGTATGATAAGAGATCATAGAATAATAGAATGGTTAGAGTTCGAAGGGACCTTAAAGATCATCAAGTTCCAGCCCCCCTGCCATGGGCAGATAATAATGCAAAAAGCAAATTTGGGGAAGATGAATATATCACCAATTAAAATAAATATTTAATTACGGATTCACAGAACGGAAACCAAAATGGAGAGTTTGTGGCCAGTAGACAGAGGATACTCACCGCTACCAACTCCTCATCACACTTTGATATGGGCTCACCGTAAGTTGCAGTGTTCATCTGCTCTGGTGTGGGTCCTTTCAAAGGCTGCAGAGGATTCTTTCTCCTCCATGGAGTGCATCCTCCTGCTCCTCCTCTGACCTGGGCTGTGATATTCCCTATTTCTAGTTACCTTTCCTACTGCTCTTGCCTGTGTGTAGTATTAGTGACCACAGAGCAATCCCCTGTGCAGGCCCTCGCTGACAACACCTCACCAGCTACAATCAGTACAGAATTTTAAGGAGTTGTTCTTAATTAGGTACTTGCTATCAGTGATAAATTGTTGACAGGCTTTCCTTTTACTGTGGCCTCTAAATTCTGCATTTTTAATTTATGACATTCGCTAAGTGTAACTTTTCTCAGACACTATGAACCCGCTGCAATATTTATATGCTTTTGCTGAAATAACCAATATCTCTGTCTTTTAGTAGCTGATAATTTGCTGTGACAACAAAAATTTTGTGGATGAATAGACAGATGCAGAAGAAAAAATTGTTAGAGGAACTTAAACACACTATATGACCTCTGTAAGATATTTACTTTGGAGAAAATGAGGCAATAACACTATTGCACCAGTCTAAAACTAGTATATTAATTATTTTTTATTTTGGGATGAGGAAGGGGGGGCAGAGAGAAATCACTCTCTACTGGCCACAACCTGCCCATTTTTGCTTCCTGTTACCTGAATCAATAATTAACTAAAATCCTATTTTTTTAAAAATCTAATTTGAAGAGTTTATCCTACTCTCTTCAGCATCCTGGGGTGCGTTAGCACTGCCACTAGCATAAATGGATACTAGCATAATATTTATAGTGTTGCAGTGGAATATTCCTGTTGAAAATTACGATTGGTACCTTTTTCTGCTCAGATCAAAGAGAACTATCAAGTACAAAGAATTCTGGTGAGTCATAGCTTCTCCTATATGAGCCATCCCTGCAGGAGCACAGCTCAGTACACATCTCTGGTTGGTGACTTGCCTTATCATTCATGAAATAGACATCAGCAAATCAGGAAACAGATTTATTATTAGCTGCTTTTGTGTTCCACCTATAGTTATGGTATGTGGATATGGAATGACCTATAGAAATCAAGTTTTTAAAGAAAGCTTTGAAGGATATTACTAGGTGTTATAATATTTAATCACAACTGAAGGCATTACATGTAAACTTTCAGGTTTTGTCCCTTTTCATTTGCAAATGCCATCATACCCAGGATTCAGTGCTGTAGTACGATATTTCCCTTAACCATATAAAATTACATATGAAATGTGAGGGGAAGAATCTCAATAGGTAGTTGTTCTATCTAGAAAATGGTTTCATGACTTTTTAAGTTTCATGACTTAAGTAATTTTAATATTAAATGAAAGGCCACAGCTCTGGAGAATATCTCACAATCATCGTAATAAAACATTATGTTTACCAACTAAAAGGGAAATATTAGCACAGAAGCTATTGCTACTTGTTTGCTATGTCTCATTATTTGGGTTATATAGACTCTGGTTCATGAGGACCTTGTGTGTTGCAGAAGCTGTTCCTTTCTGCATAGATTGTAGTATAACTTGCTTTAGTCACAAGCAGATTAGGCTCTCCTGTCTAACGGTGACAATAACTGGTATAAAGGCAACTAACCTACACCAACTTCCAAATAATTTGACTTTTAAACTTGGCTTTGATGTCTTCACACCATCACTGGTAAACACTCCGAAAAGTGGGTTTTTTTTGGAAATAAAAGTTTCTCAGTAAATTGGTACAGACGGCTCTATCAGAACCTAATTATGACTGTGGAGCCAGAAAATGGATTGCATTTCCCATACATTATTAATGCTCTTCAAATCCCCATTTGTCATGTTCAAGGTTATGTAGAGATGACATTCAAGGAACCCAAACTCCTTGCTAAATTCACTTCAACAAACCCAGTCCTTTATAACACCATCTTCTTAAGATCTTGGATAATATTAAAACTATAACACCGTTCTCATGGGATTGTACAGAAAACATAAAGAAATTATTGATGACAGAAATTAAGTTCAGTGTCATAAGGAAAAATTTCTTGAGCAGTTTTTTCCTTATATAATATATATTAATATTAATAATAAGTGTGTCTATAAAGAAAGAATTAATTTTATTAGGACCATCTGATGTTCACTACATGGACTTGTAAGCAATTAGGCACATTAAGAGTTTTAAGTAATGCAGAGTTACATTACCAGGAGGTGATTCAAAATATTGTTAGGAATTGTACATTGATTCTGAAAATTTTTAATAGAAGTCACATTTCAAGTGGTTACCATAAAATACATATGTGGGTTTTGCAGCTAGAAGCACATGGGACAATTTATAAAATCCTAAAATCAAATTGTACCTGAGTACTCACAAAGTAAGACAAGCTTTATATGAGTAAAATAAGTCTTCAGCTTTCAGTGTCCTTTCAGCTATTTATTCTAATTCTCAAAAAAAAAAAAAAAAAAAAAAAAAATTTTAAAAAAAAAAAAAAGACTTTGAATACAGAAGACAAATGAAATGATGTGAAATTGTCATACTATCCAGCTTCTGCTTAGTTTGATGGTGCATTAAACAATATTGGAGAAGTCTGTGATTCTAATAAATAGGAAATTTCAAACTTTTTATTGTCAGTACAGAAAGGTAATATGCTTTATTTCAGCCTAAGTAAACACCGATTTCTAATGGAAAAAGTGTGCATTCACAGTCATCTCTGACGAAAAATAAGAAGAAATATATTATGAATGCAGTAGACACCTAAAACATCTGAAAAGTATAAAACCTCCCCCATTCTATTCATGACTGTTTATACTTGTTGAAGCTATAAACCACTTATTAGAAGAAAAACTGTAGAGCAAATTAGATCCTGGTATGTAGCTGTTGGTGATTTACCACAGAGTTATCCCAGGAACGGCTACTTAAACTTTTATAGTGCCTTATCGTGCTGAGCCATCTTATAGTACTTTACAATATTACATTAAAATTGAAGGCTAATCCATTTTGCAGATTGACTGTTCAGATAAAATGAGATAAAATCCAAGGGACCAAATTCAACATGCATGCAATTTCTGTCCTCTCTACAGTTACACAGATGATAACTACTCCAAAGAAAGCCAATATGTCATATACTTAGATCTAAAAAGGCACTTGCAAGCTAGGGCAAATTCGACAAAAAGCAGAAAGAGCCGTTTTTTGGCCTGTCTTTTTCAGTAATCTCTTTGCTCTTATTTGAGATACTTGGATTTGAGTAGGAGCTTATTATTATTATTTTCTCATATCACAATTCTCCATCTTGTTGATCTTGCTGAGAAGTTGTTACTCTTCCAATACGGGCATGTGTGTGTGTTTTGAAGGAGACACTATGCCATCATCTTTTGCTGATCTAAATATGATATGGAAATAAACAATAACTTGAACAGTCAGAAAAGATATGAATCTGCATCAGCACATTTGTTTTTCTTTTCCAAAATTCTATTCAGAATAGAGTCTAGAAAATTTTAAGTAGAGATGATACTTTGGTTCTCATGTCAGTAGACAAAATTAACTAACTAAAAAAAAAGTATTTTAACAACGGAAATATACTCTGTTGTTGTACCAAGTAACAAGTAATGTTAGAGAACAGTTAACAGGCAGAAAAGTAACCACTTACAAAAATGCATGTGACCAGAGAACTAGAACTAAACTTGATAGTTTAAACTTGTTACCTGTGACATAAGATGCCATGAACAGTAAGTACCCACACACTGTCAAACCTCTTTGTTGTTGTTTCTGATTTTTTTTTTTTAACCTGTATAAAACTTTTTTGAGATGAGAGGCACAGAACTGCAAATGATATCCAAGATGTGGCTGAATCATACATTTTTTTCAGTGAAAATACCACATCTGGTTATCTTTCCTGTTTGCTGTTGAAATTTGAGCTTCTGTATTCATAAAACTACTAGTCATAACCCAAGATTCTGCTTCTGATTGAAAACAGTCAATGCAGAGCCAATTGTCTGGTTGAGTTTTAATTTCTCTTGTTCATATTTGTGTGCCATGTATCTCTGTGTGTACAAAAGAATGTACACAAATGACTTCGCGTTTATCTACATTGATTTTAAATCTACATTTTATTTCCAAGTTTCTTTTTCCTTTTGAACCTTCCTGGTGAAATAAATGTGGTATCCTACAGCTTACAGAGCTATACAGTTTCCCTTATACTCCAATTTTTGGTGAAGAACTATAAAGTAATAGAAAAAAAGCCATTTTGAATCAAAATTAATAAATTAAATTGAATTAAACTCCTAAAATTACAGATGCCAGTATTTAATGCAAATATTTAGAAAGACTAACACATTTTCATGAACTTTCTGGTTAATCACACTCGCTTTAGTGGTATGTTTCTTAGATACATGCTGTCAAATGCACAATTCTAGTACTAAGTTTGTGCCATTGTATCAGTTTCTCTACAGAGAGATCACACTGCCTTCCTTTAGGCAAACAAGCAAAAATATTACATCACAAAACCAGGAATTTAAAATATAAATCTAGAAGTTAAGATATTTTAGCATAATTTTGTAACATTTATGATTTACCGTATCATTTTTATAAAAGAACTGTCCTTGTTTCTCTCCTTTCCTTCTATTTCCATTTCATCCCTTCCCTTTTTCCCTCCCCTCTCTCCTCACCAATAGAATTCATCTTTTCCTTCCAGTACTCTCAATGTTTTACCAAATGTATTGCTAGATAAGCTAAGAATGACTTAACCTGTTTTCATAAATTTATTAAGCTTTTTAGCCACAAAATATTGCACATTACAGAACATGTCCTGAAGTAAATAATCTGTTACAAGATCAGTGTAAAATGTTTGTGAAATCTGTAAGCATCAAGAAGAAATATATATGCTAGTACTTAGTTGTAACCCATAGTTCTCTCCCTGCTTTAATAGTATAAGGAAATGTCAAAATACAATATAAATTTGACATGTTTTTCCTGTAAGTTTCCTTAAATGATATTTCCAGAGTGATAACTTATAAATGATGTTATTTTATAAATAAAGTAGTCTATGTCCCAACTCCCACTTGGTAAACAAATACACTGTATGACAAGCACAAACAAACCAAGACTGAAAAGCTACCCACAGCTAGTAAAATAGCCTGAACACACCATGAATATGAGTTAAAAATAAAGAAGGATGACAAAGAATTGCTGAAAAAAATATTCTGGAAACAAACAGGAAAACTATGCTCACACAGAAATTTACTACAGTGTTGTCTTCCTAAAATTTATGTTACCTGAAGAACTTGGAACCTTGCTGATGTCTTACACACTGCCACTCCAAAGATGACACCACAACTCAGTTCCAATTCAGAACTCTTTAGGTTATGGTTTGAAGGGCTATGAAGTCAGCTGGGTGTGTTCTTGTGTCCATCTCCAGGATGCTCACCAAATGCCAGCTGTCACATAACGGATGTATTTTGGGGGTGGAAAGTGAGAGGAAATGCAGCCTTATCTGAGGTCTTCATAGCAGAGAAACATGGACCCCTGGAGTGACCATATGCCACTGATTTTCCCTATGTCTGTTCCACTAAAAACGTAACCAAAAAGCAAATAATAAAGACTGAGTGATATCAGATTTTGTCCTAAGATGCAGGTATTGACCTAGTTCCAAAAGGGAAGTAACAACTTTTATATAGTGAATGCACTGGTGTCTAATTTAAAACATATCTATATTATATTTTAACTTTGATTTTATGTACTGTATTTCAATATATTATTTAACTACACACAATAAATTCAGCAAACAATGAACGTATTATTAAATGAATAAACAATCCTCTGGATTTAGTACAAATTACTTAGAAAGATATAAATATTCAGACATAAATCAGTTTGTCTAAGATATTTTTTCTTTAGGAGATATATTTTTGAAATATATTTCGGATATGCATTGAAATATTTTCAATATTTTTTCTGTCCTTGTCTACATGACACATTACAGTCTATGTCACAAACCAGGTGAAAAACATTCCGTGCCTCTGCGTTAAAACTCACCTTTCCTATTTTCAGGGATATCCCCAAGTTTCACTGTTATATCAGCAGAAACAGATTTATTTGGATACTGCTAAAGTTCTTTTGGTGACCAAATTTTAGCAACGTGTTCCTTCTTACAGATTTTCATGATAAATTGTTGCTGCTGGATTATCTTTCATGAAGTGTTTGATACAAGATAATATTGTTAATTCAGCCTGCCTTCATCATTTGAAAAGTAGGAAATCACAGGTGTCTTTGAAGTTATGCCTTCTTCACCTTTTTCTACAAATCATTTCTTCATACATCTGCACTGTTTAATACTAGTTTAATTTAGCATGATATGGTGCCATGTAATGCTTAGCTTGTATGAATATTTAAGAAACATAAAAGAGACTCACAATGACATGGGGATGACTGGCAAAACAAAGAATATCAAAGAAGCAGTTGATGAATTATTTCGCTATTGTACTCAATCTGCTTTTTTCTCAGCTGGGAAGATGATATGAAGTTGTAATGCCCTCTCCTTTCCTCACGTTTCTGACTTACTTATGCATGACTGTGGAACTCAGATGCTTATGATTATCTGCCAGCAGCATACAGTTAGTTCACTACGTCTTTATATTCATATGCACATGGATGCACAGAGACACACATATAAGTATATTCCTGTTTTTCAGCTAGGAAAAGTTAGCAGAATTTAGCATACTTTATTTAAGGGGTTTTAAGGACTTTAGAATGATACCTCACCATTGAATATTAATATGAACTCATAGTGAGGAAATGGAAAAAGACTCGTGAACCCTGGCAGAAAGGGAAGACATGCAGCACAATGAGGTAGAGTAGTGATTTCATCCAATCTTTTCTCACTCAGATTTTCTTCAAGAGCTGTCTAGCTGAGTTAAGCCACTGAATTCTGCACTTCTAACTTGAAGTGTTACACTACGATAAATATTCTTACCTTTTCGCATTCCCTGGGCTATGTGGAAAACAAAAGATCTTCTAAAGCAGTTGAAAGAAAGATTCTTAATTTCATTTCAATATATTTGTGGGATGAAAAGTAGACCAAAGTGGGCCATCATATCCAACATGCATATCTGTAGGACTTTGCTAGTTATCATAGAATCTAGCTCCTTCTTATAATCTAGCTGCTTCTTAGAACAATGAATAGTGAGTTGAAAGATGGTGGGTGTATGGTGAGTATGGAAGGTTGTCAAGCACACATGAGGGAAGAAGTGATGACAAAGAGAGAAGCAAAGTGGAAGTATTTCAATATACAATATTCCAAATGAACGAGTCAATCATTTCTGAAAAGTATTACTGGTCTTGATTCTGAAACTGTATTTATTGGTTAAATTGTTCTTCATTTGCTTAAGTGCAAGTGAAGCATCACAGTAACTACCCATCTAAATAAGGTCACCATGAGAGTTTCATACTACCTGTCACTTTATAACTCTTGCAATAGAATCTCTTGCAATAACAACATTGCTTTTTATTACTTGACTATCTGGGTGACTCCTGCTACACTGAACAATAGTTAAATTAAGTGCCTTTTATTTAATATCTTACGTGTGTTGGATTTTTTTTTTTTTTCTTCTGCTGAGTTTTACAGTTTCTATAGATTGTCATGGTGTAATATGCATTAAACTTGACAAAAAAGATAGAATCTATGATTCCTTGATTTTAAATGGCTTGAATGATTCAGTTGGCATTTTTCTCAGCAATTTCCATCATCTCCAAGAGAAGTTTTAAAACATCTGAATTTTTTGAATACCAAGAAACATGAAGAAAAATCAATCACACAAGGTGGGTTTTTTTTTTTTTCAACTTAATTATTGTAATATTATCATTGATTTTTCTTGGTACATGTCACCACCGCTGATTGATATGATTCTGTGTGTGACAAAATAGCTGGAGAAGGCACTATCTAATGTTTCTGTGAACCCTTTGGCCCTGCACAGAAGCAAATCTAGAGATTATCTTGGATTAATTTAGAAACCTTGAGAAACTGATTTATCTCCCTGAAAGATGAGAGGTCATGGGAAGATTTCAAACATGTTCTGCTCCACTCCAGCAAAGATCAAGGTATCTGAGAAGAGCCTCACACAAACTATATTCTTCCTTCACTGTTGATAGTAGAATAAAAAATTATACCTTATAATAATGATACCTTACGTAGACGTAAACCTAATGCTGTAAAACAAACATAGTATAAGACACCTTAATATTCCGCTACTGTAACAAATACTTTAGTGCTAGAGTTCATAACAATTGTTAGTTTAAATGGGAAAGAATTTCTTTCATTCAAGGAAGTTGAATATGAAAATCCAAAAAGTCAAATTTGCAGAACCTGATGTAAGACTCAGTCATAAAACAAAATTTATTTCCTATCCTTCTGCTAGGTGAAAAGGATAGTGCCATCTTCTCTGAAAAACTGAGTGAGATCTTATGAATTATATAGTAAGCCCTGTTAAATACTGACTTTAATGTAACAAGTAATTTTAGTACCTGCTAAGCTTTTTTTTCTGTCCACAAAAAAAATCATTAATTTCAGTCTTAATATGTGCTTCTCCAGCACAAGCCAGATCCTAGTATACTGCTTGCTAGCATGTTTGCTCACTTTCTAGCTTTTCTGCTTAATTAACGATCAACTTTTAGAAGAAAAATTTCTTAAACGGTAAAACCTTGAATAAATACTTTGTCTTTGTGTCCAAAAATCAGCATCCACATTCTATGTTTTGGCATTCTGAACTCCCAAATTAGTGAATACATGCAGCTCCCAGGTATTCAATATGAATAATTTAATTTATATTTGCTGCCCTGTGAATCATCAGGACAAACAACAACCTCAAGTATTCAGTGGATGATGGGTAGCTATTAGCGAATGGTAAATGTCATTAATTTCTCTCATGAAATTATCTGGAACTAATGTGATAACAAAGCAAAACAAAATACCTGTTTTGTTGTTGTTTAGCTGTGTTCTGTTTGTGGATGGTTTTTTTCTTAATTTCAAACAATATGCAAATCCTTTCAGTTTTATCATGTCTGAAAAAGATCTTGGTTGACTTCAATTTTTTTAATTTATTTAGGAATTTATTCTAGAGGAAAAACTATACAATTATGATCTTTTTTGCCCTATTTTAGTTTCCTAGAGACTAAGTACAGCTGAGAACCCTTGGGTTGTTTACACAGCTGTGATATTCTAAACACTCTGGCAAGCATACCTTTTTGGGTATGTTGGTGAAAAACTGAAAACTTAGTATTTCAGTGCACCCTATAAACCTCCCCTCCACATCTCACTCTTTCCTATTTTTTCTTTTCTGTTAACCATCCATCCCTATCATCTCCTGTCTGGCTTCTCCACTTTTCTGAATGGCAACCTTAATTCAGCATTCAAAACTGAGTGGTGCCAATTCCCATACTCCATCTTGTCCAGTCCTCTACATTTTATGTACTCCTATGGAATTTTTTTTTAATTGTAAAATCATAGATTGGAACTCCGTGCACACTTGATGAAATTAAGTACACTTTTAGCTCCCTTAATTGTTCTTTAGAATATATGAAACAAAGTTTAGTGTTTGGTATATTTTAGGAAGCACTTTGTAGCTAAAATACACTCAGGAGATTGCTATTTAAATGACAAGATAACTGCTTATTAAATGACGCAGCTATTTTAAGATCAGAAGATTAGTGATTTTTATTTTTTTTTTAATCTTCTCTCAAAACTTAAGGTGGTAGTTTTCTCCTTTCGTAATTTGGGCAATTTTTTCCTGTGGAATCAATATGAAAATAACAACATTTTCTGGATTAAAAGCTCACCGTTGCTTTAGTGAAAATTTTATTTCTTTCCTTGAGCAATTTCCCTGACCTGCTTTCTATTCCATTTTTTATTTATATAGAATAAAACATTTGTTATTTCTCAATTTAAATTGCTTTTTATCCATGCAGGACAAATTAAAATGGAACTTTTAGGGGAATCATATCATCCTGATCACCATACTAAAATAGAGGTAGGTTCCACCACTACTGCTCACTGACCTGTGTCTGCAGGTTCTTATTTCAAATTCCAGCTCTGTAAGTGACTTTGGGCTACTTATTTAACCTCTGTGTACTTGGCTTTCTCCCTCTGAATTTTTTTTTTTTTTAATTTTGCAAAAGAACTGCTTTTTTTGTTTGTTTGTTTGTTTTTTAAGCACAAACAAACTCCAAAATGTATTTATGATTAAAGTAATAAAATCTGAAGGTCTCATGATGATGTTCCTGAAAGTGCATGAAAGGGACAAACAAACAAACGATTTTAAGAGTTGTCCCTTTAGACTGTAGGTCCAGAAGGACTGCAAAGGTTACCATGAGCGTTGGGAGTTGCCTGGGCTCTTCTTCATCTTTGGCATCTTAACCCATGGCAACCAGTCCATGTCACTGAACAAAGGTCTGAGCAAAGATTAAAAGTGGAAAAACAGACAGTTCTGGAAACTAATGTGAAGAATGTTCTTGTCTGCTTCATTCACAGTCTTACTTCTTCCAGGGTACTGTTAAATTCCTTTTCTTTTACTTCAAACACTGTACTGTATTTCACTCAGCATTCAAGTCTGTTGCTATTTGTAATGGGCCATAAATGTCATAAATGAGTGTCATTCACCTAGGGAAAGCTATGTTTTTCCCTTTAAAGATATAGTATATATAAAGAAAGAGCCCTTCCCAGACGTGAAACACAAAGATTGGGGTGAGGAGGAATTAAGGCTCAGAGTGAGAAAGTAAATTTCTGATGGCTACAAATAGGTTTTACTGTGTTAATGACTGTGACTATCGACCCATGGAAGCAATGGGACCACCCCTTTCTGTCAACACCATCCCAGGTGTTGATCTGGTCTGTGCTACACAAGCAGCTTTAACCTTACCTGCTCTGAACTGGCTTCTAGATTAGGGCTCAGACAGCCCTGGGACAGACCTCAGACTCTGCAAAAGGTGTAGCCAGAGAAAAGGCCTCTACACCAAGAAATTGCATGTATCAATCACAACAAAAATAATATCAGGTTGTACCCATCACGATATAAATAATATTATCTTGCCTTAAGACCATATACAATCAAATTAAAATACATAACTAAAAATAGCAGATAAACATTTTGTAGCTCTGGAATGGAACAGCCGGTTTGAATAAGGCATACGTATTTTTCATAAGCATGTGTTCTTTACTAAAGGGTAAAGAATAACAAATGTAGCTGAACGTAGGAGACACCCAAGGCAGTAAAGAACAAGTTATGAGTAAGAGAAACGAAACAGACAAGACCTCCTGTCAAATGTAGAGGAGATAGGCAAAAGATAATAAAACCAGATAAACACTATCAGGAGCAAATGAGACCTTGCCTTTTGAGAGGAAGGGAATAACATAAAAGCAGCAAGTATAGTCAAGAAATACCAAGAAAGAGAGAGGACAGACCACTTTAGTTCTAATGGAATAGCCTCAACCTCAATGACCAAAGATCATCAAGGACAGTCCCCATCTGCACTGGCTATATAGAATCAACACAGTGGTATTGCATACCCACAAATAACCTGGGGCATAAATGTAAAAACTTCCTAGTTTTGTTTCTGTAGAGGAGGTCCATGACAATAGTAAGAGTTCACCAGTAGCACAATGTGCTCTGCTAATTGATAAATTTAGAAAAGACTTGTTCTGAAGTTAAAGCCCTACTTGATGCATCAGTCTTCTAACCACTCCTATCACAGCAATCTGCAATTGCCTACTATCCGTGCATGTATATACACATAAATATATTAACACGTATACACACATATGCTTATATGCAAATGCTCAGTTACAACAAAGGAGTCTGTAGAGGCCTACTTCTAAGACAGATATCTCAAGTTACCTCTTATTCTTTCAGCTACAGAGTCATTCTGAGCAAATGGCCATTTCACTTCTTTTTTTCACTTTCCTCTTTGGGATTTTAGCTTATTTCTCCATAGTTTACTGAATTATTTCAACTTGGTGATACAAAACCTATTTGTATTACAACCTTTACTAAACTATGTAAGCCATTAGAGTGAGAGCTGGTTGAATGTCTTTTTTTACGTACAACTATCGATTATCGATTGGGTATGTGTGTCTGTGCTTAATTTTCCAAAAATATCAGCATCAAGGGAATTTTGAACAACTTAGACACCTTTTATCTATTTGTTTATGTGGNTTTTTGTTGTTTTTTGTTTTTTTTTTTTTTTTTTTTTTTTTTTTTTTTTTTTTTTTTTTTTTTTTTTTTTTTTTTTTTTTTTTTTTTTTTAAGATATATATGTGCTCTTTGGCCATTAAGTTTTCATTCCATTCTTTAATACAGCAGAGGATAGAACTCATTAATCATATGCCAGACTGGGGAACTATAGTCATAACTCTCAAGTTTCGGAGTAGTAAACAGAAAATGTTATCTTTAATATAAAAATAGATTTAGTCAGTCAATGAAAAGCTATCTTCATTGTTTTCCATTAAATATCACTCTCTGCTTTTGATTCAGTAACTGATCTGATTGTTGCTGTTTCTAAAGAAAACTAAAATAATATGGTTGTTACAATATTCATTATGCTAAACATCTAATTAGTACCCAAGATTTACATTGTGTAAATAAGAAAGGTTATGATTTATGTAATTCAAGCTATGATCGGTCTTTCTATTAGAAAGCAGAGAAAGAACTTGTGATTCTTTTCTTTTGATTTTGATGGAAGTTTTGATGCAAAGTGCGTTTGAACCATGGAGTGATGTGCAGAATTCCTCATAGCAATATGGATTAATACTAATTGAGATTGAACTGGTATTAACTGGGATAGAGTTAATTTTCTTCATAATAGTTGGTATGGTGCTTTGTTTTGGATTTGTCACTAAAACACTGCTAGCAACACACCCATGTTTTAGTTATTGCTGAAGAGTGCTTACACAGTGTCAAGGCCTTTTCTGCTTCTCACAATTCCTCACCAGTGAGTAGGCTGGGGGAGGACAAGAAGTTGGGAGGTGATAACTGATCTCAGCTGACTAAGAGACATCCCATACAATGTTTCATCATGTTCACCAATAAAAACTGGGGAGAAAGTTTGCCAGGGCTGCTGTTGCTCAAGTACTGGCCAGGTCAGCTGGTGGTGAGCAGTTGGGGTTTTGCATCACTGTTTCTCTTAGCTTTCTTTTTCTTTTAAGAGAAGAGGTTAAACCACAACAAGCTCTCTAGATTCAGGGTTTCCTTCTGGAGAAAAAAAAAAAAAAAAAAAAAAAAAANAAAAAAAAAAAAAAAAGCTCAATTTGATAAGAATGTAGTTTAGTTGTTTTACTGTTAGCAATGTGAAAGAAGGAAGGAGGCCTCCAACATGTGGTTAGATCAGTCTACGCAATCTTGGAGCAATTAACCTGTGGGTAACCAGTGTTTGATGGTGAACAGAAAAAGCAATCGTAATTTCTTTACAATTAGTAATCTATCTAAGTAAGAACTCCTTAAAAAAAAAACAAAAACAACCTTAAGTCTTTGACTTAATCCAATGTACCTCAGTATAACTTATAAAGCTTTCTGATCAGCATTCTTTTGTTTGTCACATGGTATTTTGTCAGACTGCTGATCAGTCTCTGACTTTTCAGTTTACCATCATTCTCTAACCCCATCCTCTCAAGCTTGTTTCTCATCACAAGGGATACAAACTAACCAGTTTAGTTGGCATAAATGAATTGATTTCTTTCTCAAGGGCCATCATGCCTTGTCACCATATGATTTCTTCTCTTTTACCTATGAAGTTAAGCCCCACATGGGATTGCTTTTATGGAGACAGCTCAGTATCTTCAGATTCCAACATATACATTGTTAAGCAGGAACTGCAATAACTGCTTATTCAGAATCAGAGACACCCCGTAATCCATCATGTCAAGTGATCGAATATTTGCAGAAACCGCTGTTCACAAAAGACAGTAGAAATTGTATTCAAAATGCTGCTGATACTGAAACTAAGTTCTATTTGAAATGGGGACAGGAAATAGTTTTGTTTATGCTACAGTTTGGCTGGAAAGAAAACCCACAGCTGGTGCAGCCCTAAACTTGGAGCAGGCTGAGATTCCCCACCATGACTTTGATGTCAAACAGACTCTGTCTTTATGTCTCTATAGCAAAGAGTGAATGAGGCAGGGCTAGTCTATTTATAGTCTTTGATATTTTCATGTGAGGTAAGTCAAACACAGGCAAGGCTATAGGGTTGCTGGCTAAAATATGAAAGTCTCTGGAAAATCTGCCATTCATAATTCCCATTTATTGAGGATGCTCTTAACTAGGGATTATAAACTAGATCATTAGTCTTGGCTCCAGTGTTACCAGATGGCAAGAGGCACTGTGGGAAAAATCTACCTCCTTCTGCAACTAGTACAGTGATACATAATTTTATGAAAGATAGATCTTGAATATCATGGTAATCTTCACACTTATCACCTCCAGTTTGGAAATAGAAAAGCATAATGAAAATACTGCTCTTGGTATATAAGATTCAGCAGACAACCTTCTTTTCACAGGTTGCTGTAAACAATTGCCTGCATGTTTTTCTCTCTATTCTATTGAATAAAAAGAATAATTTTTCAATGGGATTGATGTTGGATACTCAAGAAATTCCCATCTGAGATGTCCTGGTTTGAGGTAAAACAGAAACAGACATCCAGGCAGCTGTATTTTGTAATGATAAACAAATAAAAACCATATTTGTCAGCAATAAAGTTGAAGTTTTCTCACGAATAAGGATTTAGACTCACTATCAGTAACTGCACATCCTCAGCAAAGGATAATAGTGATTGAATCCAAGACTATTCAAAATTTATTTTACCAACTTGGCTTTCCAAAAGTAATTTGGTTGTATTTCTACATATGTGCATCCATCTATATGTATATCTAACTGTCTAAATATCTACATATTTATGCATGCAATCAACACATGTAAGTGATTGCTTCTTCCTATCCAAGAACAGAGATAACTTTGTATTGTAATTTCATCAAGGAACTCATTTAAAACAGAAAGAGAAACCGCCACAGCCAGTGACTAAGTAGGAGAGCAAGTGTGTTGGTGGAATAGGAGCAGTGAGTAACAGCTTAAGGTGGGTTTTTTGAGAGGGCTAGCTTTGGGAGATCAGAGACAGAGGGTTACTAAGAAAAAATGAGCTCTGGGGGAAGTTTCTCTTTGTACTACCTTGTATACCATATAAAGACTTTTAGATCGTGTTTTAGACATCAATCACTGACAATAGGCATGGTTTACAGGCAAAATTAAAGGTATTAGTCTTTGCCAACATAATGATCAACCAGTTGTGGAGAGCTTTAAACTAGGAGCAAGTGGGAAGGGAGATGAGAACCAACAATCAAGTGAGAAAGTGATAGAATGGACTGACAAGCTAAACGTGGTGTTATGTTCTAAGAGTTCACCCCCTGAAAGTTTGGAGATGACACAAAATTGGGAGGAGCGGCTCAGAAGGTTGTGCTACCATCCAGAAGGACCTCAGCAGGCTGGAGAAACAGGGCAAATGGAAAATTCAAAACTCAACAAGACATTATACTGAGCAGCCTGCTTTGAGCAGGCACCACATGATCTCTAGAGGTGCCTCACAGTCTCATCTGTTCTGTGAATACACAATTACACTTAAAGAATTTCCACTTCTAGTTTCCATTCCACAATAATCGTCTGCTAGCTCTACTTCTGAGAAACCAAGGGATGCCTCTATGATGAAGAGTGCATGCCTATGAAGGAGGTCTGAGTAAATTATTATGAAATTATAAACCAGAAAGAAAGAACTCAAATAAATGGGGCAAGCAGACACATTTTTAAAACTACTGTTTATTTTCTTGAACATGTCAAGAAAATTTCAAGACACCTCTTCTGCTAGGAAAAAGAAAACATGAGTATCTTCAAATGTCCAGTGTGTGGAGGAGAAAAAAAGGACAATGAAGACACAGGTATCCTCTGGTCCCAGTGAAACAACTATCACAGATCACTTTTGATATTTCAGCCCTTACACACTCCAGAAATAGGACTTCCAAATGGGTGTGCATGTATGTATTGCTTTTAACAAAAATCTTAGGTGTCAGAAACCCGGTCACTGATAGAAAAAGGTCATTCTGTCTTGAAACAGTGCATAGACTTTCAACAAGGCAGGTGAAAGATGTGGAAAGGAAGGAATGTAAAATTTCACTATAATTTATTGTTACTGGAATCAGGTTCCACTCACCTTATAGAAAAATAAAGTCTTTGAAAAGGTAAATAATATGCTAATGCTTTCATCCTTTTAATGTTATTGAACGTTTAAGAAATGTTAATTATGTGGAATATAGATCCCCATCTTCAGTTTCCAAATAGCTAAACTACAGCAATAAATTAAAGAAAGAATCAGTTTTGAAAGTTATAAACTTCTATCCCTATTTCACTCCAGAAAGGCCAGGGAGACCATAAGGAGGAGCCATTCTCTAGAGATCTGAAGCAAAAGGAGCAGGTGGCTTTAAAAGCATCAGTAATGGTCAATAAAAAGACTTGATTCAAAAGAATCTTCCCAAGGGAAGTAAATATAACCTGATTGGTATAAAGCAAGTAGGGTGTAATCAGAGACATCTGCATATTGGAATTTCCTTTCCTTCCTGAATTGCAGAGATTTTTCACTAGTGTAATATTTTTATTCTGTCAGTTCCTTCTGGTTCACAATTAATACTTAGAAGATAGGGTGGGGCGGGTTTTAATTTTTTAGGGGACAATGAATTCAAGAAGCCTGTCTTTTCTTTATAATTTCTTTCTAAAAAACCCCACGAAACACAACAGAACAAAAAATGACCCAAAAAATACAGAAAACCCAAACAGACCCCAAACAAGAAAAAAAATAATTGAAATTTTCTCTATGTGCTGTGCAACTCCTTGTTGGTATGATCAGGAAGACACTCTGTCTTGAAAAAGTTGCTAGGTAATGTTTCAGTAAATATATATATATATATATATGTATTATTTTATTGTATATAGAAATCACAGTCTGAAAGCTTTAGTCCATGGGAAGCTGAAACACTAATATGGCACACAAACACATTAAAATGCTTAATGACCAGAGGAAAACTAAATTACTCTTGAGAGCAGCTTATACTTACTGCAAGCAAGTATGTATCAAGTTTTATCTCGTCATTTTGAACCCATTAATCTATGCAATCTTGCATTTTGTCCTTTTCTGAAAGTTTTCCCAGAGCTCCCCCTCTCTGTTTATCTTGAGACTGATTTCTCGTTCTTCCCATCTTTTTCTTTTTTCTACTTAGCTCCATATTTTGATCTGCCTGTTTGTCAAGCAGCTCTGGTGGAATTGTATCTAGGTGAGTCATCTTATGAATGTAATCCTTTCCTTTTTGTTTTTCATACTCCTGTCCTGAGTGGTTTATGGCTGTCAATTGTTTGTTTGGGTTTTTTTTGACTGAAAATGCAGTCATTATATTCCCAAGAAGAAAGCCAGCACCTTCACACCACAGTTACATTCACTTTACACGAGTGGTCCATTTTTGCTACATTTCCTTGAACCACAACATAACAATTCCAAAGTTTTAACGTGCTTGACAGGTCACTGACAATATCCCTTTCTTATATACTCTGCTACACTGTGAAATCTACATTGCTAATTGATGAACACAGGCAGAACAACAGTGAGGAAAATTTATAAACCTTCAATAAGATTTCCAGAACACAATCTGCAGAGTATGAAGACATTTACTCCACAGAAAATGTGGAAAGAAAATGAAATCCTGCCTTCCTTTCTCAATGAAAAGCATCCACCTCGAGGCTGGGACTGTTCTTTCTTGTATGATCTCACTGCAGTGAATACATTGCTGGAGATAAAAATGTCAGCTCATTTTCTGATCACACACTTAATAGTCTAGTAACAAATGTGGTCAGATGAAATCCTAGAGGCAGAAATTACTTTTACTTAGATTGTTCACTATCTCTACAAGCATGTGTTTAAGGACACTGAAAGTTGTGTATCTCAACCTGTTCCATAAAAATAGTGCCCTATTTTATATATATAAAAGGACTGGTCTCTGTGTCTTCCATACAAATAAGTCTAACTGCTCAACTTTAGTAACACACTTAACCAAAATTTTTGCCACTGATAGCTTTCACAATGCGAAAGAGCATTAAAACAAGAATATGAGGAATCATGTTAGGAAGCTTTCTGCAGAATATGCCAGCCACTCCTGTGAAATCAGATCTTCCATTTGCAAATTTTCTATTTCAGTGATTCTCCAAGCATTATGTTATTGTTGACATGTTCTACACAGGGACCAGTTTGGTGAGTCTGATTGGGAACGGTTGTTATCGGTATGTATAGGAAAGGGCTTAAATACCCCTTACATGTCCAGGTTGTTAGGGTGCCAGTTCACTTAAAACACTGTGGACTGAGATTTTGAATTTGGATACCAAAGGTTGCAAGTAGGCAACTAATTCCCTTAAAGGGACAGGTCTTGGAATAACAGGTTCTTTATTTATTAAAGCATTCACAAAATTCTGAAATCTTTTAAACCACATAGATATAGTCTATGATTTTAAAATTATTTCCTTAGACCTATTGCTTATTTATTATCATTTCTTACCAGTTATTAATTTATTATAATTTTTTAATGATTGCAGTTTCCCAGTTCTGTTAATTTGTCTTCTACAAATTCAATTTTCTCAATTATTTTACTATATGCAGTTACTGATATTTGTTACCTAAAGCCTGTATTTAGTTTTAAAAGTGTTTAAAATAATATCTTAGTATAAGGAAAATGGACTTTCTTTTTCTCTAATAATAATTTCCTGACTATCTTGAGAAAAACTGCTGCATGGCCATTTGTTAATTAGTATTCATTGCTCATTTTTAAAAAGCTTTAATTTCCTAGTGGTTTCAGAAAATAATTTTCAAAAACTAATATAAAGGTCCAAAATAGTTTGGATTAGTATTATCAAATGCAAAGACTAATAATGGGTGTGACTAAGAAATTATTCTCCCTCTTTTATCAAGCTAGGGAGCCTGGAGCTATGTTTTTGAGCACTACCTCTGCCAAGTCTTATTCTCTGCAATTATATGTGTACAATGTAATATACCATTATTAATGAACTTGAAAATGTAGGGTTGGGTTGGTTTTTTTTTATGGAAAATAATTCTAAATTTTAAAGATAAATTTATAAAGCAAAGAACTAAACATAGATTTTCATGATAATTTTTTGCCTCCAGTTAGATCAACATGCTCTATCACCAGTTTCCTGCTTATGTTTCTTTCCAACCAAATCCTTTCCTTGTTATTTGCTTCTTATCAGTTTCCCATTTTTTTCCCACTTGTATTTCATTCCACAACCTCAGCTGGTGTTAAGCATGACAAACAATTTAAGGGCTCTTTTTGTCTCAGAAGCTTAATGGTTTTAAGTCCCTCTGATTATTTTACCCTTTAAACCTAAAAAATTTCTACAGTGATAATGTTTCTAACATTTTCTGCCACTGAACAGTATGTGTAGTCTTTCATCTCAGTTTCCTTAGTTAACATTTAAGCTACTGCTTTAGGCTGCCTGCAAGGTTTGCATTATCAAGCCTAAATACAGTAAATATTGTGATGTGAGCATCATTTGTTTTAATTATCCACATCAAATAATTCTATGCTTGTCTTTCAGAAGAAAACATTTTAAGAAGCTTCTACCCTTTCTTCTCCATTTCTCTGTTGAAAGTTGTCAGAGGTATAGTTGATTCATGTTTTAGAGATGTCCTTGGTGTTATGATTAAGAATTAAACAGTGCTCTAGTTCCATCATTCTATTGTCATTAAACAGGTATTTTCTGGAATCCCTTCATGTTAAGAGCTCNAGGGAAGGGAAGGGAAGGGGTCTAGTGTGGGGCTTCAGTGGAATTTACTAGTTCATATGCAAATCTGTAACCCTGTAATCCTAGTTAGTTGATTTCTAAAACTTGAAGTATCTGATCTCTAATGTTTCCTGAGTCCTACATAAGTAAAAACTTGTCTTTTGACAGAAGTATACTGTTCAGTACCTATTTCTAACCAACCCCACCCCCAAGGCAAGGCATTACCTTTTATAAACATCATGATGGTCTTGACTTAAACTCTATTACATCTATGGTAGTCTCTCACAAAATGCAACACTGATAAAAAAGTAAGCCCTGCNGCAAGGTTTGCATTATCAAGCCTAAATACAGTAAATATTGTGATGTGAGCATCATTTGTTTTAATTATCCACATCAAATAATTCTATGCTTGTCTTTCAGAAGAAAACATTTTAAGAAGCTTCTACCCTTTCTTCTCCATTTCTCTGTTGAAAGTTGTCAGAGGTATAGTTGATTCATGTTTTAGAGATGTCCTTGGTGTTATGATTAAGAATTAAACAGTGCTCTAGTTCCATCATTCTATTGTCATTAAACAGGTATTTTCTGGAATCCCTTCATGTTAAGAGCTCAGATGTCTCAGTTATAAAAAAAAAGACACTAAACCCCTTTTTTTAGGAATAATAAGTCTTGTGTGGCCATGTTTGTACTAAAGACATTAAATTCCTGTTTAAATACATCTTGTCAGCTGTTAGTTTTGACATATGTTCATTATTTCCCATTCTGTAAGAGGATCTTTAATTCTTCCAGTGGTTGCTAAAGCTTTTATATTTATGGCATTTTTAGACAGAAGGACCTATTTTCTTATTGCTAATAACTAAGTANTTTTTTTTAAAATTTTTTTTTGGTCATCAACTTAGGAAGAATGAAATAGCTTTGATTTGAGAAGAATGAGTCTCAATTTCTTGAGATTCTCCTAAAAAATTCCAGATCCCAAGAAATAAGAAGTCTAATTTAGAGATTGATTCTTGCTCTGAAGAGGGACATGTGGTCTGCCTCACCCCTCCGTTTATCATGTCTTGTGAAACACACTCTGGTAGCAACCTGTAACTTTCTGAATCATCCCGAAGATGAACTGGCTTCTTTCCACAGAGGTGGTGAAAAGCCAGTGTGAAGATAAAGTGAGTTATTTTTTTGATTGGTACTAATTGGCAACCACATTAGTTTAACCAAAATGCCTTTAAGTAAAGGCAATGTTCTCATCTTCCAATTTATCACCCCCCAAAACAGTTCAAGAACTTCAATGTGACAGAAGAGCTCCAAGATAACAGATATGTCCATACAAATATTTGGTCAGCTGTATTTCCTTTTGTTTAACACATTCTCAGATTCCTTAGATTGCTAGTGTCACTAAGAAGAAAGGCCTTCCAGGCTAAGAATGGCTCACCATGACAATATACTGTCACATCTGACTAACATTAGAAATGTCTTAATTTAAACTCCCTTGTATCTACAGAGGACCACAAATGTTGAAATCCTTTCTCAAAAGAGATATAAATGTTACAGAAGGTTACATTTTAATATTTTTTTGCGTATAACATTTTGGTTTTGAACCAAATACATACAAAGTAGGCCTTGCAGCTTTGAAGTAATTTCTAGATGGTTTAAGGCACGAATCGTGCAAGGCATGAAAAGGTATAAAATACCCTTACTCTAAGAATCAACCTCTCTTTTTCATAAATAAAGCGTATTTTATTCAAGCCATACTAAATCACTACTTTTTGCTTCTTATTTATCCTGCATATCTTTTTCTGGTCCTAGTCATTTCTCATTATAGTCATTGTCGTTTTTAAAATCCTTTTGTGTTAGAAATTAAAAAATAGTGTAGTATGTAGACATCCTGTTGTTATCCTGGACTCACTTTACTGCCTACCTAGCAAATTCAGAGTAAAAATCAATGGAAACATGAGAAATTTCAGGTAGTGAAATGTCTCTAGTTGTATGTGACTTTTCCACGCATGTTCCTGAAATATTAAAACCTCTTTAATTCTACAGATGATGTTCCAATGCTTTTCTTTATGCCTTTCGTCCTAAGAGAACAAGACACCTTCTGAGAATTTGGCATCCAAGATATTATGATAGGTCATATCTTGAAAGAAACATGTAATGTTAACAATGTATAAAATCTGTTTGCTTAGCATTGTGCTCAGGAGGAGCAAGTTTAGTAATCTTCTCTCATTACATCATCATATCTACAGCATTTACTTCAAATGGGATTCATCTGCCCAAATGTACATACATCTGTACCTGAGCTATCATCCAAATCCCCTTTACATAGACAATGAAGAGATGCTAATGCTTCCAGGAATTTCTTCCTCTGGTAAACACTTAAAAAAAATCATATAAAACATGCCCAGAAAAAAAAAAAGGTCCATTTGTCTCCTGATTTTAAAGGTATTTGTTATACATTGCATAGTTATACACGTGATGAGTTTGTAAAATCACTTAAAGGGAATTCCACCATTAAAATCAATTATACATGTACAACTTAAAATCTCTGAAAGAAAAAATAAAACCTATTTTTGTTCTTTCCTTGACAACTAAGAGCTGGAAAAGAAATAAGAACAACTTATAATAATGAAATAAGAGAAATTTTATGTTTTTTACAGAAAGCCCATAATTCTTATCTACTTAATAGATTTCAATTCCTTCTTTAACTGAGTGCCTGTCAACTCGACTTACCTGACAACTTTAGACAGTGAAGTCTGTGGGCATGGATAACTTGTATAGTTCGTAAATCCTGTGAAAATTGTGTCAGAGATGCCTTGATACCAAAACAGGATTCACAAAGGAAAGCTGACTACCATGTTTTTCAGTACAGTCACAGACCTGAATGAACACAGCCATTTTGGGCCTAAGCTAATGACGTGATTTCATCCACAAAGCTTTTCCTGGAAAGGCATTCATTATTAATGAATATAAGAGCCATCTAAATCTGTTTTTCAAGAGCTACTTCTAGTTTACAAGCAACAGTATTATGTATGTTTCCCCACTGTCTGGAGTGCTGCTAATTGGAGACTGACTGCATGCATTAAGTCTGCAAATTGTAAAGAAGCTCCTTCCAGGAAACAGGCTTCGGAGTTCAGCCCAGCCACGAGTAGGATGGCTGACACTGCAAACACGGTTGCTTTTCCTAGTAAATCACAGACTTTTTCATTTCAACGGGAAAGCTTGTGGAATGCCAAAATTCATATTTGGGTAAAGACACTGGTTAATTCTGGTTATTTGGAAATTGATTTGCATGGAACAGGGTCGAAGAATTGAAGTGAGGTAATGATAAAGTGATCATAGAGCCTTATGAGGAAAAACGTAGTCAGAGGAAAGCTCACTTATAAAGAAACTGCGTTACTGTCTCCTCAGAAGGATAAGTTATTTGATAGTTGGAAAACAATGTCTTTCTCTTTTGCTGTGTGGTCCACCTTCCACCGTATTTGCTATGTTTTTGTGACTTGTTTACTCACTTGGAGGTTTTTACTTGACTTATCACCCAACTCCCGACCCCAGATGATAAAGACCTTGTGTGTATGTGACATTGAATTTTATTTTTTTTTAATTCTTTCGGAATTATTGCCCTCACAACATCACCCAGGGTGTTATAACTCTGCCTTTCCTAATCTTACCTCAGCATGGTGCCAATTACCTTATCTGTGCTCAGCACAGCATTCACCTCCAGACGGCCATATAAAGAGACTGACAATATACATCACTGTCCGTAAAACACCTCAAAAGTCTGGGCCACAGCCAGGTTTCAAAAAACCTTGAACAAATTTTTGAATTGTGTCCCATGCTAGTTCTTAAGATGATTTGGGAAGATTTAGTCTACAACACACTTATCTTTTAGAATGCAACTACCAAATGTCCATTTCACCTTCCTTCAGTACAAACATTTTGAATTATATTTCAATACTAAATACAAATGGCAAACATTAAACGATTTTAATGTCTCTTCTTCTGCCTAAAAAATCTAGATCCCCATCCCACATTTACATATGTGCCTTTCTCAATGTATGGAAACCAATTTTTTCTGTGTAGGATAGTAACTATCCATTTTCACGCAACACTGAGTCAGACTGCCTCCTTTAATCATAGAATCATAGAACAGTTAGGTTGGAAAGGACCTTAAAGATCATATAACCCCAACCCCCTTGCCCTGGGCACGGACACCTCCCACTAGACCAGGTTGCTCATAGCCCCATCCAGCCTGGCCTTAGACACCTCCAGGGATGGGGCATCCACAACTTCTCTGAGCAACACTGTTCCAGTGCCTCACCATGCTTACAGGAAATAATTTCTTTCTAGTATCTAATCTACATCTCCCCTATCAATGCAAAACCATTACCCCTCGTCCTATCACTGCACTCCTGACGAAGAGTCCCTTACCAGCTGTCTTGTAGGCTCCCTTCAGATACTGGAAGGCTGCTCCAAGGTCTCCCCAGAGTCTTCCCTTCTCCAGGCTGAACAGTCCCAGCTCTCTCAGCCTTTCTTCGTAAGAGAAGTGCTCCAGCCCCCTCATCATGTGTTTGTCGAGTCAGACATGTTGCTTTTAATGGTGATCTATTGCTCATTTATTTTAATGAGGATTTACCTAGTTTCTGAGTGAATGGCTCATGAGCACACAAAAAGCAAATCCACCACATGTGTGCCAATTGATTGCTAGTGCACCGCAGGTATGACAGAACCTGCTTCCTTGGCACCTCTGAGTAATGGGAGCTCTGCAGAGCAATAAAGTAGACCATTACATATTACCTTGATTTGTTATCCTCTTTCCGCTTGGTTATTCTTTCCTCCGGTCTGTTTCCCCTCTCCTTCTCCAGATTCCCAGTGATATCTGCCATCTTGCCTCAAGTTTATAACCCACCCACCCTCTGCCCAATATTGGGGTAATGGGGATACAAATGACAAGATAGATGGCAGCAAGGAGGAAAGGATGGGTTTGTGCTTGTTTTTCAGTAGAACTGAAGTGCCTAGGCAGTGTGAAAAATACCACTAGTCCAAATCTGCTTCATTAGGCACCTAAATGCCCCTGAGAATCCTGTTTTAAGAGATATAAGACAAAAATATTCTCTAAAAGCACAGGCGCAACTAGAGGGGAAATAAAGCAAAGAGAAGAGGAAAATGGCATATGAGAAAGAAAAACTGTTTGGGTGAAACAGGGGCCAGAGTCTCCCAGGGGGAGCTGGGGCTCCCTGGGCTTTATCAGGACCAGGCCTGGCAGTCAGGTCCCATCTCACTGCTCCAGCCAGGAGCAGAACAGCCCAGGGGGCACGGAGACTGTCCCAGTCCTGGGCACTGGGCACCTCCCTGGGGACAGGGATGGATGAGGCTGGGCCAGGACATGGGCTACAGGTGGGCCCAGCTTGGTGGTGCCTATAGGCAGGCAGGGCAGAGCTGGGGGGAGCTGAAGACCAACCTTGATGTAGCACCACCGGGGTAGGGGCTGATAGCCCCAGGGGGTGAAAAATAAGGTCCTGAGCCATGGGTAGGGTGGGGGAAGCCCTTAGGAGAGGCTGGACAGGGACAGCAGAGTCTGTTGGGTGCCCTCAGGACCCTGATAGGTACACTGAAAGATAGGTTAAGCATTTAGCTCTTTATATTCTCATAGGAGGCACCCATCCCTAGCTTCACAGACCCCAGGTTATTTTAGGATGTGCCTTTTGAACTGTCTTCATTCGACTTAACCTTACAATGAGGAAGGCCTCTAAGGCAGGGTTGTAGCATTTCTGGTTTCTGTGATCAAAGAGAGAGACCCAGATCTCCAGGAGGCTTTTCAGTCTAACATCTGAACTTTCCTCTGAGAGTATCTAGGTCTTTCCTTCAAGTAGTTCTCTCTTTTGACTTTACAAGGTTGACTATACTCCTAAATATTTCAGTTGGGTGCCTCAAATTAGGTAGGATGAATTTGTGAGTTACTGCCTGTGATGTTTCTTCCCACAAGACCTTTTTGTGCCTCTTCTCATGCAGACCTGAAAACTCAGCCCTGAGGAAATGTCATGTTCTCATTCCTCTTTCCTAATTGACTGTGATCCTGAAAAATACACAATTTTACTACAAGTAGATAATGGCAAGGGACAGTTACTCAGGTGAGGCTGATAGTCATCTTCATGTGGTAGAAACGTGTTAGCACCCAGGTTACAAACTAAATGAGATTGCATCTATGGCACTCGAAAAGGGGACTGTAGAGCAAGATTAAGTAACCCACTAAATTCTTTTTCCTTGTAGCAAATCCCTCAGTTGGTTGCAAGAAGACACAGGCTCTATGGGAGTGAGAGCAAGGGGATAATTTTGGCTTTTCCATCCTCTTCCACTGTGAATCTGGACCAACACATTTACACCAAATCCCACAGAAATGAGAGAGTCCTGGAGAGGACAAAATATTTTAAGTCGCTTCTAAAAACAGTTTGTGGAATTCTTTAGCTTAGTCCTACTTATGCAAAAGCAAGGGAAAAGTGCATTAATCAAAACCAAGTGGGAATTCTGCAGCATTATAAGCAGGAGAAGATAAAAAAAAAAATAATAAAGAGAGAGAGCTAACAATGTTGAAAGATATGAAGAGGCTCAGAAAGTGGATCAGAGGGACCAAGGGACTGAAATCATGGCCAAGAGAACAATAGGGGAGCCAAAGGCCAAACTAGAGAAGAGAAAAGAGAAGCAGAAGGCAAACTCTGGGACTGAGAGCACCATGCCAAAACACAGCTAAGAATGGCAAAATATGCTGCAGAAAGGAAGACCTGGAGAAGAGCAGTATCGCCACAGACTCGGAATATTCTCTGAGAACATCATTATTGCTCTACTGCTGGCTACCTGCAGACTGATTTCACTAGGCATGAGGAAACATAATCATTAGGTAACTCATAACTCTTAAACCTAACTGCCTGTTGCCAGTGTTTGCTGAGTTCTAGGACTTCAATATCACAATTCATTTTCAAATGCTGTTTTCTAGTGTAGAAGTTTTGTGAATCTTTGCCATTTCAGTTCTTGCCATTTCATAAGCTTAATATAATTCCTCTATTTATTTTTTGTGTGTTTGCAGTGAGTTCTCCTGAATATGTATCTATTTAAAAGTAGAGAAAATTTATGAATTATAACTTTGTTCTTATAGCATATTATAATCTCCTTTTAAATTAAGGTTTTTATGAAGGCAAAATGCTTACGTTCTTGTTAGAAATGTAATGATGGGTTTAGGTCCTCTTAAAAGATACTTCATGATACTTTCTGTATTTCATTAAAACATTTATCACAGTCCAAGTTGATGCTAACATTTCCAATTATCTGTTATATCAACAGAAATAACAAATTTAGATCTGTTACTTTACATCCTTTATTGGGTTCAGGCATCACAATTCAATGAGAACTAATTTGCTGGGGATTTCTTCCTTTATATGTTTTATTTTGTTTCAAGTTGTGTACCTATTTATCTGTACCTCACACTAGCTTTTTGCTATTATTTTAATACCTTCAGTGTTCTATAAACTAGTAGGGTTTTGGGTTTTTTTTCATTGTGTATGCTTTCTCCACTTTTCTGTGTACTTGTATCTGTTGAAACTCTGATTTTGTCACAGTTTTTTGCCAACCATAATATATAATATAAGATAATTCAAACAACTCCATGGAGCCAGCCTATTCCTGCACCTGTGGGTGGGTGCTTAGCAGAATCATATTCATTTTTAATCTCTTGCTACATGTGCTGAATCATTAATGCCACATTTCCAAACAACCATTTGGCAATGTTTAGGTTTGTTGGTGTTTTTCAGGTGTTTCTAGAAAGCTTTTCCACTGCTTTCTTTGGCTATGAAAGTCTCATTTCCTTAGTTTATCTATCTCAACAAAAGATGGAGATATGAAATCAGCATCTGTCAGTATTAGTGTCCAGATCAAATTGTTTGATTGCAAAAAAAGTAAACAGCTTTCTCAAAACTGTCAGCCTCTATTTTATTTTTTTCTTCTAAACAAACTTAATAGTACTTTAATATGACCTTTTCCTACTCCATTTGATCTCCTGACACTTCCTGCGTTTTCTTCAGCTGCAAGTGCTCAGAACAACGTACTCTGGGTACTGGACCACACTTCTGCATTCTACAGGGCTGGCAAGGGATAGTGGACAGTAAACAATTGAGACCACCATATCATTTTCAGTCATCTACTGATACTTGGAGCGGATCTTCTAAGAGACATTGCATAGTGCCTCTAGTTCTAGGGAATCTTTATGCAGAATAAACAAATTCAGAAGGGAATTTGTTAATGGATACACCATTGATGTCTGGTTATAGAAAGAGTAAGTACAACAGTACAATTAACCTTATATACAAAATTAATGGATTCAACATGACTTCTTCTTCTAATGAACTGAAATATTCAGTATCAGTAGAAGTAGTGTTCAAGACAGGACGGAGGATGCACTGATTAACATCGTAAGCAATCTTGCCTATCAGTTAATAACCAAAACAACAAAAACTAGCTATATTTAGTGCTCTGCTGGCAGACATTCAAGTCCCAAATAAGTGACTGTTGATTTAAAGTCTAAATAAGACTGAGGATGTACTGAGGCATAGCTGGAGATTGCTATGGACAGACTATGTTTGCAACATAGGAAACTAAATAGTCAAAGGCAATCTTCAGTAATAGAATTTAAGATCTTAAATAACTATAGCATTTCATGATAATATTTTTGTTGGGGGAAGGTGCCTTGTTTTCAGTTTCATTGTTTACGTTAATTATATATTAAAAGCTTATTTATTATGCATGAGAGCTAACAGAGGTAGATACCACTCCTATTGTTCATCATAATTGTGTATTCAACGCCATGAAATATTTGGTGACAAACATTCTAGAAGATTAGAGAGGAATTTTAACTTCTCCATTGTATATTTTATTTTTCATCATCTATAAATGTTTAGTGTTGACTGAGGTAGAAAATTTAACTGTTATTGAATACTATCATTTCATCTTCTGTGCTTTTCAATGTGCTGCATGAGCATTGCACTGTGCATATCTGAATTAAGGTCCCAGTTTCCCAGAAAGCTTGCACAGTGCAGGCGTAATTTATTTTCTAAGACATGGATGTTTCCAGATGTCATTGTAATCAAATACAGTATGATGCCATTTAACCATGTCATGCAACTGGATCCCTAGCTGCCTTAGAAAACAGAATGAACAAGTAAGGAAGTTACACAGCATAATCTTATTAGCTTGTGGGAGAAACTTTGAAAATTCTGATTGTTATCACCTGCAATGAGGATCTCTAGCGAAAATTTCCAGACTAAAACCAACAGCAGCTCTCATGAAAAGCTCTAGATTAAGAAAGCATCAGGCTCTTGTTTAATTTCCAAGAAGAAAATTTTAATCATTGCAATGACTTCTCCTGATTTTTTTTTTTTTTTTTTACTTTGTGTTCCCCCAACAAGATTTGGTATTTTCTAGAGAGTACAAAAAAAAAAGATAAACACTTTTGTGCTTTGCAAGGGATTTAATGCAAAATAAATATCAAAAGGAAATAACTTCAAAATTATATTTCATTATTGTGAAAGAAAAAGCAAGATTTACTTTTTTAACTTACTGATTAACTATGAAGAACCACTTGTCAGTACATAGCTGTATGGTTTAACAGTTTTTCAAAGAAAATGGAATTTTCGACTCAGAAATATCTTTCACAGATTATTTACTTTTTTAAAAAAACATATTTAATTTAGAAATATTTCCCACTATTGTAATAAAAATGTATTTAAGTCTCATCTAATGTATTTTGTGGAAAAAAACAGACCCAAACAGAAAGGTTTGGTTTCCTTATAAAAGTAAAAGAAGACATATTTTGGATAGGTCTAGACAGTGCACTTACATTTAATATAAATAAAAAGTAGTAAACATTCCTGAGAGAATTATATTATATATATTAACTCTTCATAGCTTGATTAGAAAGCTATACAAAATACTCTATTTGGAATGTTTAGTATCATGCTCACTGAACTGAGTTTCTCTAAGAAGATTACATCATTCTGCTGCTCAGCTTCCTCGCCTGTCAAATCAGGAGAAGAATCAACAAAACTGATGATAACTGACCAAAAGCCCGTAATGATAGAGGAATAACATGTTGCCTGCCCTTCTCATTTTCCATACCAATTTAGCTTCTTCTAAAGTCTTCTCATTTGCTCAGTATTTTGCCCTGTTATTTTAAAAGTCTATTATACTCATCAGTTTTGCTCTGTGCTTGATACTGTTATGTTTATTTATTTACTTGCTTACTTATTCACTCACATGTCATTCTCTCCTTCCTTACTGGCTTTTCATTTCTTCAAGAACAGAGGCAGTAGATCCAGCCTCACGAGCTTCAGTGCAATAGCAGCAGGAAAAAATGGTATATGACTTCTCTCAAAGTCAGAATGGATGTCTAATGTCTTAATAATTTTACCTTTTCTTGCAGATGGGAACTTTTCTGTGTGATTCTCTGGCTGAAAAATATTTGCTCAGAAACTTTCTTCTTTGATGAAAACCAAATTTTTCCATGAGAAATTCATATCCATTAGTTCTTCCAATTATGTCTTGGAGTGGGTTTTTTGAAGCTCTGGTAAACCATCTTCTCTGTTTTTTATTTCTTCAGTGTATTTATAGATGGAAATAATATCCTCACTGAGATTTCTCCTTTTATTTTCTTTCTTTTTTTTTTTTTTTTTTTTTTTTTCCTCCCAATAATTTTTTTTGGGTTTTTTTTTTTTTTTCCCTCCAAATAAATTATTTTGGGATTTATGCTCATTATGATGCTGGTGATATGAATGGACATTCTCAGTGTCTTTTCCAGTCTGAATTTGTATTCCTGGATACTCACGTGGTCAGACCTGGTGTCACGGTTTAGCCTCGGCTGGAAACCAGGACACCTGGATACAATATTATATATCTAATGTATAAATATATATATATAATCTGTGTAGAGGTTAAAAAATAGGATTAGATTCTTTACGAAATGATACTACTTTATTTTAACCCCTAAGTTATTCTTACATTCAAAATGCAAACGTATGTCAACAGTGAACAATTAAATAAAACACCTCATACAATTTTGTGGGTAGGGGAAGCACACCGCATATTTGAAAACAAGAATTTACTGACAGTCTAACTAAAGTTTTAACAGTCTAATCAAAGAGTTTATATTAGTCTGTTTAGAACTGTGCCAGCACTTATAGTCCAAAGCATCCAATTACAGCCCATTTCAAATTAAGTTGCGGTTAAAGCTGACACACATAAACATTCTAATATCTACCATCTTTTCTTGATGTTTTCAGTGTGTTGTTGTGGTAGATTATGAGCATCCCAACTTCTTTTGAAATCAATTTTCATGACAGGGGCTTGTTCCATCTAGTTGTTGGGTGTCCTTGGTACATTTGCTTACAGTCAGCTTAATTTTTTCATGATTTTTCTTCATTCTTTATCTCAAAATGTCATGTTATATCTAAAGTTTACATATGCTGGATACTTTTCATTGCTCTCTCTGTTATTCATGAAGCTAGTTCTCCTCTGTTGCCAGAGCTACATTCCTTTAGCAAATAGTAATTGACCATTTCCGAGTAGTGTTTATAGCTCTGGGACATCTGGTATCACCCTGTGTCTGCACTTTCAAGACCTGTGATACCGTCTTGTGATGCTTTTGGGGATGTCTGTTATAAACCGTTATTTGACTTCAACAGCCTTCAAGTTGCCTAGGTAATGCATTATTAGTACAACATAGTCAAAGATACAGCCCCGTCTTAGGGTCATTAATAATTATCTCCTCAAAAAATGAAGATTGAATAGAAAATTTATGCTTATATCCATGGATAGACTATATTATTGTAGCTGACTGTTGTCAGCTACAATTTGTATAATATGCATAAGTTCTCACCTACTCCTCTGAATTAGTCAAAATTACTTCCCAACACTACGTTCAGCTAGGTTTCCAGCACCTACCTGTTTTCTGCGTCTACCTTGTATGTCTAAAATCATAGAATCATAGAATCATAGAATGGTTAGAGTTGGAAGGGACCTTAAAGATCATCGAGTTCCAACCCCCCTGCAATGGGCAGGGACACCTCTCCCTAGAGCAGGTTGCTCAAAGCCCCATCCAGCCTGGCCTTAAACACTTCCAGGGATGGGGCATCAACAGCTTCCCTGGGCAGCCTGTTCCAGTGCCTCACCACCCTCACAGTAAAAAACCTCTTCCTAATATCTAATCTAAATCTCCCCTCTTCCAATTTAAAACCATNTCTCCAGCCATTCTCTACCCAATCTGTATTTGTGCCTGGGATTGCCATGTCCCAAGGTGTAGGACTCTGCACTTGGCTTGGTTGAACTTCATGCCATTTGCATTAGCCCACCTCTCAAGCCTGTCCAGGTCCCTCTGGATGGCATCCCTTCCCTCCAGCGTGTCAACCGCGCCACCGAGCTTGGTGTCATCAGCAAATTTGCTGAGGGTGCACTCTATCCCACTGTCCATGTCTCCAGCAAAGATGTTAAATAGTACTGGTCCCAGTACTGACCCTTGCGGGACACCACTTGTCACTGGCCGCCACGTCGACATTGACCCATTAACCACAACTCTTTGAGTGCGGCCATCAAGCCAGTTCCTTATCC
Organism: Thinocorus orbignyianus; assembly: GCA_013400375.1. Taxonomy (NCBI): domain Eukaryota; kingdom Metazoa; phylum Chordata; class Aves; order Ciconiiformes; family Thinocoridae; genus Thinocorus; species Thinocorus orbignyianus. The sequence continues at coordinate 1,944,293 of VXBW01003926.1, read as the reverse complement.
ACAGAGTGGTCCATTCATCAAATCCATGAGTCTCCAATTTGGAGACTAGGAGGTCATGTGGGACAGTGTCAAATGCTTTGCTTAAGTCCAGGTAGATGACGTCTGTTGCTCTGCCTTTGTCCATCAAGTTCATTAGCAGTATTGTAGAAGGCCATCAAGTTTGTCAGGCAGAATTTGCCCTTGGTGAAGCCATGTTGGCTGTCTCCAAGCACCTCCCTATTTTCCATGTGCCTTAGCAGAGATTCCAGGAGGATCTGCTCCGTGATCTTGCCAGGCACAGAAGTGAGACTCATCTCCACTCCACTTCCTCACTGATTGTATTGCTGGAACTAAGTATGTAGTTCTTCCATTTGAGGTGGAAAATTACACAAAAAGGGAGACATCACAGAGAAGTTGTGAGCAATTCTGAATCCCTTCAGTTGACCAAAAGTGAATTCTACAGTCAAAGATAGCCCTTCAAAAGATTCATTTCTGCTTTCTCCCGGGAGTTACATTTTTGTTCAATTTCTATCCTTTTAGTTTAATCAAATACAACTTTGTTACACGCAGATCAAATGTAGAACGGTAAGACTAACTAGCTTCTGTAATTTTTTGTAATGAAACTTTTGAAGTGCCCTCTGTTTCCATTTCTTTAGCTGTGAATCTCTGATCAGCTAATTGGACTCCTTCAAAAGCATTAATGACTGATAGAGACTGGAGGGAGAAATAGAAGGAGAGAAAAAGCTCTACTATTTGCATTCGTTATCTTCAGTTCTGTTGTAAGATCAGTTTTCATAGTTTCTCCTGTAATTTCTGTCTCTTTCTTTGACATTCTGACTTCCAGAAGTTTTATTCAAAGAGTGGGAGAGAAGAAAATGTGAGAAAGTATAGAAATACAGAATATAGGTCATTATGATTAAAACTTAATAAAAAATTGAAGGCAATTTTACAACTAAATTGACAAATTTTTCTTCAAGCATTAATAATTATAAACATATTACTTTAAAAAGTCTAGTTCATTCGTTTCTTCTGAAAAAGATATTTTTGAGGATTTAATGAATTAAAAAAAATATTCAGTAAAAACCATATGCATATGTATGATGCCAGTATATATACAAAATATGCTTTTCTTCTTCAACTTGACTTTTCATTTTGAATGTTAAGCTCAGCATGCATCATTTTAAACAAACAAAATATGTGTGAAGTTGTTGTGAATCTACCAAAAAGAAAATGTATTCACCCAATTAAGGTTTTATTTTTTCCTCTTCTGAATACATGAAAGAAATTTTGACTTTTCATTCAATTTTATATTTTAAAATTTTTATGAAACAGGAAAACTGTCTTTCATCTGTCATCTAGAAGCTTAAGGTTGGAAGAATAAAAAGTGATTGCAGAAGAAACATTCAAGGAACATACTTGCTATTCCCCAAATCAAAATATAATGGTCAGAAGAGCCCCAAGAGAACAAAAAGGGGAGGAATGAGCAAAAGTACCAAAACAGTGGGAGTGGAGTTTCCCTTCTTTTCCTAGTGATGTTATCACAACTGGACAAGTCAAAGTGAAAGGAATCAATTTCAGTGTCAGCCTTCATTTTCTAATTATAAACCTGTTTGCTGAACAGAACACATCTATTATTTCTAATGTAATCATTAAGAAGTGGGTTTTTTTGTCTTTAATGGTTGTACTCGATAATCTGAAAGGTCTTTTCCAACCTAAATGATTCTATGAGGTCACGGTCTGTGATTGACCTTGCAAGTTATTTGAAGTTCTGCATGCACAGTCTTACTGAAGTTGTCAAACTCTTTGTTATCTTCTCAAAGCTAGCAACAAGTGCTTTGCTCGTGAAGAATTTTCCCTAATAAAGATCTAAGAAACCCAGTCTCTCCACTATTGTACTGCTTTCCAGGGAGTGGAGTTAAGCAATTCTCCTACTAGTTAGCATTGCCACTTCCAGGCTCGGTAGCAAGTTCTCAGTGGTATTTTTTCATTTGATCAGTACCAGAATACTAGTGTTCCTGTGTTCACATATTTCTCTCTTTTCTGTGTTTTCTATTCTCCTCGCACCTTTCAAATGTACACACTGCTCACACGCTGTGAGTACCAGAAAGTACTTGATAGTACCAGAAAGACCTTGATAGTTTCCTGTCTTGACACCTGATACATCCCTAAATCTCAAAGATGTTGCAGTAAGGCTTGGTTTTGTTTGGACTTTTTTGGTTTGTTGTTTGTTTTGCTGTTCTGGGTTTTTTTAAGATAGAAAATTCTGCTGGGGACAATGTAGCTTTTCTAATTTTTTCCCTTCATTTATGCAAACAGCTCATTTATTTGAAGGGATAGAATGTGCCATCTGAAATATGATATACAAAGCTATAAGAAAAGTTAATTGAAGTGTCTGAAACACAGAGTCAGTAGTCTGGAGGCTACAGTTCCTCGAGGATAGAGCCTCTCTCAAAAATATGTGCACCATTCACTATCTGAGATGTCTTGTGGGGCTAAGGTTGCACAAAACCATCACAATGACCCTGCAAACAGGACAAAAATTAATCCTAAACATAACAGGACTCAACTCACGCAAGTCAAATCTTAATGGTTTCATGTTTCGAGCTAATGGTTTATCTTTAAGATGTTAACAGAGTTTCAGAGACTTTTTTTTTTTTTTTTAATAAATAAATTATAAGCTGAGATAGGTATGTATGTGATTAAACTAGGTTACTACCTAGTACCATGTAAGCTCCACATCTGAATACTCTGCTTATATTCCCACAGAGGATGATTCAGGTTACTTCCAGACTTGTCTGCTGAAGTGCCCTGTGGTTTCTGGTTTACATATCACAGGTAGAAACCCACAAAATGGGTTTCTTTTTTTCTGCACCAATATAGAGCCATAGGAAATTAGTCTGGAGATCCTAACTCCCTTGGTGAGAGGAAATGTCTGGGACATTATTCCTTTAGTTGTATGACTTTCAGGCTTTTTTTATTATTGTACCAGTATTTCAGGAGGCAATTCAGCATACCCAGGTTAAAAGACTGATTGGTTTTTAACATAGTTGTTCTAAATCTTTTTCTGCAGGAACTGTCACATCTAAATTGAATAACCAATTTAAGTGCTTGAAGTAAAAGATGCCAGCACACAATTTCTAGTAAAATCAGATCGCAATCAGATTGTTTAGAATCAAGTCACTCTTGAATTTTTGCAGTATAGTATTGTTACTTTATCTGTCATTAGATCCTTATTATTTGTCTATTATAGTTGTCATCAAGTATTTTATCTAGACTTATTTTTATTTTATATTTAAAATTACATGTGGGATTTTTCTGCCTGTGTATTGTACTTGAGACTTCCAATAGAATGTGAAACATGCTACAAGGAAGAAAAAATTGCAATGAATTATGGAATGATTAACATCCCATTAAATTTTGTAGTAAAATCACTGTTTTCTGTAATACGCACAGTATTCAAGTGGGTAATATTTATTGGTGTCTGTCATGTAGTTCAAACTGATGGGCTCAGAGATAATACTATTGATGCAGTAATAAGGTATATTACTGAAAACAAATATATTAACATCTCCTCAGCTGGTATAAACCAGAACGTGCAATTCACTGAATTCAATACATCTCCATTTCAGTTAGTGGAGTTTTGTTGATATTCGCCAGCAGGTGATTTGTCACATTATTTCTGATTTATATGTATCTCATTACAAGCAAGAATGATAAGGAAGCATCCAATTGTCTTGGACAAAAGGGCATGACTTAAACAAGTTTGAGGATATACAATGAATATCATCTACTCTTCTATTGTCAATCTTTGACATCATTGTTTGAAGCATACATTTATCTGGTTTGGTTTTTTTTTTTTAAGCTAATGTAGGATAGTTCAGGTGAGGTACCCTCATTACATAGTTAGACATTTCTGGCCACTTGGTTGCAATAATTTTATCTCCCTCTTGATACCAGTATTTATTTTTAGTGTTTTGTGATTTTTCTTTTTAGTAGCTGAGATATGAAGTTACAGGTTGCGTCTCATTAAAATGTTCTTGCTTCATGAGTGAAAAAGCCTTCTTATTTCTTTCAACTATTCTTTTTCTTTTTCTGGTTTCCCTCAGGAATCATATTCTTCTGTGCTATAAACTTTTCTTACTCAATACTGTTAGACATCTTGTTCAGTCTCTTCTGTTCTGTAGGTACAGGATGCCTCTCAAATTTCTGAATTTTCTCAAGGGAAAGAATCTGAAAGGGAGAAACGTAAAAGAGACCATGTGTCATTAATTTCAGCGTCCAGCCCAGCCCAAACTACAACAAAAAACCACAGGCAATAATTTGGGTAGGCCTGCAGGAAAAAAAAAAAAAAAAACAAAAACAAAAACAAAAAAAAACCCCCATAAATAGTACAATGCATTGCCACTTTTTAGCATTCTTTTCTACAATATTTTTATGTTTGTCCACATATTCAAGCAGTTGTTTCAAAGAGTAGCTATGCCTATTTTTTTTTCCACATACTCATTTTTAGTTTTCCACCTACTCCATCCCAACATATTTTCTTCTTTAAATTTTATTTTTAAATTTGTCTTAAAGATCAAGGTTTTTTTTTTTTTAAAAATCTTACTGTTATGCTCATCTGTTTCCTCCTACTACGATCCATGTAGAAGAATTAGTTAAATTGACAAATACCATAACTGTATAATATAGAATCATAGAATTGTTTAGGTTGGAAGGGACCTTGAAGGTCATCCAGTCCAACCATCAACGTACCTGTGACAAAAACCATCACTAAACCATGTTTTCACAACTTTTCCAAGTAACTACTCAAGGAAAATAAAAATATATGGTCAGTTACATAAAGCCAAACTTTTAGAATTTTGTATTAAATTTAGAACAAAATGTTCTCTGTTTCTTTCTTTCCCTCTCCAATAAAAGAATGACATCAAAACTTCACAAACATTGGGGCTACATTTTATTTTAGTCTTCTCTATGAGGGTCTCTCAGATGTAGGCATTTACTTCTGTTACTGTTAGGTTATTTGCTCTCTCTTAAATAGAAAAAAAACCACTGATATTATCAAATTTTTGTAGAAGCTGATACTTTAAAACATAAACTCTACTGCAAATCTCACTGTAACCTCTTATACATAAAAATGAGTATCGTGAATGGCCACAAAATCCCTTCAGCTGAGCAGACTGTCTTTAGTAACAGCCAATAGCTTAATAAATATCTTGTGAAAGAGCGGAACAGGTTAGGCACATAGGGACATTCACCAGCTTCTAGTACTATGCAGCCTACAAATTTCTTTTATGGAACAGTAATGCCTTTTTCTTCTGTCTGTCTAATTGATTTTTGTAGTCATGCAAAATGATGAATACTTATGTCTTATGTTTTTATTGCTCTTTTTTGTTTGTTTTAAACTTGACACCTTTTTATTTCATTTAATTCCTCCAACATTTGTGCTAAATATTTACTGTGAATTAAACAGTGAATGATTGCTCCTCATTGCCACTATCTGAGGCTCTTCTGGTTTTAAAGAAAGACCTGAGCCATCAGAAACCTCAGACTTCTCTGTTACAGGCTGAATAGGTCTAGTCTACTAAGTTATTTGTCATGCATCATATATAGAAATGCAGTAGGAAGACTATTTATGAGTAAAAAGCTTTTCCTTAAGATTAGAGAAGATTTAACTAACTGCTAAATTAGGAGATAAATATGCAAAAGCTTGTAAACCAGTGTTTTTGAATATAGCTGCCTCAGAGTTCCTAAACACTTTTGAATGAGCAAGTGCTGACCTATGTTGTATTTCAGAGCTTCACTTACTCACCTAATACTGTAATTTATTTTCTGCAAGTTGTCCACACACCTGGTTTGCTGCCTCCAAGTTAATAAGGAATTGAATAAAAAATTCCAATCCCTCAGCTTCCTCCAATGCAGAAAAACAATTTTAAATAACCAGCTGGAGAATTGGAACTCTTATTAATAGAGATTAATTTAGCCCCAGAATTATAAGAAATGCATCAGCCTCCTAGAGGCATTAACCAGAACATATAATTACCTCAGGATATTTTTTCTCTCTGTAAGTATATATATGTATTTAATTATCTTTTTCACTCTCTTTAAATGTTCATCACCAAGTGAGTGAAAATAAAGTTAATTTTGTGGATGGCTCATCATGCAGATAAACAATAGGTTCAAATGTTTCGATTACCGCAGAAGACACACCTCTCTGCTGTCACAGTGACCCAAACATTTTAAGTTGTAGGAAAAATATAAAGTCTGTCATGGGTTACTCAGAAAAACAAAAATACTATTAATGAAGGAATTACATTTGACAAAGAAAGCTTATAACCAAGATTGTGGACCTTGATTTTAGAGTCTTCTCTCATTATAAAATCAACCTTGGCACTAATCATGTCGAAACTTGCAAAGGTTCCCTGCCATTGTAGTATATTTACATAAAATAATAACAATATTGAATATCAAAGCATGATTTCAGAACAAAATAATATGCAATTCTAATTGCCTAACTCATTTTTAAAATCAATTCCAAGCAAAGGTCAGCCCCAAGGTCCTCAGTATGTTTTATTTTTCATATTCACAGCATAATAAAAAGAAAGTCTGAATAGTCTCAGTGCTTAACTAGTTGCAGTGTCTTCAAATGATTACTGCTTGGTCATCCATAACAATAAAATAAGCAGAAACACATGGAATGCAATATATAAACTACAAAACTTTATAACTTAACTACTGCCAGTTACGTATGAAGACTGTATGCTCCTTCATGTAGGGGCCCAGTATTCTGATATTTTTAACTGTAGATTTCTTCAAAAATTGTTACTTTCTTCTCGGATATGTGAACAGCAGCAATCTAGAGTGTAGCGCTTCAGCTTGCTCTTCTGAGCAACTGTTCACATCATGAGGACACCTGTCTTCAGAAGAGAATCAAGACCTCCACTGCCTGGAGACTTGTGGGAAGCTCCAGGGATTTGTTGCTTCTTCAAGATCAGTTATATTACACACACAAGGATGAAAAATGCAAAGCTGGACCAAAACTGAAAACTGGCCCTCCCATATACTTCAGAGAAAGAAATATTATATGCAATAGACATATCAGCTATCTCAAAATATCAAGTACACGTTGAGTACATCAAGATTTCTTGGTCTATGGTTCATGTTTTATCCGAGAAATGCTTTACCCATTGAGTAGTGGTAGGGATATCCCTGGGATGAGTCACAATGCAAATTACTGCTGTCTCAAACAGGAATAAATGAAGAGTGGGTAAAAGAAATGTGAATCGATTCAAATTACAGCTCTAGAATGAAATCCTGAACTATAGCTCCTATAAAACTATTTAGGAGCTTTAGAGGTTCTCGTGCTGAGGACATAAACAATCCTTCTTTGCTCATGCTTGAATGTCTGCAATAGAGAACTGGGACTGCAAAATCTTTACACGTAAACCCAAATCTCTAATTGCTCTCTGGTCTACGGATACCCTATTAATTTCCTTTGTTAATGTATTCTGGCAGGAGTCTCCAACAGAAAACAAGATTATTTAATAATAGTCTGGAAAGAACTCCACAATAATTTTAACTGTTATGAGACAGAATATGACCACTGATGACTAATGTTCAGGAAAAAACAAACATGCAAAACAAACAAACAAATCCCCCCAAAAAACCCCAACACCCGCAAAACCAAAAACCTTCACACCACCACAGTTTTATGTGTCAAATATAATTTGCAGTATAGACCAAATTCTGCAGCGATCTGGCCTAATTGGCCAGCATCTCAGAAGACAATTTTGTATTTCTACTTTCAGAAACACCCTGCCAAAGTGGTGGTTTACTCTCTGAGGCTTTAGGAAGAGCAACTGTAGGGACACGACAAAAGGTAACGGTTTTAAATTGGAAGAGGGGAGATTTAGATTAGATACCAGAAAGAAATTCTTTACTGTGAGGGTGATGAGACACTGGAACAGGTTGCCCAGAGAAGCTGTGGATGCCCCATCCCTGGAAGTGTTTAAGTGTTTAAGGCTGGATGGGGCTTTGAGCAACCTGGTCTAGTGGGAGGTGTCCCTGTCCAAGGCAGAGGGGTTGGAACTGGATGATCTTTAAGGTCCCTTCCAACCTGAATCGCTCTGTGATTCTATGTCCACTGGTATAGATAGCCTTCTGCATTTTCTTTCAGTTCTTTCAGCTGTTTTGTTTGCTTGTGGAGAAGGTAGTTGCAGACCCTTTTGATTAGGCATGCACAGACGTAAATGAGATTCTAGAAAACTAAGGTTCGGATTATCAGAAGACTGACTCTGGGGATACAGCCTAAGATCTGCAGTTCATTGTGTAAGTATGTGTTATGGATCATGTTCCTATTCGTCCTCTATGTACTTTTAAGGATGGGATTGAGTTCACCTCTATGCTATAAAACTAGGCATTTCATTAAGGCTAGATATTTAGCTAGCTGAAAACTAGTTTACATATGATATCTAACTTTCAAAAATACCAGTATAAACGTGTCCTAAGTGTCCTTGTTGAAATATGTGGGTTTTTTTTCCCCTTGAGATGCTGTGAAACAAGTTTATTTTTATGTCCCTTTGCCCTCCCAATCACATCCAGAGTGGCCTACTTATCAGTGGTACCATATACCTTTATATATGTCAAGACCTTTCAATTTTAGCATACACTGTGGTACTAAAAATAAAATGAAAATAAATGCAATTATTTGCAAACATACCAGTTGAGTATTAGAATCAAATAATAGTAGTATTAATAGTAAAATTTTTACAAGAGTCTTTCTCATTTCATTTAATCTATTCAGAAATATAGTCTCATTCATAGTTTTTTTTAATTTCACTTTTAAAGGTTTATCCCCATAATAAAACTCCATGTGTTAAATAAAAGCTTTTTTTTTTCTTATTTACAAGTTCCACAGTACACCCTTTAACAATGATTCTGTAGCTATTTAATTTAGCTTCCATCTTTACTTCTCTACTGTCAATTAAAATTAATAAGTCCATCTCCTGTTATTACCCTGGATCAAGTCATCATGCAGACTTCTTTATTCTTCATCCAAGCTGTGTTTCCTGTGGACATTCCTCTCCCTGAAACATTTGTAACTTTAACATTAAGATATTGAAATTAAGACATGCTTTCACACAAAATGCACTTTAGATGCATTTACTGGGATTTAAACTGGGATTAATATTGCCATACATTGTTTTTAATAACTCATTTTTGAGCCCAGTTCCATTCTCATGCATGTCAATGTCACAAAGAGCATTGACTTTAATAAATTAATATATTTTCCCTTGAAAATATAGAATTAAAAAATACCCAATCAACCAACCAGGAAATACTTATTTGGATCATTGAGGTAGTTGTTCTTTTTTCCGCAGTGTCAACTTCTTTTGAAAAGAAATATGAGGTGAAATAATTTTGTAGTTGAGAAGTCCCTGGCAGGACTTAATCAAGCAATGAGACATGGCAGTCCAATTCTACATTGATCATTTCTAGTTGTGATGTAAATCATAATAATTTTTTACAGGCATTGGCTTAGAAGACAATATAGACAAGACAAAACCACACTTCAGTGCAAGTAAATGCAAATTTCAGTTTGAAGGTATCTGCGAAACTTTTACTATTTTCTTTGTCATAAGAAAAATTTATATTCACCCCTCTAATATTGTGAAAGGACTGTAAGGTGAACTGCTCAGTCATTTTACCTGTTTGCTCAAAAGGATTCCATGCATACTTGAAGATAAACTTTCAGGCTCCTTGAATAGCCAACAGTGAGAGATAGGTATCTTGAGGATGCAATTTCTTCTACCTGCTTTGGATTCCTAATGCAAGAAGAAGGCCTTGTCTTTCCGTATTGGCTGTAAAATGAACTTAACTGTTACCTTAGACTCAGATGGATAAAAATACAAAATGTAAACTTTACTCCAACCTCAATACAGTTGCTTAAAAAAAGGCTCTAGTGCCATTTGAGGGCTGAGGACATCTGAGAAGTCCACAAGGAGGCTGAGTGATTCCACACAAGATGAGTTTTTCTGGATTGGCAGAGGATAACCTCAAGCCCCTCTGTTTAGGCAACAGAAGCAAGCCCTAAACATTGGATTTAGAAACTTAATGAAAATAAATTATAAAAAAAATATGAGAAGTTTAACCAAGTGGCTTTGGCTTACTGCAAATACTCACCAGACAGAAAGCAGTGGGAGATTAATATTCACATCCCCAAAAAATCCTCATTCAGTCATGAATATTTAAGGCAATCATGTCATATGAATGAAATGAATTAAAATAATGGATGAGTACTTCATTATTCTATGCTTCCTGTCAGAACTTGTTTTAGTATTAAATCCAGGGCCACATCTTTGGAAACATCAGTTGAATTGAAGAAATATCTAAATTTTAGGACATAGGTACAGAGTGATTGAGTCACAAACCCCATGTTCTCCAATCTCTGAATATATATACAGATTCCTCGAATGGACATATATGTCTAAATACCTTGCTGCATTAAGGATAGTAACTATGAGATAATCTGATGTGCTCAAAATGTGATAAAATATTTTAATAAGCCAGAGTTGTGATATGTCACCAATTTTGTGTTCTTTTTATTATTTAGACTGATTCAAAAGTACAATTGTTACTTCCAATTTCAGTCACAACAGCTTTTCAAACTGATAATTGATTTCCATTTTAATCCTCTTGAGTATTTTTAAAATAGATGGCTATGAAGTTTCTAGGTTTTTCACACATAATAGTAAATATTTTATATTGATTCACATCTTATTTAGTTTCTGTTAAGTCAGTAAAATCATGTGGACTAGAAATCATTGCTGAATTTAGCCCAGTATCTGTGTAGAAGTCAACTGTAGCAACACAAGCAAACCAAATAAAAATCATGGAAGGAAAGTCATTATAGTCTGCAATTAACATAACAGATTTTACAACGTGTGTTAGAAATAAAAAGGTTTTGCCTTCTACACAGCTTTATAATAACAATTATAAAATGAAACGGCAGTGCTGATATGAATATAATGAGGTAGGTCGTGGTTATAGGTCTAGCTATATCTCCTTTAGCTTTATATTTGCTGAATTCATCCCTCAGGTGCTTGGCTTCTTGTGCTTAATGATCTTAATGCAACATCACATGACTCTTCCTCATAGCTGTAGTGCATAACTACAGCTATACCAACGTTTATTATCTTGCGATCCCAAGAGCGGTTGGGCCATTTATTGGACAATAATATCCTTAAGCCTAACTCGTTCACTGGGGAGGAGGGGGAACAAAAAACAAACAAACAAAAGCTATTGTAATATAATGGTGCTAGAAAGAGGCACGGCTGTACAGAGCTGCCTCATCTGCTCAGCATTGTGCATACTCCTGTTAACAAATATTTAGGCATGTGGCTAAGTCTGCCAGTGGAGACAGGTAGTTTAGAAGCTCAGATATTCACAGGCAGAAGATAGGTCTTCAAAGAATTTCATTAGCCTCTTTAACGCAATTTGAGCAGAGACTTTTATGTGGCCCTTGTAAACCTAGCCTGAATGACATGCTCACATAGCCACACTACTTAACAGCCTGGTATTTTATAATCTGAGTTAGGAAGGTCTTGTTCATCTAAGCGCTTCACACTAATAAATCACTTCTTGAATTCTGCTCTTCTCTAGCACCTAGAGAACACGAGCATACATAATATAATATTCCTTCTCATGACATGGTTCACAAATATACTGTTTTCCTGGCTAAACCACCTTGTATACATCTGTTCAGAAATTGCTATAAGGTGAAAATCCTGAGTTTGATCCTGACTTTACTAAAATCAAAACAATGTTTTTGGTCACTGCTAAAGGATTTAGGGGAAACCTAAACCTGGAAACATTTTGTGTGTTTAACATGAATATTTTCAGCAATCACGAGGTGGCTAAAAATAAGAGACAACCCAGAGAATCCCATGAAGTTGTGTTATCAAGGCCTTTTAATTGCAAGTGAACAAGTAATGCAGCGTTGATTGCTATGAAGCAAACTCACAAGGAAAGATTCTTGCTTCCAAGTAAATAAGTTTGGCAGCTTTCAGCAACTCAAACCTGCAGGTACCCACTCTGTTAGTGACCTAATTGGATCTTCTGTTTTCAAACAATTTCTTCTTTTATCTTGCATTGAAGCAGAGGACCTCTTGCTTAATTATGTGCTTTAATGCTTGTCAAGAGCTGAAGGGTAGGAGCAAATAAGCCAAACCCTACCAGATCAAAGTATTTTTATGAAGTACAATACTCTACCCAGCAGCAAAAGACATATCAAACATTGACCTCATCTCAAAGGCATTTAGCCTTGTGGTTGGCCTTCTAACAGTTATTTCTGATTTCTTCCCCTATTTACCACAATTCATTTCTCTTCTATTCTGTTGGGGAAAGGGTCACAGCAGCTTCAGAATATAAACTACAGTTCACTTAGTACAGTAGTCACAACTGCTTCAGACACTCTCATAGTAAGGGAGGCTGATACTTCAAAAATTCCATCAAAGTAAGTGATTTTCTCTTTTTTTGCTTGTAGCTTTCATTGTAGAGCTATGTATTTGCTATTAAAATACATATAAAATTGAGGTAGAATTTCTCCCATTGTAGCACTCACATTTACAGTGCCAGTAAATACGTTGTTCAGAATTTATCTAACTCGAAAATTGAGCCAGTTTTCAAGTAAAATTTTTACTGCATCTAGCCACACTCAGTTTATGTACATTCAGCTGTACAACACCCCTCTTACCCTTTTTTGGCTAGTATTTCACATTAGTTCATTCACTTTGCATAGATAGCGAATGAAGATCTTTGCTTCCACCTGGTGCAGTGTAGAAGAGAAAGGCAATAGGATAATTTACTCCAGTATCCTGAAAAGTAGTACATTGTGAAAAAGTGTAACTAATTATGCGCTTTCCCTTAACTATGGAACATATCGGTCATGTATATTACCCAAAGAAATGTTAATGTACATAGCACCAGTATGTGCCAGGAATACGCATCCCAGAAAACTTTCATGAATGATAGAATGATTGTTTTGCAAAGTGCTTACATTGAGACTTCTCTTGCTTAGTTCCCTACCTCCAGTTCTATATCTTTAAATTAAATGTATTTAATTCTTAATGTTTTTTCTATGCTGTTTGTGATCCCACTTATGACAATTAAGGTAACTTCCTTTTTTGTTGTTGTTGTTTTGCAGCAAATAAAGTCTAAAGAATATACCAACATATTTCCCTCTTTTTTTTTTTTTTGTTCTTTCTGCACACTTTTCCTTTTCCTTGGCCTTTGTCTGTCTCTCTTTTCTACCTGTCTAATCTGGCTTTTCTCATACAATTTAATTCATTTAGGCTTATACCTCTATCACCCCGAATTGTTGATATATATTAATTTGGTTCCTTCTGATGTTGATATGCAAGACTGAAGCACTGTCAAAAGAAAAAGGTTTTTTCTGCCTACTTCACCTCTTTTTGGACATTCCTAGGGTTAGTGGAGACCATGGTTCACAGCATGCACCAGACTTGCCCTGCATTAGTTACTCTGATTTCCTGAAGATCTTCATGCTTCCTTCTGACCCTCTAACCAGATTTCCTGTCTGTGGCAGCAAAAGCATGACAATTTGACCCTCTAAGCTTGTAAGACATTTCTACTTTAGCCATTTAGCATTTCTTAAGCTAAAGTTAAGCAGAGATATGTATCCCAGGAACACTGCTAAAGTTAAATTTTCAATTAACTTTTCTCCCACCTCATTTTTTAAAAGCTGACTTCAGAATTGTAGGCCTGGAGGCCAAAATGTAAATGAACTGAATGCATGTCTTTTCTAAACACATACACAGTGATATTTACAAATGATCTCCATTAATTTAATGCACTAACAGAAAACGGCCCTGAGTTGCACAAGTAAGTACCGGTATTGGAAGTTATCATTTGGAGTGGATAAAAAATAAATGAGCACGGTGAATGAATTTTCTTTGCATTTCTTCAGGTTATAACTAAAACCCTATGAAAGTAGTTGCAAGTTTCTAGCCTGTGAAGCTTCTGTCTATACTAAAGCTGCATTGTAAACATCCGAGAGACTCCCTGGGCAGTGAGATTTAAATTTTGGAAGTTTTCTTGGCACCTCCCTGTTTAGCTCCAGTGAGAAGACAGATGCCTACCTGACTTTTATAGTCCAGACAATATTCATGTGGAGTTTTGGCCAATGCTGTGCTCTTTTTTTTTCTTTCACAGAAATGTTTCATTTCCATTGTTAACCATTTCTGTTTTATAAAACATCTAATCCTTTCAAATGACCATATCAACAATAAAATTGATGCTTTTTTCAAAATGATGCAATTTAAAACTGGATTTTCACAATGCATCCTTTAATATGCACCATTAATTTGAAGATCCAGGTAAGAAACTTACTCCTTTAGGTGCTCTAGTTTAAAAGATGGATCCTGGCATAAAAGCATCTGTACAATTAAGTAGTTTTAAGCTGGTGTTCTGTGGTGGTTTTTTTCAGGAAGACAATATATTGCAGTAACTGCTAGTTATAATAACTTTCTTTATTAATTCAGTAATTGTCTTTGATATAATAATAAAACACACACATTTTATTCCTTTAGATTATGAATATGATGTCACTTTTATTTTGCAAATCTATATACCTATATATCTATCTACATATCTGTCACTCAGAAACTGCATAGCAGGGTATCAAAATACATATGCAGGATTAAAAAAAAAAAAAAAAAGCTGTAAATTATTTCAGATGTAACATACTTTAAATTTTTACAATCAATACCTTCAAAGTAGAAAGCTACTTTCACTCTACTAAATGAAAATATGAAAGTTTAAAAAAAGAAAAAAATAAATCCAAATTGTGTTTTTTAAAGCAGAAAAAATCCTGAAAGGTAAAAGAAAAAAAGAGCTAGGATCATGTGTTACCTGAAGTGGTTTACATCTCCTTAATCCAGCTACATCCAGTTTTTAATCCCTGACAAAAATATTGGTGAGTAAAAGGAGCTTTAAAGTTAGTGGAAAGGCAGCAATGAGTGCTGTTGTCAGGATCCACAAAGCATAAGGAAAACAACCACAAAGATCCTGACTCTTTTTCATCTATCACTTTCAGAATGTAAAAGGGCAATTCTCTTGCCCTTCAGAACTCTTGTATTTCACCAAAACTGAGTAAATAAGCATTTATGTAAATAAGAATGGCTACCGGGAAAAAGAAAGGCTTATGATGTAAATTGTGTCTTTGATTTGAAAGTCTGGGAAATTCATTTAAAATAAAATCACATACAAGTAGCCAAATCTTTCTATAATTTCTATATTTCTGGATGCTGGAGTAATTTTAGAAAAGCTAAAATAGCTACAAAATAGCTCCTGAAATTAAGCCTTTTAAATAATATTTTTAGTCCCTCTTCTGTTTTCAGATAGATGGCGTATGGACAGCTGCAGTCTAGCTGCACATAGAGTTCTAATAAGTTTTGTTGATACAGAACAATAAATAGTATCATGTGAGTATCCAACTAAAACTGGGCTACACATGTAAAAAGACTCTGAATCAATACAATTCAGCTGGGAAGGTAATATCAGAAGAGAGTAATTGAGCCAGTAACTAACAGTATCAGTATCAACTGGAAGACCAAACTGCTTTTTCCTAAGAAATGGTCATGCACCACACTGAGGACCAAGGCAGTTGGACTAAATGATCATTGTGGGTCCCTTCCAATAAAAATTATTCTATTCTGTTCTCTTCTGTTCCTCTCATTACAGATGTCACAGGACAGTATTTGATTCTCTTCTAATATTGATTGTATCTCCTGTATTTACTCTATCAACACTTATTATTAGCTTACTCCTAATTTTTAGCCAGAATTATTAAATAGAATATTATGTAAGTTCTTACTTACAAACTCGTGAATTCTTTTTAGTGATGCCTGGTGTAGGGACGTATACAGAGCTTATTTAAAATGCTCTTAAAATAAAGGATGTTTCTTTATAGTGGAAAGAAATAAGGATCATTCTCATTCACTGCATGCATCATTAAAAATAATTGTTAAAGGTTTCTGCCACAGCTTTGGCAAATGTCCAAAGAGGTTTATTATTTAGAAAGGTAAACCCAGATCATTCAGAATTTATTGTGGTTAGACAAATTGCTGCTAATAAAATTAAGATGACCTTGATTTGAGTTACAGTTCTCATGATGATAACATCTGATACATTTTATCTATTCTCAGAATGCAGAAAAACCTTTAACCAAATAGAATGTAAATATACACCTCTTCAGTTAAAAAATTAGTTTGGAGAAAAGCTAAGAACTGGCATTCCTTCCACCTATGAACACCAAGAAGTTTAGATTTAATAAGTGGAGTTTTTTGATTTAACGGGAAAAGACAGAGAGGTTTCCACTGTCGCTGGTTAAGAAAACTAGGACTCTCTACACCGTATAAGAAAACCAGGGCCCTCTGCACCATATTCTTTAGTAATGATGAAATCAATAGGGAATATCAAAATATGTAATTGTAGCATTTCTAATATTTGTAGATTTATTCTTTAGTTGAAGGTATTTTAGCGGAAGGAAAAGGTTTAAAAAAATAATTAAAGTTAGTTCTGATTTACGTTTATGTAAAATACTCAGAAAATACACAGCAGTGCATTACACAAGAGCTGAACATAGAAAAAGAATTTTTAAATGGGAAAACAATTTTCATGAGCAACTTTTGTCTGTACAAGGGACTAATCTTGTTGGTAGTCAGCCAAAGAACTATATGTGTTAACTCTGGTGTTCATTTTCCTGGGACAATAAGGCTCAAATCCTGTCAAGCTGGAAAGCCCAGTTCCCTACATGTAAGGTTATTCTTGTCTCTCTCAATCTGAAAGAAATAATAGTAAAAAAAAAGTTGATTTTGCTTACCCAGAATACTCAGTTACTGTCATAGTCAGATGAGTGCCTTCTAACTCACACTGCTGCAGGTGAAATACATGCCAGAAATAAGACATGCCTTGCACTTCACCAGGATTCATATGGTTTGGGGTCAGCTGCCATTGCAATTTCGCTAGAGTTACTTTCTGGCAACATGTACTAAAGAGGAAAAAAATCTGTCTACTTAAGCTATTATGAATCTGCCTTACAGTTTCACATTTATCAAAATGAGCATCTATTCCTCACACACATGAAACAATTTTTCATACGGTCATTTGCTAGCAAAAAATTGAACTTTATTTTGAACTTACATTGGCGTTTTCATCAAACTTGGTAGGCAAGTCATTGAGCTTCCAATTAACAAGAATTTCTAACAGTGCCAAATAATGATAAAATAAAAGGAATCCATTATGATAGAAGGGGTCAAAGCTAAGTTTCATATTTTTTCATTATTTTTCTTTTTTTATTTACACTGCAGTTTGAACACATGCCATTAATCCCTCAGGAGAAAAGAAAAAGCTCTTGTACAGTCTGTATCAGTATCAGCACAAACTGGGTGATGAATGGATTGAGAGCAGCCCTATCGCGAAGGATTTGGGGGTACTGGTAGATGAAAAATTAAATGAGCCAGCAATGTTTGTTTGCAGCCCAGAAACCCAACCATATCCTTGGTTCCATCAAAAGAATTGTGGCCAGCAGGTTGAGGAAAGCGATTGTCTACTGCACTGTCATGAGATCCCATCTGGAGTACTGCATTCGGTTCCTGGTCCCCAGCACTAGAAAGATACGGACCACTTGAAGCAGCTCAAGGAGGCTCATGAAAATTCTCAGAGGGCTGGAACATCTGTCCTATGAGGAAAGGTTGAGACAGTTGGGATTGTTCAGCCTGGAGAAGAAAATGGTCTGATGATAGGTTGTTGTTTTTTTTTTTACAATGAGTGGTTAGACACTGAAACAGATTGCCTAGATAAATTGTGCATGCTCTATTCCTGTAATCTTCAAGGTCAGGTTGAATGGGACTCTGAGCAAGCTGATCTAGTGAACAATATCCCTTCTCATGGCACTGGGATTAGACTAGATGAATTTTAAAGGTCCCTCCCAACTCAAACCGTTCTATAAATCTATAATTCTATTCACTGGACCTCAAGAGTTATACATATGGGATTCTGAAGAATGACAGGAATAATTAATCTAATTAAAATGACACAAAAGACAGATGAAAAAAAAATGCACAGTGTGAAAGTCTTCACAAAAGCTGTATCATGATGAAAAAAACTTTTAAAATACTAACAATATGTACCTGAAATGTTTTGATTCCTAATGAGATACTGTGAAATGCAAATTAAACCATTTAAAATTGCAGCTTCAGGTCTTTACTGAGCAGAAACTGTCAAGTTTAAGATTCTGTGTGAACCTTAGGTAGAGGGTTTTTTAAATTTAGTGTCTCTTCAGAGACCTCATTGGAATCACAGTCAGTGCACAAGTGGGTTCAAGACAGCAAAGATGGAAGGTGGCATAAGAAATTAGACTGGAGAATTTTACAACAAGTCTCTTAATGTCACATGTAGACATCAAAAATGCAATGTAATGTATTACAATACACTGTATTGGTATCTCTTTTCAGAGGGATAAACTAGAAGTCTGTTTGAACAATGAGAATATTAAACTATTCTAAAGGTCAGATGGGAAAAAACAAGACAAAATGAACTACAATTGCTTTCTTCACAGACAAATAAACACATGAAGTAAGAATATGTGCAACAGTAAATGTTCAAAAGAATTTAGATTTAAAACTGCTGTCATCCTTGTAACTTACTACAATTAGAAGAAATACAGGCTGACTGGTAAAACAGAACAAGAAATTTTAGCCCAACATATAATTAAATTGTAGAGATTGCTACCACGGAACCCTATCTAACTTAAAAAAAAAAAAAAACCACAGAACCTTAACTTGCTAACAAAGGGAATAATGCTGTATACATCTGGGGATATTTTGGACTTAAAATGAATTTCTATCTGGAGTAGCTACAAGTCTTTGAGCTGCAGAATATTGGGCAGTTATTAGGGACCAACGCAAGACTGATGGAGACAAGGCAAGAGAAAAGTTTCATTCATGTGTGTAATGTGGGTAGGACTATTACCTGCCTATACAAGCTTACAGCAATAGACAGAAAGGACTAGTAAAGCGTGTCCATATTTAAGCTTTTAATTCAGTTCATTAGCACATACTCTCTTGCGGTGGAACACAATGTCTCCATATTCTCTGGAATACAGCTGGAGAATGTTCAATGGTTGGTTGAGGAAACTGAGACACAGACATAGAGTATCATTTGCCATTTGAATAATTCATTTTGAGAAATACAAGCACAGAAGCTGACGGTAGACATATTTTATATAACCTAGTAGTCACCCTAAATGAAAGGCCATTGTACACTGAAGAATTGATGATCCACATAAGAGTTCACCTGAGAAGGTGCAGGCCTTTGCTGTGCCATGTTGTGTTGGAATGCACATGTAGCTTGGCCTTCGGGGTTGTGTCACTTGGCTACAGGGTACACTTAGCTGGTAATAGGCAGGTAGCTGCCATTTGCAATTATACCAGTTGCGTGTCCTTGTATTTATCTTACAGTGAGGCAGAATGTTCTCACGTGAACATCCTTTTCTCTGCCAGTAAAAATGATGAATAAAATTTTCCTTTTCTAAGTGTATCCAGGAATACCTAAAGATCAAAATGCTATCAAACAGATGGGACTATCTGCTGTTCTCTGACTGGAGGTCTGTCTGATGATGCGTAACTGTTCCCTGCTTCTGAAGGTATGTAAGATTATCTATACTATCCTCATTTTTCCTGTAGTATTAACTTCAATAAGTGGTATTTTAAGCAATACCTTAATGAGCCTGAGTGACCTTTTCACTGAGATCACAACAAACACTAGCACCGCGGCCTTGCATGGATCTGGTCCGAGATGGCAATGCTGATGTTACAAAATAGCTAAGTTTTTTCATTATGAGCAATGAATAAAGTTTCTTATAATGCCCTCTCCGTTACAGTGGTCCCCTGAAGTAAAATGATTGTGAAGATGTGACTTGATTTGAACTACAACTGATTTCCATCACCAAGCAGTATAAAGCAGTAAGATTGAATCACTGAAATTGAGAAAAGAAATATCACACTGCTAATTTTTCAACACTTCTATTGCTTCAAAGAGTTTATCTTGTTAAACTAATTTCTACTATCAGAGAAACGTACTGCTATTGTCTCTGTTGCTGCTGTTTGTTCTACAGAAGAAGAGCAGTAAACCCACAAACAGCAAGTAGCAGGATGTTAATGACTGGAAAGAACTTAGAAGCAAAGTGAGGGATGGCTATGTGTGTGTGATTTTCCTTGGGAATCAAAACACTTTACAAGTCAGAGAAAGAAGCAGCTTTTGTATAGCCACTATTCCTTTATATGTGGAAATAAGACTACTCAATAGAATTATCTTATATACACAGTCATTAACCTTATTGATCATTGTCTCTGAGCTAGTGCAAAGGGATGAATGAGCTTTGCTAGATGAATGGATGCAGAAACTATAGAATTAGTGAGGAGCAGAAAATGAGTGATTTCCTGAGTTCCTGGAATGACTTAAGTGTCTATATCTCTTTATGCCATTACAAATAACAAAATATTTTTATTTGTAATTAAGCAGGTGTGGGACGGGTCACATAAACTTGAAAATAGTATTTCTACCCCCAGACTAGATAATGAATGCAACGAACAATAAAGAAGATAATTCTTGCATCAAAGCCTCAAGCAAAAGCCTTGTGCATTATGTAAATTCTTATTTATGATAACACTTAAATAAGACTTAAAGTATTTTGGTTTCTAAACTCTATCTGACTGAATAAAATGATGCATGTAGAAAGGGTAAAGATATACTTGTTCAGAGGTCCAGCAGAAAACAAGACTTCAAAGGAAATGAGGAGACTGACAAGGTAAATCTCCCCTACCGTCCGTGATGAAGACAGAAGTTGTTTAGTACATCTCAAGAAAATCAGTCCTTTTTCTCAAAGTTGCATGTATTAGTCAGTGGATTTAAAAAATCTCACTTTGCTAGTTTCTATAGGAAAGCATAGAGGTAATTAAGTGTGAAAATACACTTATTTTCTCTACCCTTTAATAATAATAAATTACTATAATGGAACACTTCTCTGAGCACATAAATTCATTAGGTATTTGGCCATTCTCAAAAGATAATAGACAATTATTTACAATTTATTTTTTTTAAGTATAACAGCAGAAATAGAATTCCTATTTGTAAATAGAATTCCTATTTGTTTCTTCTTCTGTTTAAATGACACGTTAACCTTTTTGATTAATCTAGTACTGAGTCACATGGCATTATTCTATTAAGCAGCATTTCACGTCAGTCTTAATAGCTTCAATCAAACATCACTTACTGTTTGCCCTTGGAGTATTCACTTCTTGTGTTATTTACATAAACAAATCATGTAATACACCTCTCTGATGCAAATCCCATTGATTAATATCACATATTTATCTTACAACAAAGGACTTCATAGGTTAAAGATCCACTAACTAGAAGAGGAACAAGTGCACAGAATAGGAATACACCAAGTCTTCAGTCATATGAAGTTCCCCAGTGGTGACAGCCATTGTAATTCCACTGAAAGACAGGGAGCTCAGCTGACATAAATCTAAACCTTAATTTCATCAGTTCACCTGGAAAATGAAGAGCCAGCCATTTTACTGGTAACAGCTGGATTTGTAGGTTCCTGCGTTCTGTATGACCTTGTCAAGGTTCCTCAATTTTTATTTGAACTCCTTTGTACTCAAGCTATAATGTACAAATCTGTTCATTGAAATCATAAACATAATCTAGACAACATTTATATATTTTTTTTACAATGCCTATTGAAGGCTCTGGTTTCATTATGCAGCAGCATAATTTTTGTTACATTTATTAGTCCTAAAAAATTATTGATTGACCCTTTTTGCTAAAGCTGTGCTTCCACTAATAACTAGGTCAAGGAGAGAGTTCCAAAGTGGAGGTTTTGAGCATGGACATGAAGTTGCAGGATGCAAATAAAAACATTTTAAATAAGGGGGTTTAATCTTTCCTTGGACCAATTAGGCAATTTAAATAGGTCTGTGATAAAAACCCAATCAACCAGAGGCACAATACCCCCTTTTTTTTTGAGGCTGGAATGAAATTCTGATTTTAATTCTCTAGTTTTTCTTCAGAAATAGAATAAGAATTCAGTTTCAACTAAAAAAAAAATAATAGATCTTTGTAAGGAGTTCTGCAAAGAAATATTGGGAGCACATGTGCCTCTTTAAGGACCTGTCTTGAACAATCAAATACTACTACCAACAAAAAGTCATCATTAACTTGTATCCTAGCACTACAACTACTTAAAATCACATGGAGCTTAGGTTTCTGTGAGTGGGTCTAATAGGTGCCCGCTTCTCTTCTGCTGAGCATTTGATATCTGCCTGCATCTTACCATTGAGTCTCACACTTTTAAAGCCCTGGGAGAAGCCCTGGTTGACTACACAGACTGATGCTTATGCAGAGAGTTGGCCCTAAACTGGTGGGCATACTCTAACAAAAAGGTCACCAAGACAGAATGCAGTAAGAAATTGCTTGGAAAACTTATTTAGGAAGTGGAAGGCACATATTTGGATTGCTGCCTACTCAGTCTGGAGTTGGAATTAGAAGGCAGCTTCACTATCTTCTTGGTTGTAAAGAAAGGCTCAACTGAAGCAAAAAATAAATAAACCATACTACAGAGTATTTTTCATTTGATATAGTCTTCAGGAGACCTGAGACTTGTAAATCTAAGATTAAGAGTAAATAAAGACTTGTGACCCAAGTATTGTACGCTGTTAGGGTACAAGAATGTCATCAATTTATTGATATAATTTTCATGTGTGGAGTCTCCAGGAGAGGTATTTTGAAACCGACAGTGCAAGTTGGTAGAAGGAACTGTTTTGCAGCACAGAAGGCAGTTAACCAGCTGGACTCTTAAAACTGTGGTGTTAAGCAATTTTCCTTTCCTTTAATGAATGTTAGGGAGGCTGAAGCTGACACTTGATTGTAGCCCCTAACATCTCCTTCCACCCCACAAACGAACAGATCACGCAGGTTAATCCTGGATTCTGCAGGTCGTAGTCAATGAACTGTCTTAGAGAAGGATTTAAGCTTCCATTTCCAGCTCAGCAGCACTTTTGACCTTAGACAATAAGATCATATTGTTGTGCCTTAGTTCCTTTCTTGTAAAATAGAGATTTCCAAGAAAGGTTGAGATGTACTGATAAAGAACACTACAGAAAACATAGCTTCTTCACAAAAATAGTATCTTTAAAAAATCTTACCCAAGTCACTCCTTGGTTTCAATTTGGAACATTTTTGCTTGATTTTTTTTTTTGGGGGGGGGGGGGGGGTGGTTTGTTGTTGTTGTTAGATTGGGGGTTATTGTTTGCTGGGGTTTTTTCAGTTGGTTGGTTGTTTAATTGAGGGGGGAGTATGATGGCAGAGATTTGTTTGATTCTTTACTTTTCAAAAATATGATGTCTAACTTTTCCAGTGATGTCATACGATTACTGTTATTAGGATCTTTTCTGGCATGTGTCAGCTCCCGGGGCCATTGTATGAGAAGGCTCACCTAAAAGAAACAAGAAATAATCAAAATTTTACTCTGACTAATTTAAAAGGAAAAACAAACAGTCCAGAAAACAATTTTAAAAGTCAGTTTGCTACTTGAAGGATGTGCCATAGAAATCTCCAAGAGTCTAATGGATTCTAGGCTATTTGGAATACATTAAAAATAAACAAACAAGCAGACAAAAAGCACCCAGGATGTGCTCATATACAGTATGCGTGAGGTTTCTGGGGAAAAAAAAGGAAGAGAATGGAATGCCACAGAAGGCGGCCCTAATGTTACAGAGCACACAGCTAGAAATGTGTCTGATGGTTTTTCCTTTCCAATGAGTCTCAGCCCCTACTTTGCCACTGGGGCAGCTGGAGCTGCATGTAAAAGGGCAAGAACAGCAATGTGAAAATTGCAGATGTATTGCTACCTTCGATAGTCCAAAAGGTTCAATTCCTTAGTCAAGATAGTATTTTGCCAATGGCTGAGCAATAACCAGAGTACACAAGAGCATCTCACCATTGTTAATGGCAAATGTATTACACAGAATAAGAAAATATGTACCTGTCACAGCACATTGAGAGAAATTTTGTAGCAAGAACATGATGATAAACTAATGTCTACTGTCTTCTTTTAAAATAGCCTGAAAAATAAATTAAGTCTTTCATGTTGTTTGCTGTACACTTAATATAAATCATAATTG
Source organism: Thinocorus orbignyianus (assembly GCA_013400375.1). Taxonomy (NCBI): domain Eukaryota; kingdom Metazoa; phylum Chordata; class Aves; order Ciconiiformes; family Thinocoridae; genus Thinocorus; species Thinocorus orbignyianus. Next base: position 1,920,045 of record VXBW01003926.1, on the reverse strand, counting down.
CTTTATCTTTAGTGATAGTATGAAAAGCAATTTACTTTAAGGAAATAATCTACTGTTCTGTAAGTTTTGGTTATTTTTAGTTCTCATACATTGTTAATTTATTGCATCACCTGCTGCACATAGGTCTTTGTTTAGTTATACAGCTTTCAACTATTCCATATTTAAAGCATAAAATTTACTTCTACAGACAGTCAGTGGAAGAACTTTGTGATGTATAAGCTTTTCTTTAACATAGCTGTTACCACTGCTGCATGCCAGAATGGTCAGAGATTTCAATCTCAACCAGTCTCAACAGGGCTGTGCAATCACTGTAATAAGAGTCGCCTTGTTTTAAGAGGACTACTGTGTAATTGAACAATACAATGAAGAAGAAGGATTTTTTCTTCTTTTTTTCTTCTTTTTTTTTTTTTTTGGTGAAGGTGTTTACTCACAGTCTCTACAGAAGTAGCACTCAACTGATTTTTAGATGAAGTTGCTTCAGAGTAAAACAGAATAACTGTTCTATTAGCTGCTTTAACTTCTATTTTATAAACATATCTTATGAAAGAGGATTTTTTTTTTAAATTAGCATTTTGGTCTCTTGTTTGGTTGGATTATTTTCCTACCATAATATTGTTTATTTCGAGTTTCACATTTTGTGAAAATTTAGTGAATGACATTTTGTTGCACTGAATTTCTGGCACATTTTTTTTAGAAAATCATTATTTCACCTCATCAGTCTGAAATTTGCTCTTTCACTATGCCTGAGCAGACTTTGTTATTGCAAAAATGTCTCTTGTACTCCCCTGCCTCCCAAGACTTTATGGCCTTCTCAGTCATGTCTGCTTCAAAGTAAAGACTACTGGTTTCATCCTATCAGAGCTCTTATTAGAGAATGTTGATTAACATTTTGAAAAGGAAATCATAAACCACATAATCTCTATAAAGAAATCATAAATTCTAATAAAGCAGAGAAAAATAACCTTTGTTTACACGATGTAAAACTGTTGAATAGCACTTGAAAAAAAAACAAATCCAAGACAGAATTATCATACAAAACCATAATTATTATTATCACACCTTCAGATGATGATTAACATATTAATATTGAAATTCAAATCACCTAAGCATGTTAAATTATCTTACTTAATTAAAAATTATGTTAATTTCCTGTTAAGGGAGATTTGGCTTGAATTTAGAAGGGAAATGTTTATCAGTCCAGTGTGTTGCAAGCTAGTTCCTAGCTGAAGCTGTAATCTTTGTGATTCATGAATATGACCTGAAATCTCATGGGATGTTCTTAGAGAAGTTAAGTATAAAAATATGGTCTACTGAAGTGAGTTGAACTGTTTTCGTTAGGGGTACACCATACATTTTTCAATAAATATTTAAAAACTATTTTCCCCTTCATTTGTGTTCCTCCATTTTCAGTTCGATGTTTTCACCTCACTCTCAAAAATTCGAAAATATTTCCATCTTTTGAAAAATTCAGCAGCAGCTTTCTTAGCATGCGAGTAGTCACAAAATCCTGAACTGTGAAAAAATTCAGACGTCTTCATTACAAGCAAGAAGTCTTTTGTATTCATGCCCATTTATATCAAGGGCAGCTGGAGCAAAAACAGGTATGAATCTGACTCTAGAAAGTGAAAACTGTACATAAACATTAGGCCCAGACACTCATAAATGACAAGTATTTCATCGTGTAATTCCAACATGGAAGCCAAATAAGTATAATGAATATACTTCTTCCTCAAGCGAGGTTACAAATGCAAACCATCTGGAACATGTTTTACTTAGAAACAAATTACATTCTCACATAGTGAACTGTCAAAAAGAAAGACTGATTTGTAGAGTATTTCAAGTATTAGCTCAGGAGTTGAGGCCTTGGGTCAAATGCTTTCTCTGCCATCGATTGCCTTTGTGATCTTTGGCATCTCACATAAATCTAGGTATCAGAAAAAGACTTACATGCCTAAGTTGTGATCTCAAGGCCACTTCATTGTGGAAGAACTTGTACTCTGCAGATATCATTATTTTTACCTTTAGCATTCCTAAAAGTGCCATAACTGCATATTGGCAAAGGTCAGTGCATTCTCTATAACTCAGCTTATTGCTTGGGAAGTCCTGTTTACTTTGGCCAGGATTCAGAAACTAGGTGTCCCTCTCCCTAAATCCTCTGTCTGGCCAATGAACTCAGAGCATTCCTAACACCTTCCACAGGGCCAGGATCCTCACATAAAGTAATGCGAGTCATTAGTTTCCTAAACAAATACAGAAAATAAGACCTTTGTGATATATTCCTGTCCTTCAGTAGCTTCACTCTAAGGATGCTGGTGTACAGAGGCAGAGTTTTCTCATCTACATTTATTGGTGTATTGGGAGTCACCTGCAAGGGAGCTGAGTCACCATTTGGAGGTGTCTAGCTCTTTCCTTTTGAATACAGGACCTGCAGAAATTTGCAAAAATATTTTAACCTCCATGAAACTGGATATGATGACTCTGATGGCTCCCCAAGCAACACGTCAGCATTTTGGTGTCCAAATTTTTAGTAGGGCTTGTTGCAACAAGACAAGGGATGATGGCTTTAAACTAAAAAAAAGTGAAGATTTAAACTAGATATAAGGAAGAAATTTTTTACAATGGGGGTGGTGAAACACTGGAACTGGTTGCCCAGAGAAGCTGTAGATGCCCCATCCCTGGAAACATTCAAGTTCAAGTTGGATGGGGCTTTGAGCAACATGATTTAATTGAACATGTTCCTGCTCATTGCAAGGGGGGTGGACTAGATGACCTTGAAACATGCCTTCCAACCCAAACTATACTATGAGTCTACGGCTTCATACTGCAGTATCTGCCTTCTCCAGGTGCAGCTGAGAAAGCCAGCGCACCTCCTCAGGTGGCTGCAATTCTTTCTAGCTACAAGTCCTATTCCTGGCAGCTGACTGGAAATCTGTGATACGGGCATGAAACCAAAGACCCCAAGAGTGCATGGGTGGTGCAGGTTCAGTCATGTGCCCTAAATATTATAGAGTATTATAGATGAAACATGGGTATTCCTGTGCAAAAACTTACTTAAGGCTGCAACATCCTGGGTGTTGCTATTGTTCAGTTAATGTAAGTGCACTTGACCCCCTCAGCCAAATCAATGATAAATATATGAAACAGAACAGGCCCCAACTTTGAGCCCTGGGTGCATCATTTGTAACCAGCAACCACCTGGATTTAGCTCCATTCACACTTTGGGCCCAGAGAGACAGACAGACAGGATTTTACCCTGCAAAGAGTAGGTCCATCCAAGCCATGAACAGCCAGTTTCTCCAGAAGAATGTTGTGGGACATGGTGTCAAAGGCTTTAATAAAGCTGATGCAGACAATATCAACAGCTTTTTCTCATCGACTAAGTGGATTACCTTGTCATAGAAGGAAAGAGGGTTAGTCAGGCAGGACCTACCTGCCATAAACCCACGCTGACTGGGCCTGATCACCTGGTTGTCCTGCATGTATTGCGTCATGGCACTCACGATGAGCACCCACGTAAGACTGATAGTCCTGTAATTACCCTTATCCTCCTTTTTGCCCTTCTTCTAGATGGGCTGGTTAGCATTTGTTAACCTCCGGTCAACTGGGACCTCCCTGGTTAGCCAGGACTGCTGGCAAATGATGAAAAGCAGCTTCATGAGCACCTCCACCAGCTTCCTCAGTACCCTTGGATGAATCCCATCTGGTCTCATAAACTTGTATGTGTCACTCCTCAGATCCTAAAAAGTAGTTTTTATAACCTAGGTAGGTTATATATATACATATGCTTTCATGATCCACATTATTTTCTTTGATCTTAAGTTTTGGCAATCACACCTAATAGTTATTGGGATTTGTGCTTTTAATATAATATTTAATAGAATTCTTTAGTTACACACTATAAATATTCTGTAAGTGGCAGATGGTAAATGGAGAAAACATTTGTTTAAAAGTCAAAATAGTCGACAAAAGAACAGATCACCTTTCTCCTGCAGAAGACACTAATTTGGCACACCTATATGCTATATGTCAAGTGGGAAAAAAAAAAAAAAAAAGAAAACAGCACTGTAAAATGCCCATGAAAGAAACGACAAAGAAAGTCTGTGATGTTAAAGATCATACAGAAATCCAGGAATGTGTCATCAGAGTGATAAGCTATATTGTAAATCAGACCTTTTCTCTCTCTCTTTTTTTAGAAAAAGGGCTGTAAAATCCTTTTCAGAAGTACACTTGTTCCTTTGGAATACACTTGTTCAGGAATGTTAAATTAACATTACTAATTTGGAAGTTACATTACCAACATTCCCTGGATATCTCCTTTCCTCAATGTAACACACTAGCCTTGCAGTTTCTTATAGTACAAATGGGAGTTGCCTGATCAACCTGCTGTAGTTCACTTCTTGGTTTGATGGAAGCAATGAATTCCCTGAAATCCCTCTTTCCTTGCAAACATGTTGTGAGAAGAATCAAATAAAGTATTTTCTCCCTGTTTTTGTGATGGAATTTGGTGATGAAATATCTTACTTTTCATTTCATTTATTGGTTTAGTTTTCCAATAGCAGAAATCAGTATTTTAAAGAGAGCAAATGCCATAAAACAAGTTTAAACTACTGAATTTTGAAATGCTCTTCAGCAGAGCAAAAGGTATAAATGCAGCCATGTATAATGTCGTTTGAGGTTAATGACAAAATAAATTGTTTCCCCATTTTTGGAGAAAGCTTTTGTGAAGAGATGTATTGCCACAAGTTTGAAATCCACGCTCTGTGACAGCTGCTGACTAGTAATGAGATCTAATGAGCTGTCTCTTTACTAGAAAAAAAAATAACGTTTGAAACAACAACCTCTTTGCGAATTGTGAGAGTATGGGAACAGAAACAGCTTCTCCATCCTGAGCTGATAAGCGCATGCTGATATCAATAGCATTTCAATTCAAAAGCAAACCTCCACTGCTCAATTCAAATGTGAAAAAGGAATGTGAGATTAGTGTTTACATAGACAATCAAGATTTGCATCTATTTCCTTGTGGGTTTTGCGATAAAGTAATGCTTTTGCTATTTTAAATCTTTTAATATCTAGGTAAATGTAATGCCCTAGGAAACACATACTAGATTATGGAAATCTAATTTAAATCTATAGATTTAACTATATTATAAATATTTCAATATTCTGTAAGAGATTATATATATGTATTAATTGAACAAGCATTTCATACTAAGGCTAATGTACATACTCAAATCTGGCTCTGAGGCTGTCTGTCGGTTCCAATACTATTTCCGAGGGCAACGCTGTCAAAAGCACAGGACAAAGGGCTGGAGAATAATCTTCTTGATTTCAGTGTTAATGAAGAGTTATTCCACTCTGATTAAAGTGGGGTTCATGTTCGTCCAAAAATGACTTAACAATATCAAAACCAGAAAGTCTTAACTTTTATTTTCCCAGCCTGCTTCTTTTTTTTTTCATATTAAAATATACTTTACTTTTTATAGTACTTTTCCAACTTTTAATTGCAATTGAACAATTTTTGGATATTTAACCCTTCATTCAACAGTGTATTACATAAATGTGCATATACATATATATATATATATGTTACAAATTTTCTTTTAAATTCTCTGTTGTCAGATCTAATAATGATCATGCCTTATGCTAGAGCTACAAGGGTTTGGAAAATTATGCCCTTGACATAAATAACTTAGTTTTCAAAACACGTACTGTATTGTTTACTTACATCTCAGTCTATCTGACAATTGAGTAAATACATATTCTGGAAAAAAATGTATATTATGTAAAGCAGCTGGCAAACAGGAGGGCTTCCAAATAAAATACTTTGATTTATTTTTTATGGGGTTTTTTTGTTTGTTTTTTAATCTCTCTGTATATGTGTGTAATACATTTTTAACAAGTTGGTAGGAATACATCCATTACAATTAGTATTTATTTTCACAATAAGTATATATACTGCCAACTGTATTAGTCACATTAAGAGAAGGGCTAAAGGTGCACATTTTGGTAGTTGCCTTACTATTTTCAATTCCTGGTAAAATGTAGTTACCTGTATACACAGCAGGCATAAGAAATTAATTGATACAGGATTTTATTGCATTGATGCTTTGAAGATACAGTAGGAAACAGCTTTCCCCGCTAGGTTGTATAGTCTTTGATTAATATCCAGGAGAACCTATTCGTGATAAATTAGCCAAAGAACGGAGTTTCATCAGTGAAACAGAAACATACAGAGAACTATGAGAAGATTAATCAAAGGTTTTGTACAAAGGAAACAGAATGTAAAGTACATTTCCCAGTGAACACAAAATAAAACAAAATGCAATGAAAACCAAGCAATGTTCTATTTTACCAGAGAAAAATGTGAAGATGATACTCTTAATCTGCATTGCTTCCTTCTTGTCTAGTTAGTTTCAAAGTAGCTATGAAAACTGCAGTTTTCATTTCAAGGCATTTTCTTATTTTCACATAAATAACTTAATGCATAAAAAATACAGGAGGAAATCAACAGTGCTTGCTTACACGCAAGGAGGCCACAATTGTAATTAAGCACAAATCCTGCCTCTTACATCTAAAAGACATGATTGTAGAACACTGTCCCCTGTGGATGTTCTTAAAGCATAGCTCTAGGTGATATAACAAGTCTTATCCAAATTTTCCATACGTGTACCTAGAGGATTATTTCCTCTAGTGTTCACAAATTCCTTTACCTGTGAACCACTAGCTGAATGAAAGCACTGATTTGTGTCCCTGTGGTCTGTTGCTAGCTTTTAATACACCTAGAGATGAGTCAAGTTAACTGGCTGAATAGCAGTCTGTTTTATTAAACTAGGCAATAAAATAAGGAGACGTTATCACAGATCTAAAAGACTGCTGTAAGTGCTTTAATTAATTCTATTCTTTAATCAGATGTCTGTTTCATTCCTTATAACAGCAGCAGAGTTACTGTTTTAACTCACCGTAGCTCCTTCAAGTGGCTCACCATCAAGAGCACTGTGCAGTGAAATGAGCATAAGAAAAAATTAGGCATGCAAACAGGAGTTATGTCATTTTAAAAAGACATAGTAGTTAGCTATAGCTGACTGAGACATAGCTGTCTGAGACATGTCCAGCCTCATGATGTAGGTTTGACTACCTTCTGCTCATGCTTTTCCATTTTTAGGAAAAAAAAAAGGCTGAAGCCTGCCAGTTGATAATTTTTACCGTTAACTAAGAAAGATCCCACAAAACACCACATAAATTTTGGTTCTCAGGAAAAAAAAAAAAAAAAAAAAAAAAAAAACAAAAAAAAAAAAAAAAAAAAAAACAAAAACCCAAAAACAAAAACCAAAACCCACAATCCAAACCCAGATATCCAATTAATCTAGATAAGTAAAATAAAATAAATTAATATTTTTAAAATATTAATGTGTTATCCAGCTATTAGATAGCATAAGTAACCAAGCATATAAAAGGTCACTATTATGAACTGGCACTGCCAAGTGATGAACAGGTCACTTTTGCTGTCCCTCATGATCGGTTTACTGTGGCCAGTTAGTAGCTCTATCTACACACACAGAGCTGACTTTAGCCATTCTGTCTGAACTCAGAAATTCTACAGACAAGAAAAGATTTTTTCTTCTTTATTTGTAGCACCAGTCATTCAATTTTGCTACTCTCAGACCTGACTGAAGGACTGGAACCCTGCATCTTTGCAGCAGAGAATCCAGGCACTGGAACGTTATTTATTTCTAACTCCTATTTAAATATATATATATTTCCTTAAACTTTGAAGGCAGGAGTTTTGTCTCTTTTTCTAACATGTCGTCTTTTGCCTGTATATCAGAGTCTGTAATTACTTGTTGATTAAAGCAAATTTAGTGGGATTCGGCTTTTGCACATGCAAAATAAATTTATAGCCTTCGATTGTTCCAATGCAGACCAGCAATACTGCAGATTTTCAAGATTTTAGTGAAAGATCCCATTATATATGTAGTTGTCATCCATCCATCCATACACATAAAATCACTGAAATAATTCCAACATCTTAAAAGTGTAGCAAGTGGATTATACTAGTTGCATTAGGAACAGCTCCTTAGGTGATTTAAAGTGACCTTAGGGACTTCAGCAATGCCACATGGACCTATATTACATGAGGACTGGCCTGTAACTAAAGAAATATTGGAAAAGCAATAACAGCAGGAGCTTAATGAAGATAGCAGGCACTACAAATGTCAAAAGATCCATCTAGAGAGTGGAGAGGGAGGGCTGAGGAGGCCTAACAATGTAAAAAGTACTTAATTTTATAAAATAAAGAAATAATGAAGTTATTCAAGATGTAAAACTTAATTTTATTTTTAAATGGTGACCAATTACCTCTGAATCTTTCTTTCCCCATGTCACTTCAAAATGATCAACTCCCCTGCCCCAATGAAGATAGATTCCTATCATTTAGCATGGAACATCCAGTGTGCTATGGAGTCACATAAAATGCATCAAAAAACTGTGGTTTTAGGTTTCAAATTCTTTATTTATGTATTTTGTATGTAATAGAGAGAATGCATTCCATCCCTGCTCTTACACACATAAATTTTTCATTAGATAATCATGATTACTTATACTAATTGAGGACAGTAACTACATTTCCTTAGACCTTTCATAAGTGTTTAGAAAACATGATCTCTGCAACACACTTTCTAAAGATAAACACTGCACAGAAACTCTGGCAAAAAGGAAACAAGACTAGGCTTCTTCTATGGAAGAAAACTCAAAACATTTGAGTTTCTAAGCAACTTAGCCTATTCTAACAGACTTTAAAATGTTTCTACTCCCTGTCACATTGAAACAGAGATTTTCAATTCTAATACACAGGAAAAAAAGAATAATTTGAGAGAGTTGAATGGGAATGGGAAACCTGGTGGATGAAGAAAGAAGAAATGAGGCCACTCTGCAATGAAGAGACAGATTTAAAAAAAAAAAGGAATAAAGGTTTATATGTCACTGCATACTTTTTACACATTATATTGAATAAAAATAGAAAGGCAAAATGGCCAGGAAAGGTATAAAGAAGAGAATTTCATCACAATGGGAAAAGCAAAAGATGAACAAGCCCACACACTCAAAATTTTTATTTTAATTCCAAAAAATATTTCTATAAAAAAATTTGAAAATCTAGTAAAAGCCTTTTGATATTTTAAATCTGTTTGTTAAGTTTGTAATGGTACAATACGTTTGAAGAATAATGTGATAAAGATTTTTTTACATGGTGAAGCTAGGATTTTTATAGGATGCAAGACTGAACAAAATTTGAAAAACAAATGAAGAAATATGGAGAGAGATTTGGCTGAAATTCAGGGGAAAAAAAGACTTTATGACCTTTGGAATAACAGGCAGATCACTCAGGAAGACTACAAGGATATCATGAGGTTATGCAGGGAGAAAATTAGGAGGGCCAAAGCCCAAATAGAACTTAATCTGGCTACTTCAAATGAAGACAATAAAAAATATTTCTATAAATACATTAGCAAAAAAAGGAGGGCTAAGGAGAATCTCTGTCCTTTATTGTAATCTGGGGAGAAATAGTGACAAAGAGTGAGGAAAAGACTGAGCGACTTAGTGTTTTCTTTGCCTCAGTCTCTAATAGTAAAACCAGTTGTTCTCAGTGTACACAGCCCCCTAAACTGGAAGACAAGGATGGAAGACAGAATAAAGTTATCATAATCTACATGGAAATGCAGAGGTCAAGCTGTCATCTTCTCTAGGGCACATAAAAAAAATTAAGATTCTTCTCAGTTGGTGACATTTTTTTCACCTTGTATTAGGCCACCTGGCTTTCTATATGTGCCTTTTCCCTACCCACACACAGAACTTTAACACATACATGTAGATCAGGTAATTTGTTGCTGGGACTGATAAATCACCTCACCTGTCTCAGAAAGGGGTACTCAACCACCTGATAGAACCTGACTTTGTTAAGGATGGATCTGAGGTGATAATGCTTAGAATAGGCATGTAAATTTTTAAGTCATTAAAATTAGATAAATTTTTATTTTAGCATTCTGATTGTTTTTGAAGTTCCTGAAGTAATGGAGTCCTCCTGTTCCTAGACATGACTTACAAGTACTCCTAGAATATAAATAATAAGAGCAGATAAAAAAGCACTGTAAAAATAATAAATAGCTGTGAAATACCTAGGCCTTCAGTTGGTCTTCTCCCAAATCATTACAGCAGTATTTATTGCAATTTCTATTTTTCATCATTAACATCAAATTATTAACCATTAGTCAAGGGTAAAAATTTTATGACATAAGTTATATCGTCCCTCTTTACTTTGCCTGACTCAGATATAAATCTGAAGGGGTTATTTTTCTGATTGCCATATTAACTTGTAATAGCTATTCAGCATTGGGAGTTTTAATCTACTAGACAGCTTTTGCTACAAAGGACCCATCTGTACTGTGAGCTTGAACTGTATTATACAGTGCTCTGCATGAGTGCTCTTTACAACAGGTGTATATGTTATTTCTCTTTATTTCTGTTAACTTAGTTACCAGTCATAAGCACCTGTCTTCTCTAAATGTAGACTTTCAGCATTTAATACACTTCTATACATAGTTAAGTCATTTGAGCAGTAAGTCAAAAGTCAGCCTCTCCAAAATAAAGATGTAGAGCCTTGTGTTTTCTTTGTACTTCCATATTTCAGTAATAAGGCCTTCACCCTTGGCATTTTATTTTTTTTTTTTGTGGGGGGTGGTGGATAAGAGATGGGAATGATGATCCCTTCAACTTCATTCAATCTAGCTATGAAATTATTTCTCTACTAGGAATATTGCTTTAGGTCATTCTTATTTCATTGTGTGCTTTTTGCTAAATGGTATGACTGCAATAAAATTTAAGCATATTATCTGAATATAAATTTATTCCTCTCTGAATAAAAAGGAGACCAGGCTGGATTTTTTTCAACAGAGTTATATATATAAGCCTGGCCTGGAAGGTGTTAAGGATAGGAATTAAGTTTTATTCTTAACACAATTTATATGAAATTTTGGGATACATCATGCCACTAAGATAAAAAGCTTATTAATTTGTTTCATTTTCAAGAAACTGCAGTCAAAATAAGGAATGTGAATAGCATTTATATCATCTGATGATAATTTATGGTCAAAAATAAAGACAGCTTAATTACTTCTGTTGGTCATGATGTCTCATTTGTTGTTTTTTTTTTTCCTTTTTCTTTTTCCAAATTTCTATTCCATGCTAAATATTAATAACGAGAACTCAAATGCATGTAAGCTAGGCACCGATCACTTGTAGGGCACCATAAAAAAGGCATCCACTTAAACACTGAGCTAGCCAGTGCCTAATCAATGTGTCATGTTTTATTTGGTTTGCTTTTGCTTTTTTGCTTTATTGTTTATTAGCTTTTCCTAAACTAGCCAGAAGACTCCTGAACTCAAAGTATATTGGAAAATTATTATTATTAGCAGCCACAGCTGAAATAAGAACCAAAACTTGGCTTATACAAATCTGTTTTCTGTAGCCCCATGCTGACTGGCATTTAAAAATAATTAAAGAGAGGTAACACAATCAGTCAAGTCCCACATTGTCACTTTCATGTTTTTTTGTGTAATACATATATTTTAATGTGTGGTCATTCTACTTACAGATTTTAAAACACTGATAAAACACTAGCTTTCTTCCAGTTCTCTGGAACTTCTCCCATGTCCAGGACTTATTGAAAATCAACGCTATCAGCCCATAAAACCCCTTGCTCAGCTCTTCTAATAGTTTTAGGTTCAAGTTATTAATCCTGCTTCTTTGAAATATCTAGCTTTACAAGCTGCTATTAAACATTTTCCTGAGCTATTGTCAGAATGGAAAATATTTCAAGTGCTATTATACTAAAATACTGAAAAGAAATATTTATGAAAGAGTTCTTTTTGCATTATATTTGAAAAGCCCAACATTTCCAATTCAGAAGAAATATTATAGAATTCAATTTTTTTTTTTTTCTAGTATATTTATACTTAATTTTCTTCTAATTCATAGATTCTCAGATTCTGGGTTTTTTTTTCCTCTGGTGTCTCTCACATCTTCCACAAGTTTTAGATGCTACACCACTTAAGACTTTACATCATTTTTCTACTTGTTTCTTAATTAGAATGCTCCTTATTTATATTGTTTAGGTGATTTCACTGCACTAGTTGTGCCAGTTTCAGGTTTGCGTTTCTTTCTGCTGGACTTTTATATTTAGTCTTTCTCACTTTCTTACCCTCCATTTTCATTTGTACTCTTCTTTTGCCATTGATCTGCAAGCAAACATTTTCTCTCTTCTCAAATAGCATTGTCAGTAAATTGCAGAAAAAAACACCAAGCTTGAGGCAATAAAAACCAAGCACCTTTTCCTTGCCAAAGAGTAATTTGGTGTTACCAATAGCGCAAGATTCCTGACAATAAGAAGACATATCCTGTGCCTTAAGCATGTTTGCTATAATTAACTCTGTTAGAGCAGTTAACTAAAAATTCCCAGTAAATTTTACTTCAATGGAATGTCTTTTTAGAACCAAAGGAGGTAGGTAAAAAATATTAACTAGGGTAAAAAATATTATCTAAAGCTGTGTCCTCCCAAAGCTGTTCACTCATTATCTCTTTTTTCTTCACTTTGGACCTGCTGATGAATCTATCATTGGTGGTGGTGAGAATTTTACAGGCTGTAGTTTCCCGGGAACCCACAGTGTTGCTATTCATCTTTTGCCGGTGTGGTACACAACTCTTTCCTTCGGCGAGTTCTCTGTATCACTTCTTTTACATGACGAGCTATGCTATACATCATTGCTTTGTACCTGTAACACAGAGCTCAGGGGAGGTGCTGTGCTCCACAAGTAGTGTAGGAGAGCTCTGGAGATCCCCTTCTCCCGAGGGGATGCGTGATTGAGCACTGGAACATACTGCCTGCTAATTCCAAGGCTGAAAAGTATGAAACCTGTGCAAGCTTTAAACAAGAAACACAGTGTAAAAGATAGTCATGTAGATAAATAATGTATCCTTATCTTGCAGTTGGATTTCTCTTTACTTCTTGGTAATAAAAAGAAACATCTCTGGCTATATCACCATGTCCAGATTTTAAAAGATGTAAAAGATTCAAGCAGCATGATTCTACTTAGTTGCATTTAAACTGTATTGATTTATATTTATTAAGGATCTCACCCAGTATATTAATAAACACAAAACACTATAGCACACAGATACAAGAGGAAAATAAGCTAAAAGGATTTTTTCTTCTTTGCAATTTTTCCCTCTATAGCTGAAACAGTGCAACAGCTGTATGTTGAATAAATGTCATGAATTCAGGTTACTGTGAAGAAAAAATAAAAGCCTATTAGCACATATATCTCTTTGCTGTCTCTCCATGTGCATTCCAGAATGGAAGAAATGTTTTTGTCTGAAATCCTGCCAACTGTGGAAGATAATGGTGCTGCAGAGAGCCAACATACCTCCACAGCTGCTCTTCTGCAGTTTGTAACAACTCAGCGACAATATCAGGGTTGATCTGTAAAAAGATCAAAAAAAAGTCAAAAGATATTTTGCCAGTGGTGGGCGTCAATGAACCATTGTATCCTTCATTCTCTTCTTTCCAAGGTCTTCTAAAACAAGATTCAATATGTCACATGAATGAGAGATATTAGCACTTGAGCTTGAATACATGACTTGAACTTTCCAGAAGAGTCTTAGGGTAGTTCATTATCCTTTTTTTTTTTTAATTTTTTTCTTTTTTTTTTTTTTTTTTTTTTTTTTTTTTTTTTTCTGCTGAGAATTAGGAGCAAGACACAGAAATTAAATAAGTCTTAAGGAAAACGTAAACCAAAAGGAATGATTGATACCAGGTTTTGCTTTTGTCAAACACGAACCTAGCACTGACACTTTTACTCATGTTGGTGGAACTGCTCATGGAACAAGCTTATATTTAATGCAGGGAGACTCAAGCCTTTTCAAAGGCTGGGGCTGTGTGGAATTAATTCTTCTAACTGACAGGTGTAATCTATATTTTAAGTATTTTTTAGTGTTGCATGCGTGCAGCATATATACAGTTTATCTAATGTAGGACAAAATTATCCTCCATTATTTACTTTCTCAACAGGTATAGAATCTGTTATTTTGGTTTCCATTACATTTCTTTTTTCCCCCATTTTTTTAACACAAGTCAGATTTTGCCTGTCATATTCTTTCAAAGCACTTACTTGTGCATTGCCACACTTAGCACAGCTGTCCCCAGCATGTATCAAATGCAATGTGCTACTGCCTGCATTGTCTGTATCTCCAGATAAAATGTCACGCTGCTGTTGCCACGCAGCCTGTCACCTGTGCTTAAGTACTTCCCTATCATGGTGCTCACCTCTGACTGCATCTTGGCAGCTGCCAAATCAGTCTTATAGGAACTATGACAAGAACTGTAATATTGAACAAAATTTGTAAGGCATACCAAGGACAGAAAAAAGAAGAAAAAAAAAAGTTATTTGTTTGCTTTTTCAGGGAAAATAAATAAATAAATAAATAAATAAATAAATATATGAGATCCGCTGTTTAACTGATATACAAAATATTGCCTTTCAGTAAGCTGCAGCTAAATGATCATATATATATAAATAAAGGAGGCATGTAAATCAATACTGACCAGGAATTTATGAGCACTAATACAAATTTCTACCCTTGCTTAAGTCATACATTGCCGTTAGTCTAGATTCTCCAAACTTTGCCTTTATCAGGTCAGACTTAGCTCATCAGATGAAAGAAATAGGACATGAACTATTAGTGTGGGGGGAAAAAAAAAAAGGGTTCTTGTTTCTTTCCCTATAACACAGTGATGTTCTGCTTTGTTATTATCTTGTCTTAATAGATTCTGATTAACAAATGCTCAGAAAAAAGAATTTATCTAAATTTTCAAAACTCAGACTTTTCCCCCTTGAGAATTCTGGATTGGGGTTTTCTGGCTTAAACTCATGCTGCTCTAAAACTAATGCAAACGTGTTCAAGTTAAACACCTGCTGAGCTTACTGGACCTCAAATTTCATATAGAAAATATTGAAAGAGATGCGTTTTACCTTGCTTAGGCACTTTACCAATGCTTAAATTTAAGTTTCTAGTTCATCAGTTCTAGTATTAAGTGATTTTATGCTTACTGAGAGGTAGGTGAGTTTAAAGCTATTTTTCAGCAGCATCCAGTTCTCTTACATTACACGTCTAACTAATGACTTTAAGGTGAGATTCATCAGAGGAAATGTTGATGCTTATAGCGTTTACATCTGAGTTTATCACCCTGGATTGCCTTTATCGGTGGAAAGATACTGGCCATTTCAGTCTGTAATTAGTCTGGCCTGGTTTAGAAATCCGCCTTAAGATCCTATAAATTGTTTGCATTTCTCTACAACTGCTTTTATGTGAGAAGAGGCAGAGTCTCAGTGGTAAAGGGCTCTAGGCGACTATGTCCTGCATCCTTCCCTCAATTTCATCTGAAATTTAGATCTGCAGAAAGGACATTAGGTAACTTAATTGGGCAGAGGTGATCTCTCTCTTGAGGCTCCCAAAGGGTCTGACTTCCTTCTGCACAGTGAAGGATCCCACTTAATTTAGTAACAAGAATTACAAAGTTTAGGTACAAGGGAGACGTCTTGCAGAAGTAAACTGGTGAATTTTGCTTGTGGTTCCTATCTGAATAGAGGTTACCCAAAAAGCATCAGCTGATTGAAATGTGAGCCCATGGGGCTGACAACCACGTCTTTGTCCTTGCCCAATTGTCCCTGCAGTACCATGTCATCATGATCCAACTGCAAAAACAAACAGGCAAAATCAACTTCAGGTGGATTTGTACTGCGTTAGGTTTTGTGATTAAAGGCTCATCTCCACACACATGACAAGACCCTGAGGCACAACTCCAGGCAAGGCAATAATAATATTAACCCTCAGTGCCCCAACTCATCCCCTCCCAGGGCGACCCAGGAGGCTGTCACCCCCATGGTCTGTGAGTGTCTCCAGGTTACCTCAAAGGCTGAGTGGATACTACTAGAGGTAGGGGACTCAATGCGGGATACAGGGGGGAGTGTTTTGGGATTGTACAATACTATTAGATGGTGAGAAAAGGAACCAAAGGTAGGGAAAGGGAAGAATCTAGCTGGTTTTTTTTGGGAATAAGAATGTGCAAATGAGAGATAAAGTGATAAAAGGGGTCAGATGCCTCTTATCAGGCTGTTGGTCAATACAGTCTGGCCATGCCCTGTGCCTGATCACCTCAGTCTGTTCTGTACATTCATTAAACTCAGTTTATAACTATTTTTCTTTACTATCATTATGCATGTGTGTACATGGAGGCCTGAGTGCCAGCAGCCAGAGTTGGGGACTACAGATACGGACCGTGCAACTTGGGTGGTAGCAACTTGAGAGACCTGGAGCAGTGCATGTTGGTGTGTGATCACTAGACAACATCCTGCTGGACCAGCTGATGAGTATGACAGAGGCTTGGGAGCCAAGTATTGGAGGACCAGCTGTAGAGAACAGAGTGGTCTGCCAGCTGGATACTGGAGGACCCGGGAAACCCAAGCAACTAAGGACACTGTGAGGTCTAGGGGTCACACTCATTTCCATGTATGCTTCGTATATGAAGCAACCAGGAAATCAGGATCCAGGGCCCAACTACTGGGTAGACTGGGTGTCTAAAGCTAGCTACTGGAGGGGTCCAGAGTGCATGTATAAATTCCCCACTCACAGACCTTCATCCTGAGCTGCCAGAGATGGAAACAGGACTAATCTGTGCTACCTGTGTTTGTGTGAGGGTTTTTGTGTGGTCAGCCATGTGAGTATCTATATGTGTATTGTGTATATGGAAGTGTATGTATGTCTGTCGATACACGCTCAGCTCCACCTGGCTTCTGGCTGGACCTAGGACCATGGTGCTGTGGCAGCCTCACCCCTGTAAAGTTACTGGATTCAGCAACTTGCAGTGAATTTGCTATGTATTTGGTTTCTATGTATTATTAAACTGAATGTTATAAACAGTTATAAACTCAGAGAGAAATATGAGGAGCAATTTCAATCCTTAGGTTCAGATGAGAATTTCTCTTATATGAGAGACAATTTCCTCAAATTGTCAAGGGGTTCCTTCTGTGTTTTATAATACTTTTGTTCAAAAGCTGCAATCTCTGCAAGACCTAGTTCTGAAGTGTGAGAATGAATTTTGTACTCCATTTTCATTGAAATAACTTTTGGTATTAGATAAAGTAGCCACTGCTTCAGTCTTTGCTATGCTGGTCCTAAGTGTGGAATATTTGTGTAAACATTAAGTGAGTTAGAGAAGTTTGGAGTTTGAAATCAAAGGGGGAAACTACTTTGTGGAAAGGCAAAATTGTGCAGAGAGAAGATTTTTAGTATAAAGTTAAAAAACTCCACATCTATTTGCTGTTTGAAATTATAGCAACATATATCCCCATTTTTTTGTAAAATGAGAAGTCTATTTCTCTGACTATACACCTTAGATTCTATATCACACCCACAACAGTCAGGATTTGGAACAATATACTACAGAAGGTGGCTGTTACAGTTATTTCTACAGAAAAGTAAGCAATCAGAACAATCGTTTCCATATCTTCTTTTAGAATAATAGAAGAATCAGCAGTCTACAATAGCTCTATTTTTTTGTGGGAGATTTTGCTCACTTCTTGCATTGTGGGCTATATAATGAGTTTGATATGACCATTAGCTTATCACAGTTTCTTGGAAAGATATACCATTTTGAAGCAACAGGTCACAGACTCTACTCTTAACCTGATTTGAGTGAAAAGAGAAACGAGCCCAAGAACTTCACCAACTTAGCTACTTTAATCTGATTCCTCTCCCACCTGTACTCAAAAATGCATGTAGTTCATTATCTTGGCATAATGGGAAGTCTGTGAATGCATAAATTAGTCATTCAGTACATAAAACTATCAAAATGTCCATATTAGGCTGAATGCACAGTCCATCTACCTTTTTCCTAACAATGCCTAGCAGAGGAAGGATAGATTCATGCAATGATTCTTAATGCAAATCCAGGTTTTAGCAGTGTGCGGGGAATTCTAAGATGAGGGTATAATCTTTATTCTTGGTAACTCCTGATGGATTTTTCTTCTGTGAATGCATTCAGTTGCTTCCTAACTCCATGCAAATATCTGTCAACCACAAAATCTGTTGTCAATGACTTCCATGGTTTTAGTTTTATATAGTGATTGGACAGTACATAGTGTGTCTTTTAAACTTTACTTTGGAGGATAGAAGATTGTGCAAAAATTAATATAACTCAAGAACTAATTAGCTGTCAATAAAGTGACTTCCAGAATATCTAGTAAGCATGGGTTTTGCATGTTCACTCTGTAACCGCACTGAAGGTTACCTTTGAAAACATATGGCTGCCTAAATTTGACTCTCTTGTGTTATATAATCATAGAATAGTTAAAGTTGGAGGGGACCTTAAAGATTATGGAGTTCCAACCCCCCTGCCACGGGCAGGGACACCTCCCACTAGAGCAGGTTGCTCAAAGCCTCATCCAGCCTGGTCTTGAACACTTCCAGGGATGGGGCATCCACAGCTTCTCTGGGTAACCTGTTCCAGTGCCTCACCACCCTCACAGGAAAGAATTTCTTCCTAATATCTAGTCTAAATCTCCCGTCTTCCAATTTAAATCCATTACTCCTTGTCCTGTCACTACCCTTCCTGACAAAGAGTCTCTCTCCAGCTCTCCTGTAGCTCCCTTCAGATACTGGAAGGTTGCTAGAAGGTCTCCCCCGAGTCTTCTCTTCTCTAGGCTTAACAATCCCACACCACCTTTTAAATAAGA
Organism: Thinocorus orbignyianus; assembly: GCA_013400375.1. Lineage (NCBI taxonomy): Eukaryota > Metazoa > Chordata > Aves > Ciconiiformes > Thinocoridae > Thinocorus > Thinocorus orbignyianus. Next base: position 1,901,206 of record VXBW01003926.1, on the reverse strand, counting down.
ATCATGGAGCCAACTAAATAAGTACACACTTTTCAGTTAGAAGTACCTCCTATAGGTCTACCTATGTTTTTTCAATGAAAACCCCAATGATTTAGTTGTAAGCAAGCAGTTTTATTACTCCAATTACTTTATTAGGTATTGCTAGGAAGAGAAGTCCTTGAACGCAAGGACCTACTGTAGACTTCACATAAACCTGTTTTCCTGTATTCTTTCCCTTTTTTTTTTCTTTTTTTTTAAGGAAAAAATGGCTTTCATTTCTAGCTGATAGAATTTGTCTGTAAGATGTGAAAATTGCAAACATATTCATCACAATCCTTCCTTTTCGGGTCCTATTAATGGGTGCACATTCTCACTGTGATTGCATCCTGTTTCTATCAATTTATATACAGAAATGATATGTTCTTTTCTATTAAATATTCTGAAAAAAACATATTTTCAAACTCACAATCTTTCTTCTACTATAATGAATCTACTTTATTACAGTTGAACGCATGCTACAGAATGTCCATTTCTATTATATTGAAATTCAGTGCAAAATACCTTTTATTAAAATACAGCATCTGCTTGTAAAGCAGTATGCATTCTTCCAGAGGAAAAAAAGAACCATGCACCTGTGACATTGATTTAACATTTGGAGTGACAAAGAATTTCCTCAAAAAGAAAGAGGAAAATGTTGATTAAACCACTTTTCCATTGCCCACCATTCCATTTACAACAATATTTAGTATTTTTTAAATAACGGTACTTCATTGTATTTCAGTGTAGATTTAACTGTGTACTTATCCCCTGAACCAAAAGCGTTTCTGATGAGAACTCAGAATCAATAGCTGCATATGCCATAGAAATCTGCTGGCTGGGAGTGGAAGCTGTATGAACTATATTTAATTACCTCTCTCACATCCACTTATTTGGACCCAACCTCACCATCCATTGGCAGTGCTACACTTACAGCAAGTTGCAAAGACTGAAAGCTGTTTGCTGTCTGATGCTGTTCTGTGCTTTCTGATTCTGTTCTATGCTCTTAGACTGCTGCTGGTCAGCTACTCCTGCGATGTACAGTAAAATGCAAGCTGTAAAATGCTTGGATAGCTATGTGAAATAGACTTTTTTTCCTTTTTTCCTTTTTTCTTCCTTCTTTTATTTTCCCTTTTTCTCCCTTCTTCCATCTTTTTTTTTTCTTCTTCTTTCTTCTTTCTTCCTTCTTCCTTCTTTTTTTTCTTTTTTCTTTTCTTGTTTATCTTCTTCCTTTTCCTTTTCCTTTTCCTTTTCCTTTTCCTTTTCCT
>VXBW01003926.1:1871809-1899884 GCA_013400375.1 Thinocorus orbignyianus | reverse complement strand
TTTTTATTATTTTATTATTATTATTTGTATTTCTTTCTCCTTCTCTCTTTTTTTCTTTTCCTTTCTTTATTTTTTTTTTCTTTTATTCTTTCAGTTTTGTGAGATAATTTTCTTTCCCAGATGGTGAAAAGGAGTATCTGTGGAAACAGCTAAATGGAGGCTAACACATTAAAAAAAAAAAACACAAAAAAAACCCCAAAAAAAACCACACACAAAAAAAAACACGTAAAAAAACAACCAACCAACCAAACAAACAAACAAAACCCCACCAAAACCAGAAAATCTCAATCTTACTCTTTCAGGTGAGAGCTGCAGGGCTTAAGCAGTGTTCAGTTATGTTACTATCATACACGATCATGTTCCCTCGAGACTAGCCCAACAGTGTCAGTGCTGTAGGGACCGACTACCAGATCTGAGCCATATTCTACTAGTATGCATAGTAGGAAGATCAGATAGCTAAGGGCAAAAAATTGGCAGTGAAGTCATCCTCTGAAATCTAATAAGAGCTACAGCTGCCTGGAAAGCAAGTAAAGGGAAGCAACAGTATTTGCTTCCACAGCACCAGTCAGAAGGAGTGAAAAGGAAAACTTAAGAGTGTAAACTGACGGCTGCTGACTCCAGGCTTTCAGTAGCCCAGCAGGTGCTGTGCTGAGTAGCACACTGTGCTGTAGAAGAGTACAGACAAGTGGAATGAACCAGAGAGTAAAAATTGCCACCAACGCAATTTTTTCCAGTAAAGCTGAAGTTAAATGCAGCAGTAGTACAAAGCAGTTCTCCTTTGCCTAACGAGCAGATTTCATATAAGACTACAGATCCCTCCCTGAACGTCAGAGGCCAGAAATGGTACTCACAGTCAGTGTTTAAGGACATATAAGCACCCAGAGGGAGAAAAGCCAAATAGTTGTTTATCTACATAAACTAACAAAACATTCTTGAGACTGTGCCTAACCACGTTCTCCCAGTAATCCTGGAAGAATCATTTTCTTTCTTTCTTCCCATCTCTGAGTCAGAGTTTTGGCGTGCCATACAAGGTTGGAGGTATGACATGGTGCAAGTGAAATAAATATATATCACTCCAGGCCAGAAACACTGTGACTGTGAGTAAATGCCATAGAACCTGTGATGGATTGATGCTGGTCAGAAGCTAAGCACTCACACGGCCACTTGATAAATCCACCTTATCTGCCCCACAAAGATGGGGAGATAATAAGAAGAGCAATAGAGAGAAAAGTTGTGGGTCGCAAGAAATGCAGCTTAATAAATTAAGGAAAGAGGGGACATTGCTCTCCCCCACAAGTGGACAGGTGTCCAGTCAGTCTGCAAGCCACTGGAAAGGGGAAAGATATTTTGTTGAGCATGGTGCTATGTGGTACAAATTGTCCCTTTGGTCTTTTAGCTCAGCTGTGCTTCCTCCCAGCTTCTTGCCCAGCCCCAGCCCATGCACTCTCAGGAGCAGAGGGAGTAAAAGTGAAAGCTTTGATGTTGTGCAAATACTGCTCAGCAACAACCAAAACATTGAGGTGTTATCAACACTTTCTTAGTCACAAATCCAAAACAGAGCACCATACAGGCTGCTGTGAAGAATATTACTCCATCCCAAGTAGATCCAGTACAGAGTTGTCCAGCTTGTCTCTATGATGTTGATTCTGCTCCTTGCACCCACACTTGACCTGCTGTTCAGGTGTGTTTCCAGTTCAAGCAAGATGGAAACTCAAGTCCCAGGAAAGATAGGTGAGCTTGTCAGTCTTTTATTTTTTGGGCAGGTTCTTAGAGAACCACAGGTGGCCTCTGAATGCTTTTGAAACTACCTGAAGACAGTGGTGTGGAAAATAACCTGGCAGTGCCTTAAACTGAAAGTATGTCCTGTTTCACCCCGAATTTCTGCTTCCTGGCACAGGTCAGGGTAGCTTAAGTCTTAGGTCAGGGTAACTTAAGTCTTGGTACCAATTTTCTCACAGACAACCTTGCCAAAATGATGTTATTAACCAGGCAATTCATTATTAGTCATATGTTTACTTCCTTCAGTGGGAATATCTGCAAAACTGCCGACTAACCAGACTTCTCAGATTATCCTTGGCTTTCCTGGAGAAGGGGAAACTCTGCAGGCATCCCTGAATATACACACACATGGCTTCATCAGAGAGAGCACTGATCAGGAGAGGGGGGAAGGGAGGTGAAAGAATCATCTCACACAGTAAGTTCACAGTGCAGATGTCTGCCTCCCAGCTGCTTGCGTGGTAAGAAAGGCTCAGAGATGCTCAAGATTAGCACATCACCACATGCATCCAGTATCTAGGGAATTAAAAGACAAACAAAAGGCCCCATGGGTGTTTATTGGCTTTGCAGACAGCCAATTTGTTATCACTCTCTCCCTATTCCCACACTGCTCTCCATCCTCTTCCCTCTGCTCTTCTACCCTTCTTAAAGAAGTAGAGAAGGCATCTTATAGAGCTACTGTTAGGGATTTCAACCCGTCTGCCCTGAATCAGAGCTATCCCTCTTCTGCTGCCTCCTGCAGACTGGTCTGCCAGGAAAAAGAAGAGGTGCTGTTGGCTTAAATGAAAGTCTGCTGTGGTTGACAATGTCTCTCTTCTTGCACCATAAACATTTCAGGGTCAAGTCTCTCTGTAAGACATCTGTTTTCATAGTATTTATAGAAGACCTGGAGACCAAACCCTTTATCTTAAAAACTTACCTTAGGAGGCTTCTTCCCATCATGTCCCTGGAGTTTTGTACCTTGGCATCTAACCACTAACTCCTGTTCTTCATTGTGTCAGTGTAAGTGTGGAAAAGAAAGCATACTCTTTTCCCTGCCTTTTCTACTCACAAATGAAGCAAATGCTCTTAATGACACATCATGACTCTTGTCTTTTCTAAAGATCTAAACTTTCACTTTTTCATCTACCAACACTGCAGACATGCACAGACTTGAGAAGGGTTTCTCAGAAGTCAGCTAAAAAAGCTGAAGCAAGAAAAGCAAGTGCATTGTTTGAAAGGAGCTCTTTTTCTACAGTCACTGACTACCAACTGGATTTAGGCTTTATTCCTATAAATACTTCTGCAAACATTTTAATTCTACTCATCCACTTAAAATCATTCACACATGTAAGAGCATCATGTAGGAACAGGACCTAACACTATAAACACTCACAGAAAGTAAACAGATGCTATTTTATTTCTTTTTTTAATTACAAAGCAAGGATTCCGGGTGAAAATTAATGCTCGATTTACAGAAAGAAACTTATTTTTCTTTATCAAATGAAATTATTTGATAATCAGAAAAATTAACAAAGATCCAAGACAGTTCTCAACAGTCATAGTCTTTTATTATTTGCTTGACTTAAGTCACTCATTTGTTCTCAATTTTGATTCCTAAAATTTGGAAAAAATACTTCATCACAACTTGCTTTGCATAGAAATATTTGCCATTTCCCTATGAAAAGTCTATTTTTTGATTTGTTTGAACACAAATGTGGTGAAATACCACTCATTAGAAAGCAAACCAAATAACAATAACAAAAAACAATGCTAGTAGCTGTCGTTTGTAGATAATAAGGATTGCATAAAGAAGCTTTAAAAGCAATACATAGTCCTACCTCACCATGACTCTGAATAAAAAATAGCTGCCTTCTAGGAGCCCATTTAAGCTTCCTTGACTTAAAAAGGACAAGGAAGTGGCAAAACACATTGCTGACGTGCTTCTTCTATAATCAGTATGTTAGATAACATTAAATATCATTCCAATTTTAGTAAGAAAAATAATGATTAAAACTGCGAGAAGACTTACAGCACTTTTTTATATTTCTCAGGATTATATCCTTAACAAAAGATTTACCTCACATTTAGCGGACATTATAGAAAGTCAATGCTACTCTTCCAACAGCATGTTTTCATTATATAGTAGTTAATGACATGAAGAGTTTGCTGTGGATGTCAGGTCGGAAGAGCTACAGTGATTATAAAGGGAGAAAGAATGTGTTGTATCTTCTAATGGTTCATTTTCATTTTCTTTATTAAGGAAAATAACTAATGCTTTACTTTATGGATTACAAAGCATGGTATAGGGGTATCATGCAGGTATCATGTTCCCCTTCTTACAGATGGGAAAACTGTAGAACAGAGAAGTAAACCCTACATCTGTACAGATAAACAAAATAAAGGCCCAAACAGATATTAAAACTCAATCATTCACGGCAAAGGACAGACTGGTTGTAAACTTATCTCAGTCACAATTCAGGAATCAACACAGATTTTGGACCATTACTCTGGAGATCTTGCATGTTCTGACAGTTAAGAGTCAAATAGTGAAGATACGGGATATTTTACTTGGTTTCCTTGGTAGAAAATTATCCTGGACAGATTTAATTTCCTACTGACTATATAGCTCAAGTGATGTTCCCAACATCATCACCAGACACCCAGTACCAAGGCAAGGAAAGACAGCAAAGCAAAGGTCTTCTGAATCTCAGCCTAATGCACTGTTGTGAACAGAACTTTTTTTTTTTTTTTCTTAAAAATAAATCTATAAGTATTGACTCTCAGATATTAGGTGAAGAACACTGCAACACATTTTAAACTATATTTTAATCTAAATAAATATTGTATTTGTGCTACTTAAAAGATATTAACATTGTCTGTGGAAAAAGACTCTTAGATAGTACTGAAAACTTCAACTTACTCAGAAGAGCAAAATGAACCAAGACTCCAAATAGCTTAAAAATAGAGTAACATTTGTTAGGATGATTTGCTAATTTTTTTTTTCTCAAAGGGACTTGGATCAGGCAGGTTCAAACACTGTTAAGTTTTGGCAGAGTTCTTCTATCCAGTGTTTATGTTTATCACATAAATGGGCTCTGAGATCTAGGTCAGGGTCTGGCTTAAATATGAAGTGTGGACAGACTAGAGAACTAGGATTTTTATTTTTTATTTTTTTTTCTCCCCAACTATGTATAGAACTATTAAATTACACTGAGTGGATTACAGCAGCTGAAGACTTACTGCTTTCTTAGAGTAACAAATTGTTCTATTGATGTTTTTGCTATGTTAAAATGTTTCAGTCACTTTCTAGATACTAAATAACATTTACTGTAGTATTCGAACTGAGACATGCCTCCTAATTTTGTTTTTCATGAATACAAAGCTTATTAAAAAAGAGACTTAGGGTATTTTTTTTTTTTCTCATTTTGATCATTAATTATAAGTGCTTATGACATATAATATTCTTTTGGTGGTGGTGTTACACTCTCAGTGCTCAGGGCATTATAATTTTCCTTCGTAGTGGGGGGTACAATATTTATTGTTAGTATTTATAGAGTTAACAGCAGCTGACTCTGTCATATGTATTTTTCCAAGCTTCTCAGGTCTTGAGTCATCAAAATCACCCAGGGAGAGATTTACAGTAAATCAGAGCAGACACTTTCTGTGCTTGCTCTTCCCCTCTAACAATGTTGTGTAAGTTTTGTTTAAATGTGCTTCTGGAGGTAATTTTAGCATGGGTATATTCCTTTTATATTTTCAGCAATCTTGATAAAATAAAAGATACCCCATGCACAATAAACTTGTATTTTCTGTACTCAGAAGTAAAGTGTAGTGCATAAAGCTGCCCCAATTGCATTGCTTTGAAGGATATCATATGCTATATTTTTACTTAACCCCAAAGAGAACCTCAGTCAATCTACTAAGGCCATACATTTAGAAATGCTCTTGGCCAGATTTTGCTTTCATCTCCACTAATGTAAATCAGGACCTACACTCTTAACTTCAGTGAGATTACTCCAGATTCACATTAGAAAGAAAACAACCAGATTTTAACTGCCTAACTGAATGTTCTTTCTTACCTGAGTGTATTACAACTCTAGTTACGGCATTATGTATTTTTGGAAGGCCTGGATGTCAGACAGGAAAGTTCAAGATCAATTTACAGCAGTGACATGTTTTCTTACCCGGTGTTTCGCTGAGCAGATGGAAGATCTTGGGGAGGGCATGAAGTTCAATCATATCTGGATAAAAGCATTAACTGCAAAATTGTTACAGATCCTCATCACGTTTAGTAGGTGACCCTTTTTCTTCCACATTTGATTTTGAAATGGAAAGATAAATCAGGATATAATCCTGAGAAATCTGGTCTAGATTTTATTTACATGTGTAAGGGGAGTTAACGTACTGCACCTATGGGAAAAACAATACTTTGGGGTTATTTTTTTCCCTGCATTTGTGAATTGATGTGTAACTCCAGAAAGGGCTATAGTTCTTCAGGTGGAAGTCAGATTGAATTTGGGCACCATATGTCAGCTTTGCTATCCTTAAAACACTGATTCAGATGACTTCTTATTCTGGAAGCACTTCAACTCTGAAAGTGGCTCAGTTTTCAACAGCAGAGTTCCTCAAATACTTTAGGTCTTGTGGGTATTTTGTCCAAAAGTCCCAGTTTGTCCAGTTTTAACAGGACTGGACAACTATGTGCTGCTTTGGGCTGACTATAAATTATATAAATCTATAAATTAGATGCAACATTACCAGGAACTCTGAAAGAGCTCAATCCAGCACGCATGCTATGAGCACACTTACACAAAGTTCAGTCACACTTGTCATTTTTTGTAAAACATTATATGATTCAATACTACCCTTTTATATATTAGGTTAGAGCATTAATTTCACACCCAGAAGACATGGGCTTCAGTCACCCTCTCTGCCTGAAATAACTCAAAGAGACTTTTCCTATTATTTGCCCTAACTAGGAAGCAGTTGGTTATATGTGGCTTGGGACAGTCAAAGTTTACAGTAAATCCTATTTTAAATCCCACTTTAAAAACTATTTGAACTAATTTTAAAGCAATTTCACTTTGCTAAAAACCTACTGAAATAGACATCACCTAAAGCAAGAATAAGAAGAGGGGGAGAGAGAGAGAGAGAAGGCTCACCAACTTGACAGTTGAAGTGCTCATTTTATAGGCGGTGGTGGGAAGTTCTGGGTTCTAGCTCTTGCTTTAAGGTCCTAAACCTCAACAGATCTTGAAAAATAAATGAGGCATTGTTTGCCTGTGAGCTTTGAACACAATTTGTTTGGGTTGTTTCTTCTCTCTGTTCGTTTAGACTAGCTGCTTTTCCAGTGTTTTAACACATTGTAGCTGTCAGCTCAGCAGGCTGTTTATGAAGATCATCTTCTAAGGTTCTTACCTACCCCAGCTGCTGGCTGCAGAGGTGTCTAAATGCTGCAATATTTGATGCTGTGTTATCCTGATGCTTCCTTAATGTTTTTGTTTGTCTACGTTTGTTTTCCCAGTCTAGCTTCACTACCTGTAGTCACGGGCGACCACTCTCACAGGAGACTGCTTCTTATTTTCCTTTTTCCTACATGCCTATTTCTCTAGGAACAGTGTCAGGAAACATACAGATTTAATTCCCTTCCAGGTAATGTTAAACATTTATCTGCAAAATATATGGAGGTATCTTAAGTTTCCTAAGAAAGATACCAAACTGGAAAAGAACACCTATTTAGCAAAACAACTGGATACCTTCTGGTCAGCATTACGAAGCAGAAGCTACAATGTCAGAAGACACAGGTGCTCATTGGGTTTGTGTAAATCTCAGGAATTTGGACTAATTAGTGTAATTGAATTTCAAGTGCATAGCTGTGTTTATTCGAAGGACTAGGCCACAAATTTGTGTTGGAATTATTCTATGCTGAGACGGGAGACCAGCTGTATATGGGAATTGAGTATATTTTGGACTGGGTTTATGGTGATATTTGCCTATCTTGCTTAAGAAAGAAAATACAAATTCTACAAAGCCTTTTTTTATGTGGTTCTCATAAAAGCAAGCAAGTCTGCCACTCTACTTGTAATATGTACGTGGAAATAGGCCAACCACCTGCGTGTATCTATTGAAGGTTCTATCATGCCTCCTTGAAAATGGCCTTGCATTCAGTTTGTATGGGGTGGAAGAAAGTTAGGACTTAAGCAACTCACCTAATTCATTAATTATTGCTAAATAAGCTCCACCCTGACTAAAAACTTAATTGCAAAAAAACAAGTATGACAGTGGAGTTTCTTGTGTGCCTCTCTGCTGGGCTGAAATAGAATCTTTCACCCATGGACTTTAAAACTCTTTTCAAATACCATTGCATTTATTTAGGTAAAGTTCACAATATGTGTCGTGTGCTTGTTTCAGGGAAAAGGGCAAAGGAATCAACTGGATGGAAGCTAGAGAGGTGAAGGCGGCGGGGATGTCTTTGGAGAAAATGGGAGGGCCTGATAGACATAGAGGTGTTTGAATGTTTACTCAAAGAGAAATATTCAGTTTCTGAAATCTGTTGCCTCTTCAGCACCTCTTCTTCTTTGGGATGAAGGAGGGGGAGGAGGCAGAGAAAAAAGAAAAGCAACACAAAACTGACTGTTGATATTATATATAAAAAAAAATAATCAGACAATGGTTTAAAGAGAACATCCTATCAAATTCTCTGGGTGAAGAAGAATCTTCCATTATTAGGGCTTGAGAGCATAGTCTTTCTAGCCTGCCATTATACACTTGGCAGCAAAAACATGAGGCCAAAAGCAGGTGAGTGATCACATTCAAGAGGAATAGAGAAGAGAGGGAAGAGAGGAACAAGATCCAGATGGGGAAGGGGCACACAGCTACCTGACCCAGCAGTAGGGAAAAGCAGAAGGTAACACTTTGCAAAAAGTCCAACACAAATTTGCTCTGTCAGATGTGCCTCTGTAGTAGGAATCAAAGGAACTCAAGTGCTTCATATTACTTTTTCTCAAAGTACTGAGCCTCTCTCCCTCTTTACACACTGCTTTCCAGCGCCACCCCAAAGACAGGCTCTTTGTTTCTGTGGAGCTCCACAGACTTCAGGATCCTCCTGCTCATGAGCTGGTGTACTAATACAACACATAACACTGGTTTGAGTGCACACACATGAGTTTTGCTAGAAACCTTTATTTTAAATAAAGAAAAAACCCAGTTTGTCAAAGAAAAAATGAATCAAACTTCAGTGATTAGATTCCAGCTGCAGAGCTTCCAGTAAAACTCCCAGCACATGTGTTTGTGTTTTTCCATTTATATCAGAATTTACTGTGAAGAGGGGACGTAACCTGAGTGAATGTGGATCAAACTCCATTTTTTCCTAATAAGTTACATATGTTTACATGAGTGCTTGAACTGCCCTATGCCATGATACGATTAGGTTGACAGGAAGTAAATAGGTAGATATCTCTCTTGCTAGTTGCAATGTGATTTCTCTCTTCACAGAGCTGTTTAATGCTGTGATATATTAAAAGGAAGATAAATACGAAGCGGGCATGTCTGATCTGTGTCCGGTGCTGTTTTTTATTAATAATCAGATCATTGACTCAAATTACTTTGAGGCTCTTCACATTAATGAAAGAAGCAATACAGATACACGCTGACGTGAATTGGTCCCAAGGTGTTTCCTGAACTAGTGAACTTGTCCAAAGGAAGCGCAGCAGAAGGTATTCAACCTGTTTTTGACTGATGACTGAGAGACTTGGGAAGATTTTCCTTGGTTCTGTCTCTAAGGACAAGGAATAAAGAGAGAAGAAAAGAATCTTTTACTCAGCGTTTAGCAGCAGTTCCTCAAGTAGTGCACGGTAAGATATTTTCTCCTTTGAACAGATTTCCAATAAATCTGGAAAGGCACAGGGGGTAGAAGAGATCAATGAACCATGCTGAGTTACAGAATGACCTTACAGTCCACAGGAAGAAGATCTCATTGGTGTTTATTTTTAGATGACAACTGTGTTGGACTGACTTTTATTTTTTGGCAAAGGCACTAAGAAGAGAAGTGGCATAAATAACACCTATGGTGACTTTGAGTATAACAGAAAGGAATTCAGTTAGTTGTCCAGCCTCCTGTTAATATACACCTTGAATACCCGTTAACATCACAGTAAATTTAACCACGTGCAGTAATTAAAGAATAAATCTTACACCAAATAAACGACCCCACTGGCTATTTTGCATAAGGTTGGAAGCAAAGGCTTGCCTCATGAGTGAGCTCAGGTCCTAAGGTTCATGCACAAGTTTGGAGAGAGCTGTGGAAATAAAACGTCAGGTGCAGCAGCAGTTGCCAGCAACACAGGTTTTCACTCAGTCTTTAGAAAAATGATGGAAAGCAGAGGTGGTTTCACAAGAAACTGTTAAATAAATGGAAAGGGGTGAAAGAAGAGATAAAGAGTAAATTCTGCAGTTGCATTTTAACAACATTTAGTTTCTATTTATTTGGGTAATTCACTTCTGAGGAAAAATTAAAAATTGCAAGATTTACTCTCTTAGAGCACAGCCTGCTTTTTATTTATGAGAGAGAAAATTCATTGAAAAGTCCACCTTAATTTTGGCTAGACAAGAAGCAGCATCTCGACAGTATACTTTCCATGATGTCTGCTTTTATGATTTTGTCATGAATCACACCTTTTTTTTCTTTCTTTTTTTTTTTAAACCTCAGGTCTAGGAATAGCGCTTTTTTTTTTTCTGTTATTACTTGGAATCTTAGTTTTCATTAAGTAGCAATGAAGTACCAAGTGCTTATGCTTGCAGATTCCATGATGAACTTGTGGCCTAGCTTTAGCTCTTGATTTTAGACAAAAAAGGTGAAGACAAATAAATCTTAAATTCTTATACATTCATTAGTATTATTGTTTATAATTTATTTAGGTCTATAACATTCTTACTGCTATTTAGATATATCATGATGTATGCTTATTTGTCTGCCAGGAATTATTAATGCTTTCAGTTGCAGTACTGTACTTTTCCCTGTTTAGCATATTCCATTACAACAGGCACCGTAAAATTAGAGTGCCTCGGTTATGTGCTGAATGTTGTTGTGATGGAAATGAAGAAAGGAGGAATCGCTGCTTATGTGAATACAGATATCTGAGCAGAGACTAAGCACAGACGTTAATACTGCACTCCTTAAGGGGAGCGAGGAGGACTCGGGCACAGCAGGAACAGCTGCTGTCAACATGGCTGCGAACTGAAACGCCGCTTCTTGGGAGAGGGGAAAGACAGCAGCTTTCCTTGTTTTCACTCTGGTATATCTGGATTTAGGCACCAGTTTTAAATTATTAACATATCTGATCCCCAACACGTTTCCAAACCTTTGCTGATTGAAGCGAGCATCCATGGGAGCCCTGGGAGCTTTACCTTGCAGCCTTTCTTTTCACATCTCCCATTTCAGCAACTTAACCCACAAGGGAACAATTAACTTTGTAAAAGAGATAGGGGGAGCTTCCTCCCCTCTCTTGGAAATTTGTCTGAGAAACAGGAGAAGAGCAGAATAGTCTTTAAAGTGCTAAATAATTCTTTAAGTCTTTGAGAAAAGGAAATAAAAAGTGATAGGGGAAAATCATGTCTTTATATATTTAATTTTTTTTTTGTTGTTAAAAAACTAGTAACATATGAGAATCATTCTGTGAAGACATAAAATTATGATCCAATTAAAACCAGATGACAGGGGAAAAAAAAGTCATTCTGAGTCTAGACTTAAGCTTAATGACTCAAATTCCTATAAACTCAAAAATTAAATATGCTGACATATGGATTTCTTCTTTAATTCAAGAGTAAACATTCTGCTTGTGCTTGAAAGGAGAGCTCAATGTGTTATATTTTGCATACTTTTTCTGCTTTTTATTAAAATGCAGAATAAGAAAGAAATTTTAAAAAATCTCCTAAAGAAAAACAGCGTGAAGAAATTGACCATGTGTTCTCTGTAAAGGGTGATATTAAATCTCAGATTAAAATGGAACATAAATAATAAAGAAAAAAGACAAAATAATCTGTTTATGGGTCTTGTGACACAGAATCATAGAATCATAGAATGGTTAGAGTTGGAAGGGACCTTAGAGATCATCAAGTTCCAACCCCCCTGCCATGGGCAGGGACACCTCTCGCTAGAGCAGGTTGCTCAAAGCCCCATCCAACCTGGCCTTAAACACTTCCAGGGATGGGGCAGCCACAACATGCTGCATGTGATACAGAATTAATTTATTCTGTAAGACAATCCATACCCTTATAAGAAGCTCTCATTCTCTGTTAACTTCTGTAGGATCTTAGAATATTTTTATGCTAAGCTCAATTACTATCAGCCCTACTTTGTTCAATGGAACTCTTCCAAAAGTTTCACTTTGCATAACAGCAGCTGTTTGAATAAAAAAGAAGTCTTACTAGAAGCTCAGACTCAAGAACTCTGCTCAAAACTTCCATGGACATGAGTAGGAAAGATACATAAGGCCATGTGTGTTATATAAGATGAAAAAGGTTTTGTGCTTTGTTGCTGAAGCCAGCAGACATAGTGTAGTTTGTGTCCATACAACTGAATTCCCTTCCTGCCAAAACATGGTGATGGCGTCCCGATAGACATCCAACTGTCTATTGGGAACGGTTTCAAGCCCGTGCCATCCTTCAAAGCATACCCAGATGTGCTAGTTGGTGTGGTAGTTTAACAGTTTTGCTAGTTCTTCTGGACCAAACCACATCAGAAACTAGGCTAACTATCCAGCAATATGAATGATTACGTATCAGTAGCATACTCCCTTCTAATTTTCTGAAGATGTAACTGTAAAAATTAGATAGCTAATACAAATGATATAGTGGTAGAAGCACAACCACAGGAATGTGCAATATTTTCCAGCTAGGAAGGAAACTAACTGTTCAGGAGGCATATATAATGATTTTAATACCTTATGTTGACTAGTATCTTATAGAAATTCCACTACCAAGGTGCAAGCAGTGGATATTTATGATAAACTCTGTAGCACACAGTCATTATCACCACAGCGTTCTGGTTATGAGACCGTTTTCTGCCCAGATCCCTAAATTCTCCCAACATACGAAGGTCTGCAAGATCCCAATCGGCACTTAGAGGTCACACTCATAGCATGGGGTATCCAGGCATATACTGACTGGTGTCAAAGAAATTAAGAGAAAATGCTCACCTTTCAAAAAACATTTCTCAGCCCCTGGCACCTGCAGTGCTGATTCTCTTCTGCTGACCCCATCTTGATGAATTTCCGAGTTGTCTTTTATTTTCTTATAAAACTGGGATCCACTGACCACATACATTCTTAGCTGCCCAGACCATCCTCCTGCTGTTTTGCTGAATCCATTCCAGTCCAAATACAAGGACTGAGGACCTGGTTCTTTGAAACTGGCTCAGAGACAGCCCTTCCCTTTTCTTTCATTTACAGCTGTCTTAACCACGAAGTTATTGCATTATTTTTGCTATGTTCTATTCATTATGCTGGCTCAGCAGCTTGTAAGTTCAGCAATTCCATTATAGTCTACAGATATTTTAAGGCCCAGCAGTTATGCTTACTCAGCTGTTCTGTTAGCCTCTGTCCTACCTCTAGCAATGCCAGATGCAGTTTTGCAAGGTTTAGCAATAATTGTACCATTAAGTGCCCCCACCCTGTGCCCATAAGAGGGATAAATGATATATTGGGTCCCATCTCTGCTCAGCAAAAGCGAGTTGTGTTAAGGTCTAGTGGCTTGTGTTATTGTAGTGGCTCCAGTTCACTTCCTCTGTTAAAAAATCAGCATCCTCTTTTGGCATTTCGGATTTCCTCTTGCATCTACCCAGCCTTATTGTTTGAGTTTCAGGTCTGTTCACATATAGCTAAGAAACCAATTCTGAATTGACATCTTTCTGGGTCACCTGAACTCCTTGCCAGCAAACATATTTCAGGTGGGGACTGAAGGAAAGTCAGCATGGTCCTTTCCTTTTTCCTGTGTAGGGTTAGTCTTTGCCACTCTCAGGCACATGATGTCCACTTCATAACCTT
Organism: Thinocorus orbignyianus; assembly: GCA_013400375.1. Taxonomy (NCBI): domain Eukaryota; kingdom Metazoa; phylum Chordata; class Aves; order Ciconiiformes; family Thinocoridae; genus Thinocorus; species Thinocorus orbignyianus. The sequence continues at coordinate 1,886,085 of VXBW01003926.1, read as the reverse complement.
ATTTCAAAACCGCGTGCAAGTGCCTTTGCTAATTCCAAGGTGGAGAACAATGATTGATTTTCGCATTGAAAAACCTCCTTAACTCCAAGTGAAGATGTTGGGAAGGCAGGTTACTTCCCAGCTATTACAGTGCTACAGAGGGCTCCACGCAATGACCAAATATGTTGCTGTATGGCCGGTACCCAGGAAATCCTTCCCTATCCTGAAGGATTTGCTTACTGTTTGATCAAAGGCTGGAGCAGGGCAAAGAGCAGATGGTGGCTTTGGTGGCTGCAGGGTGACAGCACCAGGATTAGCCCCAGTGTGAGCAAGCAGAGTGACAAGCCAAGAGGAGGAGGATTTGGTTGACAAAAAGCATTTCCACAGGTGACCTGCTGTAAAAATAACATATGGTTAAGGAGATTGCAGCCTGCTGCATGGATTTAACATAGTCTGTGCTCTTTGGCACCAAATGTAGAACAAAAGAATTAGAGAAAAAGCAGCCCTGAGAAAAAGAATATTCTGCATGTGTTTCCAAAGGAACTGAAAATAAAAACAAGAAAAGTAAATAACTGAAAAGAACTCCTAACCTTGGGAAGCTCACATGATTTAAACTCTATACCAGTGCCTGAGGAACTTCAAATATTGAAAATGTCTTCAAACATTAATAAATAAAGTATCATATTTATTCTACACTAGAGGAATGATGTGATACCTGATATGGTCAAAATAGCCCCCCCCACCAATATTTGAATACCAGATGTAAATTTTTTGTGTACCTTAATCCCCTTCTCAGGTCTGCATGTGCAGATGGAAGTCATAATTTTGTGTTTTAATTAAATATAGAATGTGCACCCACTCTTTGCACGTTAAATGTTAATGACAAGAGCGTGACATAAGTGTATATTTATTTTTTTAATAAATGCAGTCCATGGATTTGAAGGTTGTGTTGACATCATAGACTATTTTCCTCCCAAGTTTTATTAATGTTTTTCCAACCTGTTTCATATTTCTCTAAAATGAAGCCACTGCCACTCCCAAGTACGCTTTCTGCTGGTGGTTACAATCAAATGAATAGCTGACAGAAGACTGAAGTAAGCAAAGAGAAAAAGATTTGCCATGCCAAACATAATTGTCGCTGAAGTTAATTAAGTTAAAAGGAAAGTCCTGGATATCCTTATGCTATACAGAACTTTCTACTAAAATGGATTTTGCTTTTGGTCCCATTTGGTTTTTCTTACATACTAACTCCCTGATGTACAGTCTTCTTTGTGCATTTAAGTCAATTGGTAGCTCACTGTCACTTAACATGATTCTTAATCACAAGAAGCCTTTATAACGACCTTTAGAGTCTAAGTGTTCTTCTAATTTGTGCTTTTACTGTTGATACATGATTTTTATTTTTCAGGTAAATAAATGAAGTAATGCAAATTCAATATTTTTGAAAACTATTTTATTTAAATATAAGAACATTTTTAAACACTTTTATTTTTTTCCTGGGAAGGCTGTGAATTGACCAGTATTCAAATGTTTAATGAATTTCTCATAGTGCCCTAAAGTTGTTTTGAAAAATGGAAAAAAAAACAAACAATCATACTCTGAATAACTTGTAGAGGTAACAAAGAACTGAGGAGTTTTGAAGAGGGGAACAATCAGAAAATAGAACAAGACCAAGGCAGATCTGTTTTTCTTGTAGGTTTGCTTTGGCTATCTGAAGGTAGATGCTTAAAACGTAAGTGCAGTTTCAAGAAGAGGAAATCAGAGGAATGTTAGAGGTCAATGGGAATGATAGTAGAGGAAAGAAGAAAGAACAAGTAGAGGAAGGTTGGGTGTCAGTGGAGGTGAGACGGGTACAACGGGTGATCAGAAGTACGAACAGCCTTTTTCTGAGCAACAGAGCCAAACGCTGGCTGCAGACTGCATTGCAGAAAAGGAGAAATGAGGAAACAAGCAGTCTCAACATGAGCATTAGCAGGAACCACAGACCACACATTCTGCTGGAAACAATTACTATTATTGATAACAATAACAAATATTCCATTCTTGGCTATCTTGGCGCAAGGATGCCATTTAGTGTAAGACACAGCTTCGTACTGTGGATATATACATACACTTTGGGAGTTTTAAATGCTTAATTCAGTCTGCACAGAGTTGTGAGCTCATCAGTAGTTGTTACTGACAGGACAAAATTTGTCTTTCCTAACACTGTGCCAGACTTAATACTTGGTCCCTGGTGCACATTGACCTAGATAAAATTTGAAAGGACATCCTTGAAATCAAGGGCTCTCTTTTTATTGTTCAAAGTGAATTATCAAGCCCCTTCTACAATATTGTTGTTGTTACTGCTTTTTAATTTAAACACATTAGGGATTCAATGTAAACTTTTCTCACCTCTGTTCTTTGTCCCTTTCTCAACATTCAAATGTTAAAAACATTTCTGTTTTTAACCATTTTTAAAAAGCAAAAGATATACAACAAAACTAATGCAAAACTACACTCTTTTATTCATTCTTATCTTGCTTCTCTTGCCACTGACATTTAACAGCTGAAAAGTTATTATTTCATGAAACAGCACATTGCTCTGACTACAGCTTAATTAATTACTAACACCTACAAATAAATTGCATTAAGGCTGCCAAAAATTGCAACCTTCATAAAGGCAATATGGAGAAAAGCATTAAGTCGTCTGTGGATTATCTTAGTGGATTTATAACTTTTTAAAGTTCAACCACTGATGTTTAGTATTCTGCTAACAATTTTAATATTTCCAGAGAAAGAAATTTGGTGCTGCTATTTCCATTCTTAAAAAAAAAAAAAAAATCATTCTTTTTTAGAAAAGTCATATTTTTCCAATAGATTTCTTCAGTATTAATGAAACTGAAAATACCCTACAGTCTGCTTTTACAGCTGAAGCACAGGATTTAAATTATTTTCACTTACTTAATGTGTCAGTGTCAGGTAATATTCTTCCCAAGACACCGAGTGAGGCTCAGCAAAGTGGTGCACCAGATGTCTGTGCTACTCCTGCACAGTCACTTCCAAAACTTCCAAAGAGCCAACGGGAAGAGAAAGGAAGAGAACCACTAAAATGGTCTATTCTTAACATTTGAAGTGTGCTCCAGGTTTCGACTCTGCTGATGTCTTAGTATCTTCAAGTCCAAGTAGAAATCTTCAATGCCAAGTATGACAAGTCGCAGGTAACTGGAAAATGGTTCATTACCCACATCTCAGTTTAGTGCTTTATAGTTTGCTGAGCACAAATCTGACATATTGAAAAGAGAGAAGTCATATGAAAACATCTTTTAAAATTGTCCCAGATCAATTAAACCCAGAGACATGCACAGCCAAGTATGTTTTGTGTTGTAAATCCCTGCTCAGGTTGGATCTGTGTGAACTGAAGTGTGTGCTGAATTGTTAGCATTTGGATCTAACTACCACTTAATTTGGAATAACTCTGATCAGTGCTACTTCATGCTATGCTTTCTAAGAAAAATATAGAGAACATTGTAGCTATTGACTTTTTGTTTCTTTTGTCCTAATCTTTAATTGAAATCTTTTTTATTATCAGCATCCATTATAAAGAAGCTGCTTTTATTATCAGTATTCATTATAAAGAAACTGCTTCAGGAAAGATTTTTTCCCCCTCCTATAAATGCCCACTAATAGAGTAGTTAGCATGTATTTGGAGGCAATAAAAGAAAATGAAGCATAGATTCCTGGTAGGGAATTCTGCAGGGAGAGCCTTATTGCATAAACGTGAATAGGAAGAAAGATCTTAATTTCCAAAGAACACAAATAATTTCCAGATTTTCATATGCAAAGAAAAATCACCATTTGAACACTAAATCATAAAATAAAAATGCAAAGCTGCAAATTAATTCAAGAGAAACCATCCTTCGTTTAAAAAAAAAAAAAAAAAGGGCATTGCCTGTCAGCATTTGTAAAATTGGAAGGCACCATCACAAAGAAATAGGCAGTCTTCCATATACAGATCCTGTAGGATTTATCCTGCTAAAAATAAACAAAAACAGGCTACCAAATCAGTCAACAGATGAACAGGGCACAAATGGTTTACATTGTCACCCGTCACTAAATGTAGCCAGATTTGGGCCTTACTGAGTAAAAACACATCGGGGAGGAGGAGATCAAAATATTTGATTTTTTCTGTTTGCCAGGCTAAAATACAAGAAATGGGGAAACCATCTCTCTGTTGTTTTAAAGGCTATTTCTTCAAAATGCATCAGAAACTGATTAAGTAGAGGTGAGTGAACATTTCCAAGCACATGCTTCAAGTGAAACTTATTGTGTAAATTCTGTGAGGTAAAATTCTTTCTTTGCACTAAGTATAATTTGTGGCAGTGAAATTCATTGCAAATTGGAGGTATTAACATAGAACAGCTCACCCAGTACAAACACCATGGAAGTAAACGGGATATTAAGGGGCTAATGTGAAGTTGGTATAGGTCTTGCCACAAACTTCAACAGGATTTAGCTTGGTTAGATTGAATCACAGGTCCATTAAGTATGTCCTCTGTTAAAACAATGTGAAAAGAAAAATACGTTTTGCAGATTTCTAAAGTGCAAGCTACTAGGATTTTGCAGTTATGCCACAGACATAACGAGTGGAGAACACCAGCTTGAAGAATTATATGAAGCATTACCTGGGATGGAGCAAGTGGAATAGTCCCCATGTCTCCTGAATCAGCAGGCACTCAGATTGAGTCACTTTGGCCTGTGTCCCTTATGACTGATATAAACAGTTGGAAATACCAGCAATGATTCTTGGAGTGTTGAGTGCTGTTATTTAGAAGTATTTGAAAGTAATTGGAATAAGTGGAAATACTCATATATCTTTATGTCACAACTCTTAAGATGTCTGTCCATCAGCTTTGCTTAATACACACCATTATGTCTCGTTTTCTTTGTGTGTATGTTGATAGCATAGAGTCATATAATTATAGAGTTGTCTAGGTTGGAAAGGACCTTTGAGATCATATAGTCCAATCATCAACCTAACTCTGATAAAAAACAACCAATAATTAAACCACATCACTAAGCACTATGTCTACCCATCTTTTAAATATCTCCAGGGATGGTGCCTCAACCACTTCTCTGGGCAGCCCATTCCAATGCTTAATAATCCTTTCAGCGTCAAAAGTTTCATTACGTTCTTCCTTTCCTATAAATGCTTTTTTGCAATCTTCAAAGGCATCAGGTAGAATAGAACAGTTCAAAGGTCCGTAGATCATTTCAACCTAATTTTTATTGCTGTGTGTTCCGATAGAGGGAAGTAAACTGAATGTTAGTTTAAAGATATACTTTCCTCTTAAAGAAGCAATGAAATCTTGATCTGTTCAATGTTTAGATTGGACTTCTTTAATGTGTGATTGATGCTAACCCAAAATCTTTCGTCTCCATCTTTGTTGTTGTAACTTTTAAGAAAGTACAGCTTCTCCAAGTTTTATAAGAATCAAATTGTTTTGATTTTTTTCCTTGAAATATGTAGCATTGTGTTACAAAGATCTGTGATTTTCTTGTGCTATCCTTTGGAAAGTCACTNTTTCTTTCATTTATTCTCTCTGCCTAATCAGATATGAAAAATCCAAAGGATTTAAGATTTTCATACAAAATACCGGACAACACTGTCTATGTGTCTTTTAGTAAACCAGATTCTAGTAGCTCCAGTTCTAGATGTGGACAGGTACAGGTGAATGACAAGGTCAGTCACTTCTGCTTATACAGTCACAGTACTCATAACAGGACCTAGTCTAGATTTAGTACAGATTTAAAAAGCATTTTGCAAAGGAGGTCAGGATGACTGAAAGATACAGCAACAGAGAGGAAGTGACTTGTTTGAGGTGATTCATCGCTGTCACGAGTGTAGAAGGGACTCAAGAATCCAGGTTGGTGCTTCAACTAAGGTGACACTCCTGGACTTACTATTTGATGTATACTCACATTTGTTCCCTATTTTATATGTATTTATTTGTTCTATGCTTGTAAACCTTTATATTTGTTTTCTAAGAGCGTTGAACGTTGAACAAGCTCGCTGACTGCAGTGGCTGCCAAGGCAGCAGATTTTGCAGTCACTGCAGCAGATTGAATGTGATAATTGTGAAAACTGGGAACTGTAAAGTAAGAGAAGGATTAATCCAGACAGGGGAGAGATGAATGTCACATGCTCTTTGTAGCCTATCAAACAGCTGCTACTCAAAACTGCACATATTGATTATTTGAATTAATATCCGTGCTAGCTCATGATCAGCTTTTTGTCTTTAATATATCCTTATATAGCGTTTATTGAACAATTTCACCCAATTAACGGATTTGTGAAAACTGCACTGTTTGCATTTGATTCACAAACAATAAAAGAAGTGAAAATAGTGAATAAATGGTTCACAGTAATGGAGCTTCACACTATTAAAAATCTTTTGACATTTCTTATATGGAAAAACCTCCATGTAAAATTCAGTTGTCTTTCTCCCTCCCCTTTCGGTGCAGTTAAAAATCCATAAGTCATAGAATTCATGTTGGTGCCTGAAACGTGAAGAAATAAAAGGCAGAACAGAAGGAAATGAACAAGCTGTGTTTGTAATGATGCTGTGCATGTGGAACAACATTTATTAGTCTTTTTTTGAAAGAAGTTTATTCAAAGAGAAAGTGGTTAATATTTGATTTATTGAAATAGTTACATTTTTAATTTATACAGAATAGTAAATCATTTTGAGGATTAACTTTATGTCTCTTGGCACCATGCATTAAAAGGTTCTTTAAATGTAATCCTAAACGGATTGTGCAAAAGCGCATCAGAAAACAGGGCACACCTCATGTTATAGGAGTTTTCCAGCACTGTCATATTTTACAAATGTGGGGGCAGCAAATTACGGCACTCAGGTTTCTGAAGTGTTTACAGATAATCAAAAGTTATCCACTGACTGCTTATATCCAGTTGGCAAAAAAAGTTATAGTTGCATATCAGCTTTTATACGCTTGAGTGTTGAGAAAATGCTGCTTTTCAAGAAAATTTGAAGAAACATATATAAAAATACTTATGAGACTAGAAGTAAAACCATAATCATTGCGGATTTGAAATTAAAATAGTAATACATACTGTTTTAAATATATCAGCATAAAATTTAGGAACATACTACTTTGAAAGAATAATATATGGTATCAATATATGAAGCTAAAATACTTTTAACTTCTAAACATAATAGTGAGATTGGATATAGGTTAGATTTGTCAAACATTACTTTTTATTTATGTAGAAAAATTAATTACCTGAATCGGGGGTGGGAGGGGCAGAGAATAGTCATAATTTAAGTATGTCTTTCACAATCTCCCTGACCAGGCTGTATAGAAGCATGGAATTAAAACCGGCAACAACACCAGGTCACCTGATACTGTCCAAATCAGAACTATGACTAAATCATGCTTGGGAACTCTATGCCTAACCATTGTGCAAACAGCTTGCAAACAGGTAACATATCTTTTGTCACATTTTCCCTCAATACTGAGGGAAATTTTCTGTGTTCCAACTCAAACTTTTTCTTGTCTTAGCCACGCTGGATGTAGTGAGCAGTGTACTGCTTTTCTGTGTCTTCATTGGATTATATTTGAAGGATGTTACGAGTTTTTTCTGCCTCTTCTCTCAGTTAAGCCTCTCTCTGTCTTCTATTTATTTATTTGTTTGTTTTGCTCTTTGAACAAGTTTTCTACCTTTCTTATCAGCCATAAATAGCAGCACATTTTGACCTGAAGTGTGACTTTCCAGCAGCAAGCAGAAAAATAAAAGTATTGCATGCAGTTTCCAGACACAACAGTTAACATCTCTACGCAGCCTGAAGGTCAGGAGCTTTTTAATTTTTTGCAGTGATTTGACACAGTTGACTTTTGCTTGGTGGTGATCTCTCTCTGATATCTTTTACTCCAGTTTTCCCAGTTTGCTAAATGCATAAATCAAAGTTGGACAGGTTTTCTGAGTCTTGATGTTTGGGTTTAAGCTATGGCAGAAAACTCTTATCGCATTTTTAACTGTATTTTCTTAAGAGAATGTTAAAAACACACCAAATGTCATAAGGTGGTTGACATTCTGCCAGTACACAACACAATACCATAGTTTTACTGTTCAGCCTTCTGTTTGCTGTACATTTAAGTTGTCATTTTATACAGCGTGCCCTGTAGGACAAGAATTCTGTTACATCTGAATGCACTCAATGTATTGCCTAGCACAGAGGGGCACAATAGCTTAGGAAGGAGGTGTGTCCTGTAGGTACCACCAAAATTCTGACAGTAACAGGAACAAATTAATGGATTTGAACTCTGTAGTTACTCAAAGGGAAACGAATTACAGAGAATAGTACACGAATTAATGAAGAGAATAGGCTTATTTACAGAAGGCGTTTAAAAATTTTTAATTCGTGTTGCCTTAAAACATCTCTGAACTGAGACATACTTTTATCTTTCAAAGATATCTAGCCTGGTTTTAAACATTCTGAAGCTTTAACTCTGCAGCCGTTTTTTTGTTGTTTTTTTTTTTTTTTTATTCCCTGCTGCTTTTCTACTGGCTAGAAATGAGTGCAACCACATCTGGTAGCTGATTGCCAGTTGTGTCCTAAATGAGACAGGTGTCATGGCTCCTAAATCCTAAGATCATCTTTGAAATCAGGTCTTCAATGACTCCAGGTATTTGGCACTGCTGCTTTCTCCCCAGCTGAAAAAAAAAATTCCAATTTACTTTCCTCTTTAGATCTGCACAGGGAATGAGTCTACATCAAATTGTTATGATCAGGAAAGATATTGCTTGCAGCAGTCTCTCACAGGTTTCAAAATGACTCACAGGGATTGAAAAGCTGAATGCATGTCAGCAGTGAGGGAAAAGGGGAGGAAATACAAAAAGGAGAAGAAATGAATGATTTGGAACTTTGGATGGAAGCAGATTTGCAAACAAAAACAGACAAACAGAAAATACATATAAATAGAGAGAGCACTTACTTTCAAGCTGGAGATAAAAAGCATTTGAAATGTAACTACATATAGTACAAATGTGTCTTTAGAAATCTATCTGTTCAAAATTATATCCTCTCTTACAAGCTAAATAATTTGTGGAGGTTTTTTGGGTTTTTTGTTGTTGGGGTTTTGGGGTTTTTTTTGTTTTGTTTTGTTTGGTTTTGAGTTTTTTCTTTGTTTGTTTTAATGGAGATGGGAAAACATTACTGAGAGTTTTCATGGGATGAAAAATCTAATTATTTTAACAGAATTTTGCCTTTTTTTTACCAGTCTTCAGGAATTCAGTTGCAGTCCACAGCAATTTTCTAAGAGATATCAATGAAATTTCCTCCTTGGGAAAAAGTAATTCAGAAATAAGAATGTTTAGAAAAGTTAGTAAGTATGTTTATTATAAAAAAATCTCCCTATGAAACCTTGTATAACCCTTGTGTAAAGGAAGGCTGTGTTTCCCTAAGTTATACGTACACACCATTTTCATATTGCTTCTTTGAATTTGCAAATTTTAAATAATGTTTCTTATCTTACACTGGCAAAGTTGTACAAATGTTGTGCCAAGGTGAATTTATACTCTTAAAAAATCTTATTTTCTTCACAGGAAACCTATCAGAATTCTTGCTACCTTTTCCAAGAAGTAACAGTGGGTAACACGATTGCTATTTCAGGAATAAGATAGATTTCAGTTTGTTATCAAATATAATGTATTTACTCATGAATTCCAAGTATGCAGAAATAATATTAAAAGGCTTTATGCACTATTTGAGTTGACATTTTTTCGGTGCACTCACCAGTGACATACAATGAAAGACATGACCCTCTGGGAAAACTCATGTTTCTCTCTACCTTCTGAAACAGACAGTTTATTGATAGAGCCAATGTGATCTGTCAGAGGAAGCCAGGCCAGACCCCAGAGCTCACCTGGAATCATGATATTGTCTTTGCAAGTGTTGCAATGACTTATGCTTATCAAACAGGACTTCTAAGACTGAGGCTCTTAAGTGTCACACTCTTTCTCCCAACAACAGCCACAGCTGCCCTGTACCTTGGGTCCCCCAGCCTTTTCTTGAAATTAAGGTCTTCCCGGAGAAGGCTTGAGCACATCGTTTTACTGGGACCCACAATTTCCAGAGAGAACTCAGAAACGGTTGCTAGGTTCATAAAGACCCACCTGGAGAATCAGACTGCATAGAAGGATGGAACAATTATGAAAAATAAAGGATAATTTGTAGTACTAGATCACCATCCATATCAAATTCTTTCACAAATTCTTCAGGAAACCACCATTTGCATGCACCATGCCTGCTAGCTCATTTCCTCAGTACGGGGGAAACTGTAAGCAGTGCTGGCGATCAGCTCATGCCCACAGAGCTACCCTAGTCTGGGACAGTTCTTTCTCCAGATTCGTCTTCAGTGTGGTGACATTCTTCGGAGTAACTGTGCCAGAGGGTCTTTCTCAGTTCTAGGAGACAAATTCCTCTCTCTCTTCCTCACTCTTTCTCTCATTATGCTCAGTTATGCTTTATCAATGTAAGCATAGTCAGTAAGCCTTTCTCCTTGTCTTCAAACATGGAGATTTATGTCTAGCACTAATTCATGTACTTAATATTTTGTACTTCTGCCACATTCTTGTTTTCCTCCAAACTTAAATGAGTTTGAAGTGTTTCCATTGCTGCACAGGTTTTGCCCTTGCTGCTGATGCTTTCAGCAAGGCTGACGGCATCAAGGTTTCAGCTTCTGCTAGAAGCTACAGAAGACACCTGGGGGCAGAGTATAGCACTGTGGGCCCTTTAAAGCTTTGCTCCATCTTCTTCCTACTGCTCCTATCTCCCATTCAAGGGCTCTGACTATCATAACATGGTACCATTTGCCTTCCTTAAAAGACCATTCATCGCTGCAGAGCTGTGCTGGGAGACTTACACACTGCATCATTGTAAAAGCTGCACAGGAAATGTTGCTGGCAGTCATGCTTCTACCGGCACCCTGAAGATATTATGTTTGCTCCTCTGGCTTTGCGTAATATTTCCAGGGCTGTTGGCACATTGGCTGCTATCACTCCAGAACACCACTGACACAGAGAACCATAACTTTGCATACAGAGTATAAAAAAATCTTTGTATAATGGTACATGAGTAAACCGAAGGTTATATATTACAATTTATGAGAGAGACTTTCATGAAAGTTGTTTCCCTTCACTTTCTAAGCTGCATAGATCATCCCACAGACTGATCTATCTTTTCATTTAATCTTTTCTTTTTTTCTTTTTTTTTTTTTCCAATAGTATTTGTTCCTAAAATTAAAATTGATTTTGAACAATTCATCAGTGCACTAGGAGTTTTTCTGACGTTATTCCCACTCCTCCCAGATTTTTCAGAGATGCTTGGTCGTTCTGATTTTTCCTCTTAGGGTATTAAGCACTAAGTAATTATTCTTGAAAAGTATAAAGGCAGGCCAGATTTCTAAGACTGATGTATAGAATACTAAAGAGGCATTGTCTTCATGTATTTCAACTAGATACCAGATACGAAGAGTATGTCAGTTTCCATACTCAAGTTTTCACTTCTGTTACAAATTATGAATAATAAAATGTTATTTTATACTGAACAAATCAACAGCATAAGTATTGTTTGATTGGTTTATGTGTTCTTTATTGTTTATTTGTATATTTTAACATTTTTTGCCTTTAAATTTTAAAAGGCAATATTAAACTCCTATAAATTATTTTAAAACCAAGGATCATTAAAATAGCTGACATGCACAAAAAAATATAAATAATGAATTAATTTGATAATTTTAGAGAATTACTTGCTACAGAACTTTTCAAAATTGGATTTCCTACTTGGAAAATAAACCCAAAATTTTATTGCAAATCTCCACAAATTAGGTTAGATGAGATAAGAAAAAAAAAAATCTCAGGAATTACAAGTACCATTCCTGTTTTTAAGGCATAAAATGTCTGGCTAGATAAAGTAGTTAAAGCTTCTACTAGCAAAGGAAACTTACTTTTGCAAAAGTAAAATGAGATAATCCTTTTGCATTTAAAGTTCTTTTGAAGAAAACACTGTTAATATAGTAAATATACATCGTATTGAGTAATCAGGAAATTTACATCTTTAGAATGATTAATTATATCCTTAGTTCTATTAATCACTGAAATACAGTATAACACTGTCAGTTTTGTTGTAGATTTTGTTTAATTCTACTGATTAGTTAATCCTAAATAAAATAAGATCTAAAGGAGATGGGATTTTGGATGAGAATAGATATATGCAGCATTTCAAATTGTTAAGATAAACATTATTTTGTGGTTTTATTTGTTCATTTACCTACTGAGCTTGAAAAAGAAAAATTGGGAACTATTCTATGCACATAAGAAACAAAACAAAACAAAAATTTTAAAAAATTAAAGTGTTTGATTTTTATGCTCAACCTAAGATATGAATTTCGTATAAGCTCTATATTTTCTCTGAAATTTATTAAATGTAATTCAGCAACTTAAACTCATTTAAGCAGTACTTTAACCCCATTACACGATCTGATACCACATTGATTTAAAAATACTGTCTTTTTCATCATATCATGATACACCATTTACACCAGGTGATTTAAAAGGTATTTCATTTCTTCAAAGGAGAGAAATAAAGACTATATTTGTACCTAAAGTGTTTATACAAGTTTTCTTTTTCAGCACATATTGTTGTAAAGGAAATGGTTATCCTTTTCATACAATTTCTACATGGTGACATATTTCTTGTTGAAAGCACAAGCATGAAAATTAATTTTCTACAATGTGCTAGCTTGGCTATATGCCTAAAGGACTTTTCCTTGTCTTTACAAGTATTTTGTGTTTAGGGTACCTTAATTTTTTAGAAGTGTTGCAAGATCTTCAAGTTACTACTACAGTTCTTTACAGGTTCTTGGATTGTAGGGTCAGAGGGGATCATTAATTTTGGGGCCCTTACCACAAAAAAGACATTGAGGTGCCGGAGTGAGTCCAGGAACAAAACTGGTGAGGGGAGGGGTCTGTAAAGTCAGCCTTATGAGGAGAGGCTGAGGGAGCTGGGGCTGTTCAGCCTGGAGAAGAGGAGGCTGAGGGGAGACCTTATTGCTACAACTATCTGAAAGGAGGTTGTAGCAAGATGGTCTCTTCTTCCAAGTCACAGGTGACAGGACAAAAGTAAATGGCTTCAAGTTGCACCAGGGGAGGTTCAGATCAGGTATCAGGAAAAATCTTTACACGGAAAGCGTTATTAAGCATCAGAATGGGCTGCACAGGGAAGTGCTTGAGGCACCATCCATAGAGGTATTTAAAAGACTCAGTGACATGGTTTAGTGATGGGCTGTTGTTTTCTATCACAGTTAGATTGATGGTTGGACTAGATGAGCTCAAAGGTCCCTTCCAACCTAGACAATTCTATGATGCTATAATTCTATGATTAGGCTTCTAGGCTGACATCCTGTGTAATACCTATATTCAGATTTACTAAGTTACCTCTGATATGAAGCCAAATTTAAAATGTATCTGCTTAGAAGGCATTCCTACATAAAAAGTACAAATAGAGACTTTTGAGTCCATAGTTACAGTATTAAACATATGGATGAACGTAAAGGAAGAAGAAGGAAAGAGGAGAGAGGATAAAACAAAATTTAATGTAATGAAAGCAAATTTCACAAGACAATTTCCAGATTTCCGTTTACCATGTCACTGGACCATTAATAGTCAGTTTAACCCTTGTTGGTTGTCTAAAATGTAAAACAATATACAAGCAAGTCCTGGCCTCAGAAAAAACCTGAATTTCATGCATCTCAAATTGGCAGATTGTGTCATTTCTCTTTATGACAACCCCTTTATTGACAGCCTAACCAAGAAAGACTGTATTGCCTTCCAAGAGCCAATGGCAGCTGTACTCTGCCACAGTGCTGTGCTACTGCTTGTGCCATTCCTTCTCTGCTTCTCAACAGCACTCTAGTTCAATCTGAAAGAGCTTAAACCAGTTAGCACAGTTTGTTGTTAATTTTCTTATTTTTGCAACTAGTGAATAGCTTTTTAGTATGCTGTTAGTATGAAACCCTAGGAATATGCACTGCTGTATCTGCCAAATAAGAACCAAAGGATTTAGTGGTAGGTATGTGGAAAAGCAGCAGTGTCATAGCATGGCAAAATCTCAAGTTCCACTTGGTCTGGTGACATCATGTTAGCCATTTAACTTTTACACAGCCCAAGCAAGTGTCCTGGTTTGGGGTAAAATGAACCAATTTTCTGTTTTACAATTTTACTTTCTTAGCTGGGCCTC
>VXBW01003926.1:1806491-1870007 GCA_013400375.1 Thinocorus orbignyianus | reverse complement strand
CCCCCCCCCCGCCTTTCAAATGTAACAATTAACTCACAATAAGGACCTTGACTCTACACTATCCATCTTAAAATATAAAGCCGTTACCAGGCCAAAGCAGCAGCTCGAAGTAAATAGAAGCACCTGAAATCGTTTATTTCTGCATGTTTCTGGTGCTTGCACACAAAGCCCTTAACACTGGAACAGTGTGTGTCATTCAGCCAATTGTGGATTTTGCTGCCATTAAGCTGTAAACCCTCGAAAGTGAGGATTTGTCATGGAAATGCTGACACAGCTATAACTGAAGCGGGGTGAATGGCATGGCATGGCTCCCTGCACCAGAGCAGCACAGCCTCAGTTGGCAACGATCTCTGTATACACAGCCATGACAAAAGGGAAGCTGGGAGACTGAATATTCTCCCAAAGCACTTAAAAGGCCAGCATGAATCGTGAGGGTCTTGCCTGTTTTTTTGTTTGTGAGCAGCGCAGCGGAGTGTGCTCTGCTATTCACTCTGGGTTAAGCTTTCGGTGCTGTCTAATAAGTGGCCCTTGTACAAAAACGTGATCTGTGCTTTTCCAGATATTTGTATGTCAGGCAGCTACACAGCAGCAACTTCTGTAATCCCTTCTCCTGCAGTTAGAGCTACTAGAAAGGCTTAATAATATCCCAGAGGCAAAGATGAAACGGTATCTCCGCAGCTACTGTTTGCTGTAGAGAGCTTTTGAAGTCGAGCTTAAGATGTCTTTATTTCCCTACCAGAAAGAATTTTTTTTTGCCCTTCTTTCTCCAGTGTTGTCACAATGATGGCTTTCTGCTTGAAAAATATTCCAAGGGGCTGCAGCGTTCCCATAAAACGCTAGGGAATGAGAAAAACTTTTCATCAGGGGCTCCTGGAATCTGTAAGTACAGTTTGTCACTACAGAAACCCACAGCCACCCTACCAGCAATCTCAATTTTAAACCCCACACTTTCTTTCTTATCAGGTTTATAGCAGCCTCAGCCTTCACTGGCAGCTTACTCCTGCCTGGCTCTTGGCTTTTAACTTCCGTTTCTAATTAAATCTAAACTGAGTTCATCACACAGCTCCCATTTATAGATCAGTTTTCTTTGGTGTTAGAAAGTGAAATATAATAAAACTGCTGAATCTGCATATAATCTCATCAAAAGATGGTCCAGCTTGATAACCAAAAGGGCATAGCATTCCATTCTTGCAAATACTTCTTGATCATAATGATCATAATCTTAGTTAACACTTATGTGCCCTAATCATTTCCCATGGCCTCCTGTGTTAGATACTGTGTACTCATGGAAAAAAAGAAAGTCCTGAAATAAAAAGTTACGATATAAGACAAAAAAGAGCAGATTGAGAGGGGGTTTACAACAACATGATGGGACAGCACTGATCCACACACCTCTTGTCTGTGGATTACCTCTACTGAGTCTCTTGTTGGCATCTGATCAAGTAAAAATTCTTAGAAAAAATAAAAAATGATAGTGATGATATTTAGCAGAAGTTTCCTGAGGATCCCTTCCCAGACAGGATTAAAAAGCAGGAAGCAAGTGACATTGTGTTTGCTTTTAAAATGCAACAGCTGAGGCTGGGCACAGCATTGTGGATTCAAGGTAAATTTCAATTTCTCAGTGGCAAATAACAGATGAAGGGTAGAGCCAGGACATTCTTTAAAAAAAAGTTAACCACGTTGTTGTAGAGTACGCTGTAGAAAGAAAGGGGGTTGTGGAGGAATTTAAAGAAAAGGGAGCAGGAAAATAGATCTGCAGCACCATTCTGAATATATGTGAATGAGGAAGTGAAATTATTAGAAAAAAACGAGTATAAACGTGATCCAAACTGAAACCAGTTTGCTTCAGTGGTATCAGTTACTTTGAAAAGTGTGGGGAAAAAAAAAGTCTTTGCATATACAAAAACACATAAAAATAATCCCCAAGACTGATATAGCATGAGCATAAAGACCTCAAGATATCTGTGTGGAAGTTGTCTTTTATATTCCAAGAAAAATGATGATATTGTTTATAGTAATGCAGGAAGGAAGATTTGAACAACTTCTGTTTAATGAGGTTGAACTATATCACTAAGAGAGCAATCGTATCACAAAGAGGCAAACTATATCTATAAACTAAAAAAAACCCAAAATCACAGGGGCATCAGGAATGAATGATGTCTAAAGGAGTCTCAAAAAGTGGGGTAAAAACCTAGATGGTGCTGAACATTTTGCTGTTTTCTCTGATATTTCAGCACTATCCCCACTGACACCGTGCTAAGTATTCAGTAATTTTATGGAAGGGTGAGATTCAGCCACACAAAAAGTTGGAAATATATCAGAATACGCAGACAGTGATATTTGCAGGAGCTCACCTGAATTCTTTAGAACAACTTATGACTTATTTCAAGTAGCAAACTGTGGGAAAGTATTCCTAAGTAGTTTTAGATTTGCCAGATGCAAAAGTTCACTAGCATAGTTCAGCTCTAATGAAAAGATCCAAGCTAAAAGTCGATACCAGCAAACTTTTTATATAGTTATTAAAATCCTCAATCACTATTCAGAGCAAATGGAAAGGCAGGTGTTAAAACGAATCCTTCTGTGAACAGACATGGATTTTTATTCATTTACTTCTGAGCTGATCTGTTATTATATGAGCTGAGTCATAAACCACAGCCAGACAATAGCGTCCATATTCTTCATGAAATAAAATGGTATAAAAGTTAGTGTTATTATCTCAACACAATCAATTGTGTAACAAGCTGTGTTTGTTTATATAGGTGAGACCTGCTAGTAAAATAAATAAACAAGTAATGTTGTTTTATACCAGTTTTATTTTGATTTGATACATAAACTGAAGTGAGTGCTTTGCATGAGAATTTAAACAGCATCACCATGTGCAAGATAAGAGGTCCTATTTTCTGACATTTTTTCTTTCTGTCCCACAGCAGTGGAGAACAGCTGTTTCATTAGAGCTGTTTTCTTCCAGTTATTCTCTCCAATTCCATATTGGGACAATAAAAACCTAAACAGAAAGGGGGAAGGCTTATGCAGCAACCTAAAGCTTCATCATGAAACCAATCAGACTCCTTGGTGAGGTAATAATGAAGAGGATCTGTCTGGCCATCAAATATGAAACCTCAGCAGGAGACTGACCAAACTGCAGAAAACTGGGAATTCCTGCAGTTCAAGTCATCAAGGAGAGCTAAGCGTCAAGTGTTAGAGACACCATGCCAAAACATGAACATGAGACTTCAGTGCAATTCATTGTGTATTCTCATCATACTCCAGGCCATCTTTAGGCTTACCTGCTTGATATCTAGTGTATCTATGAGGAACTAGTCAAAAACAGCATGTAGAGCACTCACCTTTACACGCATATAGTTTCCTAATTGCAGTATTTTTATAGAAATTTAAGTGTTTTCAATGACTCCAAGATTTGTTTTGAATGCAATTAGAATTAGAGTTGGTAGAAGATAGACAACTGACATTTCTCTCCTTACCCACTCCAGAGACAACATTCTCACGCCTCAGAGCTGGCAAAAGAATGGAGGAGGAAATTTATTCTTGACTGACAGACCCAAATGAAACTTGAAAACATTTCATTTCATGATGGTCCTTTTCACTGACAACAAGGAGGAAAAAACCACAAAGGTAGATGCTGGTGGACTGTAGATTTTCAGTCTGCCTTCCTGCTGTATAAACTGTGCTCATAACTGCTAATCCTTTCTCTGCAGGGCTCTTAATCTACCCCAAATGAATTCTAACAACCTTGCCAACTATGTATAGTATCCTGATGGCTTGTCCTGCTGCTACGATCTGCAGCAGCATGTGTCCACCTGCCAGCCTTGCTACAGGGCTTCAGGCTTTCATGATCCCATTCTGACAGCGGCCCTTCATTGTTGCCATCTCTTTGATGCTCTTTTTCTAGGCTTTGCTTCAATAACACTTCACTTGTCTCTCTTTCTCTCATTCACAGTGGGCAGCTTAGCAATGTGCATGGTATGAATGCCCCTTTCATAAACACTGTGCCAGTTGGCCCACCCCAGGCCTTCAAATTGGAAGGCTCTCAGCACTCTGGCTGCTAATCTGCCAGCAGCTTTTACATGGACTGAGACGCCACCACACTGTTCTATCAGTAAATAAAAATTCGGTGTCACATCCTTATCACAACACACGGCAATGAATTTTTTGGTTAGGTAAAACAGGTAAGACCTTCAGTTGCAAATATCTTGCTGACTAACAATAGTAGATACTTCTTTAGATATTAAAATACTTCCTTTCCTTCCTTCCTTCCTTCCCTCCCTTTCTTCATCCTCCTTAAGGGAATTGTTTAATCATTATCATGTTCATTGTTGAGGACTGAGGGAAAATATGCAAGTACAGAGTGAGAATGCCACTGAAAAGTCATTACTTTGCTGGCAGATATGGTGATTATTATAACAGATGACACAAGTCTTTTAAAGTGCAATAGTATTTGCATCTGTGTGAATGTGTCTTTCACTTAAATTTCAGGAAACCCAAAGGCCTATTTCCTTTACGTTCCATTGCCCATGTTTCCACTTAAAAATTCTCACTGATTGAGATATTACATATCATTTTTAGTGGTGTTAACTTAATTATTTCTTATCTGTGGAGGATTTAAGCGTGTTGGTGTAGCTGGCATTAATTATTAAATAAAAGAGAAATGATCTGTAGATCAGGATGTTCTCTTGGCTTGAAGATATCTTCTATTTTTTTTTATAACCCTGCCCAAAACTTCCTTTCTTTTTTTCCTGTAGATTTAAAAGCAAGTGCTTCTTACCTGAAAACTACCCTGAGACAAAGCAGGGATCAAAACAAAGGACATAAGGTTTATAATTAATACCATGCTTCAGTAACGAATGTTTTGCTTGTCAACACCTGTCAGGCTTCTAATATTTTCTTCTCAAGCACAGAAAGTACTATAGAAATGTCAAAAGCTCATGGGAATTCAGGAAAAAATGTCTGGGAATAAATATAAAACTTTATCTGATGCTTTGAGACACCATGAAAGCATCACGGTAGAATAAATACAGGAACTCCATGCTTCCATTTTAAATATTTTTAAATAAGTATCACAATTTTATACACTTTTAACAAATTATTCCTCTTGCTTTCCAAAGGCTCAATTCACCTAAATGTGCAGAAATATATTCCTTCTTTGTGTTTGTGGGAAGAATTTTGCATTTGGTAAGTGTTTCTGATTTACTACTGAGTGACCTTCCTTGCAGGTAGGGCTCCCAAAATGGCTACACAGTGCAATGTGCTATTACTCCCAGAAGATGTGGTTCTATCTGCAGCATCAATAAACTCTTGAGCAGATGTTCAATACCCAAACATAATGACCACTGGGGAGCCATGATAACAACCTACAAATACATAAAGGAATGTTATAAAAGGATGGGGACCAATTTTTCTCATTAGCCAACAAGGGCAGAATAAGAAGGAAGGAGCATTCTCTCTAACCAGAAAAAAAAATTAACTTGATTTAAGAAAATCTTTAGCTGAGAAAATAAGATTAAGAAATCAAGAAAAACTGCCAAATGAATTGATAAAATTGTCATCATTTAAGATATTTAATGTGGCCTTCTGGTAGGCCTATTTCAGGCAAGTAAATATAATAGCTAGTTTTAAATGTCACTTAAAGGAATTGTGTGCCTTATTAATAAAATCTAGTTTGAGAATGAGCTTATTGCGGTTCACCAAAACAGCTGCTTCTTTCGGTTCCTAATGACCAGATGCTAACCAAGAAAAGCTATTCATGTAGTGACCAAAACAAAAATTAAAAGTCTTGTCAAGGCATCCATTTGTTTATGTGTGGATATCTGCAGCACTCCCCTACGAGTTTTTTACCTTTTATACTGAAACTATAAATTTATATGGATAGGGTAATGCTTTTCCAGACTTCTCGTATCTTTTCTACTCAACATTTTTTCTCAGCTAATACAGAAAGAAAAAATTCCTTAAGTAGATCTTGCAGCATGAGTATGCAGTCTTAAAGAAAGTGTATGATACCTATAATATATACTTTCTTTTAAAACATTAGCTTAAGCATCATGTTACCAAAGCTGAAATACCTTCCTTTCAGTCCCCATTGACTCTCAGAACATTCCCATCAGAACCTTCATCAACAGTGACAAATATCTACAGTGTTTCAAGTCTAAAAAAGCATCACAAGTTGACTAATTGCAGAAACTGACTACAAGAGTATCCTAAAAGAGAGGACGCAATATCCTTCTTTTCTTCAGATAGAAAATGTTTATTCTTTAGCTTTGAATAGTTACTAAAAAAATGTACTAGCTTTCTAGCCGATAGTTCTAAAAATAAAAAGTGTGGGATATCACTTTTGAGTTGCACATACGACAGAAGAAATGGTGGCTTTTATCTACTGATAATTCTTTCAGCGGGCCTGAGTATAGCTACACATTGCAATCTTGTGTTATGTATTAACTTCGTTGCGCTATTTATGAGTCAAATAGGTAGATTTCGTGTTGTAATAAGGTCTATTCTTCACATTTAGGCTTTTCCCTCGAGTAGATTAACTGAAAGTAGGAACTGCACTTCCATTGTTTGTAGCAGCCATTACATAGGATTCCCAGACAAGTTTGTATGTGACTAGTGACATGCTAGAGAAAAATTTCCTTCAAGAAACATGATCAGGAATTTAGCTAAACGGCATTCACGTGTGAAGACTCTGAAGCAGATGGATATGGTAAGACTTGAAGTGTGTTTGCCAAATTATGTTCCTCTATGCCTTGATAATGTATCAGGACTACAGGTTAACTATACAGGGCAATTGAAAAAAAATACAACAATTTTCAGTTATGCTGGGAAATTCTTTTAATCTAAAGATCCTAAAGATTATGAATAATAAAATGATTTTTAGAATATTGCAAAATGTTAATTTTATGTCCATTTTATTGCCAATCAGGATTCACAAGGATTATGTGTATCATCTACCACCATGAGGTAGACATCTCGAATTTCCAGCTTAAAAACTTTTTCTGGCCAAATCTCGACTTCTTTCTGCAAAGTATCACAGGCAACCAATATAACAAGATCAGCATGCTAAATATGAAATCTTCACAGTAAAATCCCAAATATTCCTGATGTTTCAGTAAGATATCCTTAGAATGAGGTGGTATAAATGGATGTGTTCTGATGCCTTCCTTTATTCCATTTTTGTCTGGATCCTGTAACTGCCTATGACTGATTATATGCTTGTAGTCTGAAACCAATGGTGTATTTCTTTGGAGAAGGAAGCCATTGAAAATTCAGGTTATTTCTGTACTGGCAAATTAAACCTACCCAAGAATATACTGGAGCACTGAAGCTAGCTAGCATAGGAAAACTTGTGTGCATGCTTGCATGGCTTCACTGTCTCCAAACCAGGTTATCTAAATGCAAATTTCCCATCAGTAATGATACCTGGAAAGTTCTTCCTACTAAACTATGACTGGGAATTGCTGGGGTAGTCCTAGTCAACCTGTGCCAAAACTGCTTAAGTGGATTCTAAGATTTACCAGTGTAGAAAATCCCATTGGAATGCTTGAGAACATTCCCTGGCACTATTTGTTTTACTAATTGAAACAAACTGATGTGTATGTACCTGAAATTACTTAATCTGGAAAAAAATTATGAGTTTATAAATGTGCCTCAACATATACAAGAAAGGCAGCAGGTATGTTATAGAAGAGATTTGTACCTCAACTAATCCAGTAGATTTTATCCCAGCAGACAACTTTAGTCATATCTTCAGGGTATTTTTGTATACTGAATTTATATCAAGGAATACCAGGTAGAAGTTTCTATTTGTAGTACATTAGGTAGAGTTTTGAGGGAAGGAAGTTTGCTTATCAGTAACAGTTATTCAGGTATTTCTTACAAGATCATGTTTATTCTCTGTGAGGAAAACATAAGAATAAAAATCAGTGCAAGTTATTCTGGGCATTTCCGAAGAAGGCTAAACATCATAAAAAATGTACATAGTTTTTTAGACAATATACATACAGTAATTTCCTTATGTCATAGTTACTGTCTAAAGAGCAGAGATGATTGAACTGCTGCATTTAGAACAAAGACCTAGAAACAGATCTTAGTATCCTTATGGAGATTTAGTATGCAAAAAATAAAAAGTGATTTGAACATCTGCTACTTGAATTCCTTACTAATCTGCCAAAGAGAATGCTTGGGATTGTTTTTAGCAATAAAAAAAATACACAGTGAGTTGGAAGACATTGATAACACTTGAGCAGAAAGGCTCTTCAGCACTCTGATGAGATGAGTTACTGTACAGATGGCTTCCATCATGCAAGTCTTGTCTGTTTATAGGGCTGCAGGTGGTAGAGTGGGAAACAGGGTAAGTGGAGGAAAGGTTAGGACTCCAAATCAGTTGTAGCGGTTCACCGAGCAAAATCTGTCCCTGCTGCATGTACTAGCTGTTTATCAGCACTGCCATCTAGAGCTGTGTGAAAAAAATTCACTGCAGACAGCAGAAAATGGTGAAATTAAATCTTTCATTGTTTAAGAAGACCATACATAGAGGAAAATGTGGATATCTTATGTTTTTTATTAACTTAATACAGGGCATCCAGCAACTGTGTTAAGGGAGAGAGAGAAGCAGGAAAAAAAAAGAGAGTGAAAATAATTTCTAAAATACTCAGATAACCTTGGCTGATTTTCATGCATGGCTTGAAAAGGTTTCATAAGAATTAGTACACTACACATGTTAACTTTCCCTTTGTAGTATAAGTGAAATTTGCATTCTCCTGATTTGGGACAGTTTGGTGCACCTATGGACTAGCTATTTTATATGTTACGCATTCAGTTTAAAATACATTGAAGTACACAGGAATCACACGGTTCTTCACTAGAGTTTTAACACCCCCAAGGTGATTTTAATCATTTAGGAAGTTAAGAGCCGTGAGGAGCTATCACAAGGGGTAGGGAATGCCAGAGATCCAGTAAAATCATTTTATAATTGTCAGATATTTAAGGAAGGGTAGGAAAAGAGCCAGATTCTGGGGAAGCTGAAAGCTTTATGATGCTCTTCAGTAGGAAGGATGGTGTCTTGTTTTCATTGCTACCAAGTTTCTCTCCTACCATATCAAGGGACTGGAGCACCTCTCTTATGGGGAAAGGCTGAGAGATCTGGATCTGTTTATCCTGGAGAAGACTGAGAGGGGATCTTACCAACACTTATAAGTATCTAAAGGGTGGGTGTCAAGAGAATTGAGGCCAGACTCTTCTTGGTGGTGCCCAGTGACAGGACAAGGGGCAACAGGCACAAGCTAGAACATGGTGTGAGAACCTTCAGAAATAGTATCTGAACATGAGAAAAAATGTATTTACTTTGAGGGTGAGAGAACGCTGGAACAGGCTGCCCTGAGAGGCTGTGTGGAGTCTCCTTCTCCGGAGACATTAAAAACCTTCCTGGATGCGTTCTTGTCCAGCCTGCTCTAGGTGAACCTGCTTTAGCAGGGGGCTTGGACTAGATGATGAGGAGAACGTGAATAATTCTTACATGCATATCAGCACAGATCTATCATCAGGATATACAGATTAAGACTTATAATTGACTTACCATGTTATAAGGTGCTTTAGCTGACTTCCTGTGGATACTTAACCTATTGTAAATGAGAAATAAAAGATGTTTGTTTTTTTTTTTTTAAATTGCTTATTTTGGAAGGCTTCACTTTGCACTTGCCATGAGTCGAGAGTACGTAACAGGTCTGTTGCACTAGATTAGCTCATAGGTGGCATCTCAACAAGCCATAGTAACTTAATGAAATGACTGGGGCTTTTCAGTGTCTGGAATTCTTTTCTTCTAATAAAAGTGTCCTCTCATCAGTGGGAATCTTCCCTCTGTGCTTTCTTACTAGTTAGATGGTGTTCAGTTCCAAGACCAAGATCTAAATATACCCATGTCTTTACACACAAACAATGTCCTTGTTGTCTGTTTCTATATTTTTACCATCCAGATGATGTGAAACATACTGCTTTGGGAAAATTATACTGAGAGCTCTGCCATCTATATCTGGTACTGGAGCAATATTTATGAAGTTTTGAGTATGGATGCCAGTGTGAATTTCTGTGAAACAAATATGATTAAGTATTGTTTAGGGCATTGCATAGTATTCCAATGTGCATGCTAAAAAATGTATAACTTTTAACAAATTAAATTCAAAATAATATTTAATCTTTTTTTTACTTAGAGAGTTCACAGATTAGGAAAGATGAAGTCTGAAATTCAGCCTTTAAAATGGTGTACTTAAAAGCAAGTTTCAGTGTGCGATTTCAGTCTAGTCAACCCAGTGGCTTAACAAAACAATGTTATTATCAGGGAGCCACATCTGAAGCTCAGATTTTTTACTCCTTTGGCTATTCAGATTCTTTTGTGTTGAGTTTAAGGCAGTTCTTGCTCTTTGACTAGTTGGTTATTTATACTAAGCTGAAGAGGAAAAAGATGAGAGCCAACTTTTGATGTTTACAGTTGAAATAATAAAAAGTGCTTTTCCTTTGTTGGACAATATTGCTTGCAGAGAGCTGGAGCATTCAAAGAGAAGCAAATGCACATACAGCAGTCTAAACTCACTGTCACTGACAGGCTCTGAAAAGGTTGCTCCTTATTGAATAGCTGAACCGTATAAAAAGTACGGTTCCCCACTGACATCTAGGAGGCCATTAAAATGTCTCGAGCTGTTCCAAAATGCACAGTTCCAATTAAGGAGAAGTCTCTGTGTTCTTCTTCCCAAGTGTGAGTTGATAAACCAACAGCAAATCATTCCGGTAGGGAAGACAAAGAGAATATGAGGATTACCCACAAGGAGAGCATGGACATGGCATAGAACCAAGGGGGCAGCACTGGTGAGGAGTTGAGGTCTCTGGAGACATTCTGACACCTGCTCCTAGAGGTGGCCATAGTTTTAACAGTTCATTCTACCAGGGCAGTATGATCTCCCCATGATTGCTAGAATTCAGTAAATTTCATTATCATAATTCTGAGGTTTGTTTAATATTGATGCTTTCTTTAATGGTTGTTTGAAAGTTTTATATCATAAGTACACATTAAAAAAAAAAAAAAAGGCAAAACCAAAAACCTGTTTCTCTGGCAGAGGCTTAACAATTGAGACAAACAGTCTCATTAAATTATATTGCCATTTTTTGGTATAGACTTACATAAAAATATTATTTTTTTTTTCCTTTTTAGCCAAAATCCACAATGAGCGGGAGACAAATAGCAGAAAGCTGAGGGAAGTAATTTGTATTTTTCTTTCTATTACTAACTTCAGCAAGCTCTGCTAAATTCCATAAGAAGAATTAGAGTTTCAGAAGTCTTCTAGCCAGATTTCTAGCCATTCATGTGTCCTGCTCAATGATCCTTATTTAACAACCTCTCTTGGATATTTCTACCAAAGTTAGATATGTCCCAGAATGCATTGCCCTACTTTCTCCCTGATCCCAAAAGTCTTTATCTTCTCTGATTCAAATAGGACAGATGGCCCAGAAGAGATTAAGAGACCTCTTGAGACATATTTCATAAAACCTGGGAGGTCTGTTATAGTTCAATAGTTACGTGATCTTTATTCTAAAAATGATATAATAGTTATGATTGTAACAGCTTGGACATTTCAGATTTTATTACCAATTAACCTTCAAAATCATGTAATGATTACTAACATAATAACTGTCATTTTTTTTTTCATTTAGTATATAACACAGAATAATTTTAGTGGTCTAAAATTAAAATAATGTAGTTTAAAATACCATCCTTTCTATTTCTGATTGTATTCAAAACCTATCAGCGTTACTTAGCAGGATTACTAATTTAGAAATCTTACACAGTCAGTTACCATTGCACAGTCAGAGTGTCACTTAACTTCAGAATTATTTCAAGTCACCGTGCTCACGGTATACTAAAGGTGAAAAAATGACTTGTTTTAAATTCAGGCTACCCTCCCTATGAAATGATGACTTGCTTATAAACAATGAATTTTAAGACATGTTCAGTGTTTCACATCTAACCAGTGGAAAAGTCAAATTGTGAAGAAACTGTTTTTGTAGATTGTTAGGGCCGGTTTTGTTTGCTTTTATAATTTATTTTTAATTTAGTGTCTGGAGCGATGTGCCATGTTTTCATGGTATCTCTTTACACTATAAGAAGCACTAAATGAAAATACAGAAATTTATATTTGCCATAGGAATGGCTAGTCTGCTGGTAAAACACTGTTTTCTCTCAAACGAATATAGACAGAGATACATAGCCAACAGCTTTACTGGGAGAACATTTAAAATGGTCTTTGCTTTCAAATACAGCACTGACTACTTCTTAGAGTGAATAAAAAAACAACTGTTCAACAGGAGAGAGAAGTGGGAACTGTGTGCCAACACAAGGTGAGTCTGTACCATCAAAGTGTCTCTGAAATAGGAAATAAAGCTTAAAAATAGATGAGAAATAGTACAATGGGAGATCATTTTTGTTTCATCAGACCAGAGATCACTTCCTGATAGCAGCTGATGGTATGATAGCGCTTATCCTTATCTAAGGCTTGAAGTAAAACAATTCCCCAGCTACTATTAACAGTGTATAAATTAACGTATACTGAGTTTATATAAAAAATATTGGCATTTTTAAACACCACGTTTATTTATGTCTCATTTGAATAAAATGAGATGACATGATGTTAAAGAGCCTGATATTCAGCTTGTGTATGATTTTCAGCCTAATCAAACCGGATGAGGTGGCCCTTGTTCATAAGTTCGTAAGTAAATGAAACTACCTTCAGGGAATATTTTGGATTCTCGCAGCCCTTTCTCATTGCTTATAAAGAGCACAAAACCAGACTAAATTCACTAAACCAGGAAGGACTTTTTATTTTATTTTTTTTTGTGTTATTTAATTTTTGTGATAACAATATTCTGGTATTATTAACTGATAATTAATTCCACTTCTATAGAAACATATTTTATCTCCAGAAAAAAAAAGAAAAAAAAAGTTAATTTTTTTTTTAATGGCAGCCATGTTAAAAAACAGGATAGACTACAAATAAAAACAAAGAAGCTTCACTGTTTTCCCAATTGAAATGAGAAAACAGAATAAAACTATTTGCATTTTCCTCCCATTAACAACTTGAGTGATATGAAGCACCTTCATGGATGAAAGACATTTTGTCAGAAAAACTTTTCCTAACCACAAAGTTTTCACAATATTTCTTTATTGTCATTTCTAAGTACTGCACACTCTTGTGAGACAAGGGAGACCATAAGACCACATTAAAGAAAGATATCTAAATAGACAGGTTCCTCTACTTGACATGAACACTTTCAAGTTTTTTTTCTGTTTCTGACAAGTTTTGTCTGCACCAATTAAATGGAAATTTCTGACAGGGAGAATATTTTTTCAAGCATTTACAGGCCAAAAAAATAAATGGATGTCTTTTAGTTACAAGATTGGGAATGTTACAAAGAAGAAAATTAATCTGGAATTTGGAATTCTTATCACTTACTTTAGCTAGCCAGCCTAGATATTACCAAAACGACATTGTAGGTGCTCACATCTAGAAAGGATAAGGACACCAACTCAAGTGATCTAAAAGAACCATCTGCACTCTTAGTCAGCAGAGGAGATACCTAACATCTGCAGAGGAAGATCCTGCTTAAGTGTCCCATTTTTCAAATTTCCCTTGAACAACAATAATATTACAGCTGTAATAACGTATTCTATATGAGTTCTCTAATAATTCTGCTTCAATCATGTGCCATTTTGGTTTTACTTTTACAAAGCAAGAAATAGCCTGAACGGGACAAAATGGCCATTATGTTCTGTTGAGTTATTTCCAGTCTGAGGACAGTGTAGAAGTCAGGTCTTCTACCTCCTGAGTGAATTATTTAATGTTAGATTTAATGTTAGACTGTGGCATTCCCGGTGAGATGGACTGGATTTAATTTTATTGCTGCATAGGTTTCACTTTTGAGCTTCAGTAGTAGTTATTTAGGGACCACTGTATCTCTTTATATCTATCAGTGAACTGGGTTTGTTAAGGTGGTATTCCTATAACAGTTCCTTTCCACTGCAATGTGCCAAGAGCTCTAAATCCGTGTACACAAGGTATTTTTTGAAAAACTTGCAGCAAATCATCTGGGCACATTGCTAGTGCCTCAAAGAATAAATGGTCACAGACTTCAGATACTTAAGCAATTAAAGGGTGGGTGGTAGCTGAAATCAAATTTGTTTCAGTAATGCTCCTCAATTCCCCTTAGCACATTTTCTTGAGTTACAGTGGAATCTGTTCAAGAAAGTGTTAAGTAATTTAGGATTCGTGTGAAACAATTGTGGAGAGTTAGAAGAGGGACCTCTGGCCATCATAACCTGGTGCCAGAAGCATTCCAGGAACCTATTATAGGTTATTAAGCTGAAAAAACAGAGCTTCACTCAAGAGGATGATTAAACACATAGACCCTTTTCTTGCACTCATTTCTTTAACTTTTTGGACTTGTAGGTAAATGTATACCAAATTCTCGCCAGTGGATCCATCTTGATCCTCTTAAGATGCCGTATTAAACAAAATCAAGGGCTGGTGAATACACTGGTCCATACGTGAGGATATGGAAACTCTCATTTTACCTCAAGCCATTTCCATTGTGAAAGAATGATGAAGAGAAAAACTCCCTCTCAATGGTATGTGTTTAAAAAGATACTTATTTTTTCCATATTGGTTTCATTGTGTGCTCCTCTCTAGTGCTCTGTCTTGGCTGTCTGTCAAGGTCATATGCACTGAATTTCAAATATTACTCATATCCTTTCCTAAATGGCTCATTAGAGGTTTTTAAATAAAGGCTTTTATTACCACAAGGACTGCAACAATATCTGCATCTGTATATAAGCAGGTGATCATAACTCAACAGAATTTAAGTGAGACAAGATATCACTGTCATCTTTCCAAGAGACCCCCAGAAAATCCAGATGAATACATTTAGAAATTTTCCTATGGGAAAAAATACAAATTGATATCAAATATTTGTTAGTAATACAAATGACGTAGCAAAAAAAAATATAATTTGCTGTATTTGCATGGTAACTGTTAAACTGGCACTGCAAGTCAGATGAACTCTTGCTCGAGATGAACAAGTTATTACTTGGAACTGGTCGGTTAATGTAGGAGAACATTTGTATTATTTTGACTGAAAAATTGTAATGAGAATCCCAGGATGGTATTCTGTCACAGAACTATATAAATCAAACAGGTTTTTGTACATCTGTATTTCCCCTCTGGGTCCTCTTCTGTAAACAGATATCCTATTTTTACTTAATAGAAGTTTGGTCATGGATATTATGTCAAGACTTTCTATCCTGCTGAGAACTAACTATTATTGTTATCTGAGTGAATCAGCAGTAATTTCTTGTACAAGTCTTACATTTGGATATTTCTCTGCTAAAAATGTTAGCTGTATGCAGATCATATGAACAGTGAGTGACAATATTATTTATCTTAAAGCATACTTTCTTGAATAATAGCTGAGACAGGGTATAAGAGAATTTTGCATTAGTGTTTTCAGTTTATGTTCTTTTGGAAGCATTTTTATTTTATCCTGTTTATATTTAACTAAGCAGAAAAAAATATACTACTGTAAAAAGGAAAAAATGCCAAAGGTTTGCTTCAAATGAGTTTTCCGCAGGTGTTTATGTAACGTGAGATATAACTATTTAGAAGCAATGACTATTTATAATTAGAATTTAATCTAAGGCCCCATATAAAACTGTTGCAGTGAGAACAGACACCATTTGTCACTTCCTTCTGATTTTCTGCTATGATATCTTTTCATAAAGGATGAGTATACTTTTCTATTTCACATTTTCTTTGCTCCCTCTGCTCTTATGTTCACAAAATGAAAACCACCATAGGTTTAAATTTCTTTTCAGTTTTTCTTTAGATATAGGGCAAAAAAGTGGAATCTAGATGAAGACATGATAAAGGTATTTGTGAAAATGAATTATTAATAACATTTCTGGTCCTGGCAATACGTATGTATGATTAACATTATAATTGCCTTCATTGAAACTGTTGCTACCAAGGCTCAATCAATTAACTCTTCAACTTTAGACCTGAGTGTCTGTAATATTAGGATCAGTACAGCACATACCATGCAACATTTCCTAAAATTTACAATATCCTTTTCAAAAGTGAAATATTCTGCAAGTGTTTGGTGTATATTTAGGGACCTAGATTCTAAGTCTATTACTTTTATTTCTTTCTTTATTTTGAAATAAAAAGATCAGAATCTAAAACCCCAGTGATGATCTGGAAGTCTCTTGTTTATTTTTTTCAAGAAATGCAATCAAGCAGAGATTAAACTATCGTGATGTGTCTCCTTGGAATCTGTCTAGCAGAGATTAGACACTCCAGAAAACAGAGGCGCTACTTCTTTTAAAGCTAAAAGAGGATTGGCAGCTGTGTCAGAAAGGTGATTGTTTAAGAGATCTTGGAGCTCTTGGAAATTTCCTGCATATGGTATTTAAGAGAAAGAATTTACTCTCTTTACAGGAAATAGAACATTGATGCTCTTCCATTTGACTGAAAACACATTTCCTCTTATGTAGCATAAAGTGCAGAAGATATTTTAAAAGTGAAACTTTTTTTATAAATATTTAACTTTACCTAGATTATTGTTAAGCTTAAGAACTCAAGCATTTACTAGGATACAGGGAAATAAATGTAGATTGGGAAGTTCAGCTGGTGCTGCTTTTATGACTGCAGCTCTCCTAGATTTTATCTTTGCATGTAGAAAACAGCAGCAGAAACACCCCCTCTGTGCCCTCTAAGATTACAGGGATAAAACTTCCTTAGTTCGATGACTGACATGTTCATCTAAATGCTTATCCTCCCATTTCCTAAAAGAACTGCTATCCTCTATACACAAAATGAAAGACAACCCTTGCTATTCCTAAACCACAGAGTATTCATGCAACTACCCTTCTGCCCTTTACGAAGATGTCTTATTATGGATGGTCTCTGTGTCTTCTCTTGAGAAACACAGACCTCTGTTCTAACTGTGACTATGTATTACAGCAGCGGATGATAATCATCTCATCCTGATTGCTGGCTCTCCTCCCAAGAAACAGAAATTTTCCAGAGTAGATCATCCAAACTTAGCATGTTAGTAAGCTCTGCTCTTTCAAAGGAGAAGTCATGTCAGAGGCTTCTTGGGAAAAAAAAAAAAAACCAACAAACAAACAAGAAGCAGGGTCATGGATATCTTACCCAAGTTAGTGATTCAAGTAATCCAGTACCTAGGTGGTATGCTTAGACCTCACCATCACATTTTACCACTTACTTTCAGCTCTGGACAAACTGTGGTTCTTCTCCCTTGGCAAACACAAACTATGGCCAGCTACACAGGCAGAATTTAATTTCCCTGTCAAGATGCCCTAGAAGGTGCATTTATTATTTCCAACTAAATTAAGAAGCAATCATAATGGATGAGTAAGGAGACATTTGTTCTGTTTTGTAGTTCATCATTCCCAGCAGTGGAGGTAAAATTAGATTTATTAAATACTCCTTTAATAAATTCAGCTTTGGTTCTTTTCTCTATGTAGGTAAGCACAGTTAATATTGCACACAGTTTGGAGACTCAGGACTTACCTTAGTCTGAAAAAATAGTTTGAAGTTATTTAGACCAAAAAAACCAAGAGATTAAGTCTTAGGAAAAAAAACAAAAACAGTGTAGTAGAATGAAAGAAGTTCAAGACACTAACCAGATACCGAGAAGATCTTAGTTCCCTTCTCAGCTTCCCAACAAACTTTTTTGGACATCATCAATAATCTCTCTACTGCAGTCCTGAACTGCACAAAATAGATAACACTTGCATTTCTTCTGTTATTTAAACCCTAATCTTCATGGTGCGGGAGCCACTCACACTACATATGCTATAGTAGTACGATGTACAATGCACAGCATACTGACCTTAATGTGACATGCCAATCACATTTGCATCATTATATGTAGTATTAAATTTGGCTATGTTGCTGGGTTGCAAACAGCTATGTTTGCTTCAAAGCCAATATTGTTCACATAGGTGAGCAGAGTTGTAAAAGATGCATTAAGTTATCCAACTTAGGAATTTTAGTCTAGCATGCTGGTTTTTAAGATTATGTCAGCACTTCTGTTATCTTGTTTTTCACCAATCTACAATTAGTTTGTACAAAATTCACTGGGGATTACATTTTAGAACCGACTTTTTTCCTTATGCAAAATTGCTTACTAGTTGAAATTTTACTATCATATAAAAGGAAGTTATTAGTGTTCTTAATTGTCCTTGAACAATAGACATCTCTTATTTGGCCTATCCCAGTGAAAAGCTGAACTGATGATAAAGAATACTAACAGTCTCTGAATCCCTCTATATTTTTCCTTTTCAAAATTCAGTCCTTTCACCTTGTATGCTGATCAGCCTTTTGCCTGTTTAGTATAATGTTTCTGTTTTCTTTAGAATAAAATCTGCTGAAGGAATTGTTTTACATTTACACTCAAGAGTCAATGGATAAAACACAGGAATGATCCCAGTAAAGGGAAACAAAATTGGACTTTTCAAAGGTAAGAATTGTAACCATTTTCTGATATTTTTTTTTATTTGTGCTTTCGTATTGGCTCAAGACATCTTCAAAGTGCACGGTGTCAGAAGAAGCAGAGTGCACTTTTCTTCCTGGTTTCTCCAGCCATATGGATAGAGCATTCTCTTGAGACAATAAGAGGTTGAACAAAAGATTCCCCTTTCTGAATTAATACTTTAAGTGTGCAGCTGACAAAAGGTGTGAAGAAACTATTTTATCAACATCTTTAGGTTTTTATGAGGAAATTTGGGGATATCAATGCTACCTAACACACATGTATGCCTTCCTCCTACACTTAGGTAAGTTCTGGAGAAAAAGGCATTTCAAATTTTTCTCTTGCCAGTATCCCACACCTGGTAGCACATAGCGCTTGCAGTTCTGATTGCCTTTCTGTGCTATTTCTTCTCCAAAGCAACACAATCAGATATTAAACATTCATTCATAAGATTTAAGGTATAGCACAACGGAAGAGTGAATTCTCATTCTGTGATTTTTTCTTAAACAGAGTAGGATAACCTATTCTCTGGAGACTCGGACTGTTTTGGTAGCATTGCTTCTAAGAACTTGTAAGGATTAACAGGCATTTACAAGTGAATTAAGGGTGAATTTCAGATTACAGGTTGTGGTTAAAGTAGCCAGCATGATAACCTGTTTGTTTCTTTTTCTCTTCCAGTAGAAAAACAAACAAAACATCTTGTTAGTTTTACACTACTTCTGTCCATCACAAATTAAGGTTTCAGCTGTAAAACAGCCTACTCACTCACAGAAGGATTCCCGCTGTGGGCAGGAAAGGAAGAAAACCTTGATGAGTTGCAGCCCAGTTGTTGCTAATCTGCTTTAAAATGCAGAGACAAACTGGGGTTCAAACACTCAAGTGAATATTTCATCATTGATTATATGACCTTTACACATACTATTGAAATACTGTCCCTTTTTATATAAAAATAACGATATACTGTATTTATGTGAACACCCATCTGTTTGATGTTGGATTCTCAAATACAGATAAAAATTCAAGAAAACTGTGTTTGATTAAGATCACTATGAGCCTCTAAATGCTAGTGAAAAAGTAAGTCACTCTTGGTAACAGCATCATGTTGTAAGGTTGTATATCATCTTATTTAGAAAAATCTCCAGAAAAAAAACACGTTCAGCATAAGTGGACCAAACAAGTTATTTGTTTTAATAGCTTTTCCATGCCGAAGCATTTATTTTAGAAGCCAAATTTATTTGGCTCTTTTTCTTACCAGAAAAAAAAGTCCCGACAAGTAACGTGCTTAAGTAACTGGATCCAACAGAGAAAGAGTCTAGAAGGCAAAATATACTAAATCCTTGAGGTTTTACAGTGTCTTTTATTCACCTGATATTGCAGGGGAATGCCCAGATGTGGAAGCATTAAAAAGTTTGCCATGGATTTTTGTGTCAGTGAAAAGCTGCCTTGAAGTTGCAATTCAAAAGAAAATCCAGTTTTTATTCTGGCTGTTTACCATATCTGTAGTTTCTAAGTACAGTTACACTGTTACATCATGTTAGCAAAGCTCTCTTACTATGGTCATATATCTTTTTTATGTCTGACAAAGCACACCTTTCTCACAGAGCTGACAAATAGAAGATTCTGCCACTATAGTCTGCACGATAGGTTTTTGCTGCTACAGCTAAATCAATCTCAGATCACACCTCATCTACCCCAACTGACATGGGTATTCTGGCAGAAGTCTGTAGCATAAATATACCATCAAGCAAGGGAATACCATCTTCTATTACATTCCCAAATAGGCAAATACATAAAGATAAATTAACAGCTGCACAAGCAGCCCTATACAATATTGATCATTACCATAAACATGATAAGACCTTAAGATGAAAAATAACGTGATCTGAGAGATAAAGTGAGAAATGCAGGTTAACCACTCATTTCTCAAAGCTCAGGTGAAGTTCTGTGTAATATCCACACACATGATTTGCCATTTATATCTTAAGACCAATTAACTATCATCATAAAATAATGTATTCAAATGTAGTGGAGGTATATGAAACCTTTTAAGAAGGAAATTTTCATAAAACAAGTACCATTTTGAACCAGAAAAAGAAAATAACTAATACAACACAGAAGAAAATCAGGCAGAAAATAAATAAGTATATCCTTCTGAGAGAACAGTACAACCTTCACACATCCCTAACAACAAAGATGTCATTCCTGCAAAAGTGAGTTTTGTAAGTGAAGGGCACTTTGAAGGCGCACACCTGACCTCTCTGTCTGTTACAAGCAGTCATGCTCAGCAGTTCAAAGTCAACAACCTACATTAAAATCACAAAACATGGTCATGAGAACAAAAATGTAAACTCTGGTGCAAAACTTAGCACACAATTTTGAGAGTAACAATCTTGATCAAACGTAGAAAATACAATCTTGGACTTTTGTATGGGAAGAGAAGTCAGAACTTCATATCTGTTCTGGTTTTGTTGGGTTTTTTTGTTGTTTTTGTTGTTGTTGTTGTTGTTGTTGTTGTTGTTGTCCTTAACCTCTGTATTCCTAATTATTAACTGAATCTCTGGCTTTGATTTGGATTTTCAAAATACCTCCAAACCTAATCTTTTAATTTGGAGGTGGTGCTACGTCCAAATTTTTGAGACACATTCTAGTTGTTTGGGCACTGGACCGAAGGGTCAGTTTCTGTTTATCTTCTATTTAATAGGATCACCACAGTCATTAACTCTACATAATACTTATGACACATGAAAGGTTCATAACTTGATATTTTAATTAACATATCAGAATTCATTATTACATTCTCCATTCTACTCAAAAACTGGCTAAAACCCTGAAAGTGGAAGCCTAGCTGAATTAGAATTGCTTGCTTAGAGAAGTTTCACTGAATATCTGATTCTACTAAATTTCACATTTACTGTAGTACAGTCATATGCTCATACAGAGCTCCTAAGGCAATCTCAGGTAGACTTTGCATCAGTTAAGGACATGCCACTTGAGAGACCCTCTCTTAAGGTCAAAGGTCTCAAATTAGTTCATTGAAGGCTAGCACAGTGTAAAGTAGCTGAATTAAGATGACCTCAGTTACAGTTTTCTGTGTAAAGCTCTTTTAGTTAATGCTCTCAGGGTCTTTTTCTTCCCTGCAGGACACAAACTGCCTGTATTATGCTGATATTCTGCAGGAAGGAATAAGGCCTTAAGATTAAGAAACCTGCACTAACAACACCTCAGTTAAGATGCTTTTCTTTCAGAAATACCTGTTAAAAACAGCTGCTAAAGTGATTTAGGAACACTCAAGTGCCAGATCACGCATTTGTAGTAACTGCTAAGATGTAGGTAAAGCACTTCAACAGCTGTGAGGCAGTGATTTAACATTGGGGAGTTTGTCTTGTTTTCTTTTTTCTTACTTCTTCCCTTAGCCCTGATGCTGATGCCTTATTAGATAGAATACAAAATTCAAAACTGAAACAGTCATATATTCATAACATTCAGTTACAGATTGTCTGTAACAACATCCCATTGACAGAGAGCGCTGAATGCAATGTCCCAAAAATGACATTCAAGGGATATTACCTTCACAAGATACATGTCTTGCTCTATTCCTCCCTTCTCCTCTCTTGCATACACCTGGCTGTAATCAGCTGGCGATCTGCTTCAGTTGTACCCCAGAGCTGTGACCCTGGATAAGCTCAGCTGTTCTGACAGGTGAATGGAGGTACAAATGCTGCTGAAATTATCTTCAACCTAAACTCTGTGTAGTCACACTGCCTTCGCCTGTGCTGGAGCACAGAATGTCCAAGAGGTTAATTGCTTGTCAGAGTACATACATTAAAAATATAACAGGATTTTAGACTTTTAATGTAATTATTATTTTCAGACTACTTGATTTTAAGTAGGATTGTTAAATTTAAAAACCAAAACAACCAGTAGAAAAAAAAAAACTTTCTAAAAATATCTATCAAATAATGACAATATTCTTTTCTCATTTTGAATAAATTGGATATTTTTTTTTTACTGTATATAAAATTTGCTACATGAAATAATTATTTGGCTTTCATTTACCATGACCTATGAAAAGCTAAATGCAAATAAAGGGCTGACCACAACTTGTTCATTAGATAAGTCCTTTAAAAGTGAGTGAGTTTGATCTCACTGAGTGAACACTTGGCTAATTTAAACATTACTGTAAGTCCAAAGCGACAGGGGTAATTAATTTTGAGCATGCAAGAATCATCTGATATAAAAAATTTATTCTGATGAGGCTTTGTTATGCTTCATCTTGGTAGATTGCAGGAACAATATCCTGTTCTTAAGGGAAGAAAAAGCATGTGTGATGTGTGTAAGTCTTTTTCTTTGTGGTTCAATCAGATGTTACCTACATAAGGGAAATAGCTCAAGTTTTAAATTTATTAGTGGTTACCTTTATTTTTAGTCACTATGCATTTGCTATGAAGACAAATTGAATCCACTAAAGACATGAAAAAATATTATAAAAAAAAATTCTTGTTTAAAATAATTTCAGTAAAAAACTGGTCAGAAATTAAAGTCCTTCTCCTCAGGCAGTGCTACAGTTGCTGAGGTGCTGAGTTCATCCTGCTTAGCTTTTAGTTGCAGCAAGAGGTATAGAATGCAAGTATAAAAATAAGTATGAAATTCAAGTTTGTCCTATAGTTATAATTGCGTTGTAGCTGGATAACAGGGCTGTGCCTGTGTGCAGACCTAGTGCACTCAAGTCATTAGCTCCTTGGGTGTTCCACAAACTCCCCATATAGACATCTGTGTAGAGGAGATAATAGAGTAATTTAGACAATAGACCAACTTGAGACTGATTGACCAAACTCCTAGCCACCCTTTCAATTAAGGATTTGACTAATTGGTGCAGAAGCTTTCCTGGTGGAAATTTTGGACTGCCTGGAAGATTTCCCCCAGGAAACTTTGCAGTGCCTAGACCAATTTCTACACTTAAATACGTTGATTAACATGCTGGGTGGAGCAACTTGTTATCTCGGAGACTCGCAGGAGAATCTTGCAGCAAAAATGATCGAATTGTACATAGATAGTCCAATGGGGCAGTCTTTTGCAAACAGTTAGGAGAATTAGGAGATGTTTTGTTTGTAGCTTGAAATACTCTATTGCACTGGAACTTCCG
Source organism: Thinocorus orbignyianus (assembly GCA_013400375.1). NCBI lineage: Eukaryota > Metazoa > Chordata > Aves > Ciconiiformes > Thinocoridae > Thinocorus > Thinocorus orbignyianus. The sequence goes on along the minus strand of VXBW01003926.1, from coordinate 1,846,261 downwards.
TATAATGGAGGTCTCACACAGGACCAGTACCGGGTGGACTGCAAGAACTGAGCAGAATGGCAGGTCAAGGAATCCCATCCAACCCAGCTGAATGTGTTGCTGCAAGGATCGTTGCAGTTGCTCTCTAGACAGCCACTGCCTGTTCTGTTCAAGGGATTTGATTCCCCATCCTGTGCCAAGATCCCAGTGAATTAGATTTTAGAAAACATTCAGTCTGTGAGTATCTATGCAACATAATAATGAAAAAGTTGGTTGCCTAGTCTAAACCCAGGGGAAGTAATGTCACCTCCACAGCATGATTTATACCACGTACATATTAGACAACTAAAAATGTGTAATTCTTCTCTAAAAGTAAGAGTTCTACTAATTATATCTAGGTGCAGGTGCTAAGGTTTGCCGTTCACAATCGACAGCAGCGCTGCCTCCTGCATCCTGTGATGCAGCTGTGATTACACAGCTGCAAAGCCTCTTTCCCCCACCATCACTCTTTTCCTCTTCCCTCACCTCCATCTATGCCAGGGCTAGAAACATATCTTTGATTTTACTGATTCCAGCAAAATAACTCACCCAATAACTTTCCATCCAAATACTGTTAACTTAAAGCAAATACACAACTTTGAGGGTAATTTGCAGCAGAAAAACATGGAAAATTGTACAGCACTATGATAGCTGACTAATCCTGCAAAATAAAGCAGGAAATGTAAGAAGGAGGAATGAAAGCCACTCACTGGAAAGGAGGACTTCCAGTTGTAGTTTGATAGTTGCAAAGCTCCTACTTCTGCCAGTAGCATCCTATATTACCCAGTCCTGTCTCCATGCCGTATCCTCCCTCGTGCCGGCATAACTTTGCAGTGGAGAAAAGAACTGAGAGAGTAATGCTGATGAAAACTCACACAGCAGACGGAAACAGTTATTTTTCAGCTCCGTCAGTTCTCCAGTGTGGTTCATTGCACAGCAGTGGAGTGAGGGCAGGTGTGAGTGGTAAGCATCATTCCTGGCAGTGCTAGTATATGACAGCTTAAAGTGCTTTATAGTACTTGTAAACCACCAGCCCTTCATACCCAGCATACTTCATTACAGACAAACTGAGAAATCTTTCCAGAGCTTTTAAAGGTCTATCTAATACTATAAAACACAGAAAGAGGGGATTATTCAGCAATTGGGAGCTACATCTGTGAACTTCAGTGAAGAATTAGCAGCTTCTTAACCAAAGCATGAATATTTATAAAAATAGGGAAAAAATATTGTTTAGCTGTTATCCACAAAAAGGTTGTATTCTTTGCTCTCTTACAGGATGCTGAAATGTCCTGTTTTATTCTAACCTTTTCTTTTTCAACATAATAAGAAGATAAGCTAAATAAAACTACTACTGATTTAAGAAGAAAAAATGTACAATGTTGTCTAGGTTTTTAAATAATAAGTAAGTCTAGAGTTTTAAAAGACCATTATAAGGACTCTGTGGTACTCTGGTAGTATGTACATATGGTAATGCATTAGCCTGTTCTCTACTTGCAGTGGAACAAGTTCAAAAGAAAAATGAAAAATCAATAAGGACATTCACAGTGAAGTTCAAGTCTTAAAAGTAGTATTACAAGCAAAGTGTTAAGTGAAGAAATTTGAAGAGACAAGATCCTCTTCACCATTAAGTGCATCATACGTAAATCAATCAGTTCTACTTTAAGTTCTTTTCATTTTGTAAAACTTAAATCAAAACACTCCAGACGAACTGCATAAAAGAAAAAAAAAAAAAAGGCAAAAAAGAGTAAGACAAAAATTTTAACTATAAGCATAGCCTAGAAACAGCATCCATTTGAACAAATACCAGACAAAGTTGATGTGTCTTCTAAATTATGCTCAGCATTGATAAAAGTTTTGCAAAGTGCTGGAGTAACTAATAGAAAACAGTAATAAAAAAAACAAAAAAACTCCTTAACTGATAAATTTCTAATAGTGATTCTTAAAAATACAAACAAAACAAAACAAAATAAGACCAAAACCAAACAAAATATGTAAAATAAACCAGGAAATCTTTATAACAGCTGATCCGGAGCAGATTTCTACAAGGTTATGGAAAGTATCTTAGTATAAGCTTATGATAAGTAGGCAAAACTTAAAGAAAACAAAATACTTTCAACACCAGTTTTGTGCTTTAGAATCAGATGCAAGAAATTCAGTTTAAATTCTCACTGAAGTTTTCAGATATATAGAGAGAACCTTCAGATCCTGATGTATGCAGCACATCTCTCATAAAAAAGCTCAACAGCTGTCATGTTCACAAGCAACACAGAAGCGCTCAAAGCAACCATCCAAGAATGATTGTCATCAGCCATGAGATTCGGACTTATGAAAAATGAATTATGATCAGTTTAAGTGATTCATCCTCACTCACTGGCTCCAAATCTTCATTACAAAAACAAGTTAGTGTGTTTCTTTGTGTATCTGTAAGCTGCCGAAGATTCTTCTATTAAAATCCTCAGAGCTAGCACTGGAATGAAATTGTAACAATAACCATAGTCAAGAGACACCAACATTAAGAAAATAACAGACAATTTATTATTACTGTAGCTTGTCTGTGATTTATTAATCATAATAAATATCTCAAGGTTAAGGTATGCTTGCAACAATGAATGGCAAGGAGAAAATATAGAAACATCTTTATGCTCTGTATAACAATTTTGTTCACCCATTTCTTGCCTACTCATATTTGACAAAGCAACACTGGTTTTTCTGTATCCAGTGACTGAATTTAAGCTTGAAGTTATATCACCTTACACTGAAATCTCTTAATATCCAGCATGCTAAAAAAGGTCAGAATAGTTTTTCTATGTGGCTAAGAAGCTTCTGAAAGCTATTTAGAGGTGAAATCCAATTGAAGTTGGTAACCAAACTTCTGTTTACTTCACCATGTACTTATATTAAAAGGATGCTGTTATTGATTCAGTAGGTAATACATTTACCTCTAAATCAGAACCCATCCAATGTCATACTGGGGACTCTGACTGTAGTATTTTGGTCAACAGTAGTGCTGCATTAGCTTTGAAAATCTGCAGGAGAAAAAAAGGTACTATCCAATAATGTTTCAGAAGCACAAACTTGTCTTCCGTCTAAATAAAATTTAAATCCAGCAATCTGAGCATTTCTATCTACCAAAACCCAAAGGCATTTCTCATAGACGGGTTTCTATAAACAGTAATCCTGGCCAATTCCAAGTAGGTTAATGATATTGTTTAACTAAATTGTCTGTGATTTTTTCCTATGCACAAGATTCTCTGCTTTCCCTTCAAAATTTCTGGTTTAATATATTTTGATCTATTCTGCCTGTAAGAGGAAGACCAAGAAATGTCTTCACATAAACGAATAGTTGTTTAAAAGGTAGAAAACAAGGAAAAAAAAATACATTAAAGGTCAGATTTTGAAGTATAGGGCATTTATGAATGGAATCTTAGTAAAATCTTTATTAGAACCAATGAAAACTTAACAAAAGATACAGAAAGAAAGACTGCTGTCAAAGTCTGGAATGAGACAAAATTATCTGGGAAAAATTAAAACCAGTTGTAAGGACCGAAGAAGGCTCACACAAACAAACACCTGAGATGCCAGTGACAAACAGAAGTCAGTGAAGATAAGTGTAGACTGAAGAATATAAAAAAAAAAAATAAAAAAAAATCAGGTTTTCATAAATGGACTCAGAATAGCCTGATAATGTAGTGGAATGCGTCCTTGGGATTACACGGATAGTTATATGAATACTTTACCTCCATGACAGTCAAAAAAGTAAATACAGTGTTAGAAAAGGAATAGAGAGCAAACCAGAAAAGTATGATGCCACTATAAAAATTCAGCTTCCACTCAGATTCCATATCTTGAATAATGTATTGATCTTTTGCAGATTGCTTTGGTCTTCTGTTTTTAGAAATAATATATTAGAACTGGAAAAAGCTAAATGTTATATTCATTTTTGAAACAGCAAAAAGGGATCTACAGGTCACACAGTCTCACTCTGGTCCCTGAGAGCTCTCCAGGGAGTGAGCTCCCTTAGAAGTAATTTCTGGTGACTGGGAACAGCCAATGTGTTTAGCAAAGGTAAACGATGTTTAAACAACCTGATTGACCCCTATGATGAGTTTACTAGATCTGCAGATGTGGTGGACAGTGTTTACTTTTACTTTAACAAGGCTTTGAACCCCATCTCTCATGACTTCTTTGTTGGGGCATCATGGTATAGATAGATGGGCAAACTAGGTAAGCTAAAAATTGGATGGATTGTCACATACTGAAAAGGTAGTGGTTCATAACTTGCCTGGAGACTGGGTACAAGTAAAGTTCCTCATAGGTTAATCTGAGGATTTATCATGTTTAATGTCTTTATCAGTGACCTGTAGGACTACATGAAGTTTGTCTTCATCAAATTTGTGGATAACTCTGGGATGGAGAGTGCAGTTGATACCCTCAAGAGCAGGGCTGCAATTTAGAGGCATCTAGAAAGGCTAGAGAAATGGGCTAACAAGATCCTTATGAAATCCAGCAATGACAACTGCAAAGTCCTGTGCTTCAGGCAGACTTACCCCCTGCAGCAACATAGGCTGGGGACTGCCTGCCAGAAAGCAGCTCTGCTGAAAAAGAACATGTTGGGCAGTAGTCCAAAAATGAGTCATCTCTGTACCCTGGCAGAAAAGCTCATTGCATACTGAGCTGTATCAACAAAAGCATATTCAATAGATCAAAGGAAGTTGTTATTATTGTCCTTTTTCTCAGCAATTAATAGACTCCATCAGGAATACTGCAACCATTTTTCAGGACTTTGGCACAAGAAGCGTTTAGAAAGCTGAATAAGTGCAGCAGAGTCTAAGAGTCCAGCAGAAGGACACCAAGATGACTGGGGACTGGAGCAGTCAGCCTGTGAGAAGACACTAAAGGAACTGGGCCTGTTGACACTGGAGAAGAGAAAGTAGAAGCTTTCTAATACTTCAGAAGAGGCTACCAAGGAGACAGAGACAGGTTCCTTTACAAAGTGGAAAAGGAGAAAAAGAGACGCTGGTAATAAACTGAAACAAGGCAAGTTCAAGGGGATATAAGGAAAAGAATCCACCCTATGAGGTTAATTAAACACTGGGACAAGATTCCCAGAGAGGCTAAAGGAGTTTTCCAGACTCAAATGGACAGTGGAAACCAAGCAACCAGGTACAAATTCACGGTCCACCCTGTTTTGAGCAAGAGGTTGGGCTAGATGACCACCCAAGATCCCTTCCAATCTCAGGAGTGTTATGATTTTGTGTTCATAGGTGTCCTGGGTTGAGTGACACAGGACTAACATCTCTTCTAATGCTGGGGAAATCTGCACTTCTAGAAGACTCTAGTGTCTGAATTCATGAAAATATTTACTTTATAGCCAGTTATGTTGTATGGGATTCAAGGTCTCAGTGTTTTTGAGCCTTACCAGGTGCAGGGATGAGGGGGAGCAAGGCCTGTGCATTTGATCCAGTCTGGCCAACAGGATTATTTCATATCATGAACGTTACATTCAATATAAATGAGAAAGTTTATTGCATAGTTTCTCTCTCCCTTGATGGTAGAGGTCCAGAGAACTTCTTGCCCCAGTGCTGGGCCCCTGAAGTCTTCCCTTGCTCCTGAAGGTGTTGTGTTTGCAGTTTCCAACATTTGTTGTCCACTGCTGGGAGTGCACAGCTCCCTACTGATAGAATTTGCTGTGTATAATTCCTGTATATAATTCTTACAATATTATTGGATTAATATTGGTTTTTTGGTATTAGTTTTAATTATTTAGTCCTGTCCTATGAAATATACTTATATTTCAAGCCTTTTGTTTTCTTGCTTTCCCCAATCCCCTTTTCCAGGTGGGGAGGGGCCATAGGGTGATAGAATAATTGTCTAGATTAAATTGTTCTAGGTTTTCTCAAACCATAACACTAGGGTGCAAGTGAGTTTTCAGAAATAAATAGTTCATATCTGAATTTGGCCCATATGGTGGTACTTGAATTAACCTACTCTAGATTGTGATGGGAAACTGTATCTAGAAAATAGAGACAGATAAGAGTTAAAATGGAAGAATGTGGTTTCGCAGAGATGCAGTACTATTCCATATGTAACAATTTAGACAAGTAGAATTCATATTTATTAAATTGACATAGCATATTGTTTTGGAAGTTGTAAACATAAATTGCAGGACAGATTCCAAAATCAAAGCAATATTGTCAAATTGAAGAAATACTTGGGATGCGAACAAAAATCAATAAACATAAATGTGAGATTCTGCCTTTTGATTAGAATGTTTATTTGTCCGACTGACTACATTACAGTGAAAATGGATCTGGGTAACATTAGCTGAGCATGCATCAATGATATTTTGTAGTTTTAAGACTATAGATCAGCACAGTGAAGTACATCAACCAAACAAAGACACGAAGCAGTGTTTTCCTTCTACCAACATTAGTACAGCTTCAGCTGGGTCTTTTATGGGCATCAAACTACAAGATGTGGGTAGAGAAACCCCTGGCATAAATTATCAAGAATAATGTAGGACCCTACTCACATGACCTGTGAAGAAGGCTTGAAAAGACTGTGGCTGTTTAGTCTAGACAGGGAGACAGAAAAGAAACATGATACCACTTTGGAAATATGTAAAAAGCTCCTGCAAAATGAAAAAGAACAATCTGCTTTCTATCTGTGTGGAGGAAAGGTCAAGAAGCCACGAGCTGAAATTGCAGCATAAGTGCCTTGTGTGACATTAGGAAAACTTTCTGACTTTAAGAATAGCAAATCACTGAAATAGACTGATAATGAAAGTGGTAAGAGTCTGCGTCAGCTGTGGACTTTGAGAACAGGCTAGACAGACCCCTGTCAGGGATGCTAAAGGTTTAATTGTTTCAGCCTGGGGATGAAGTGATGGAACAGATGACCTCCAGAGATCTTTTCTAACCAGAGGCATAGAATCATGGTAAAACTGGAACGTGAATTTTCTCCTGCTAAAGGAATGCATAATTTTATAGAAATTGAAAGGTTCAACCCTTATGAAAAAATACTTTTCTCAGACAGCTGTGCTTTCCAATGGTGATAAGCAGCTCCACTGTTCTTAAGGTGAGGAGCCCTAAGGATAAGATAGTGTTTCAGGTACCCAGGCTCAAACAATTCACTGTTTTGGAACACTGTTCCTGCCAAGCACAAATTGAAATAGGATGGATTGAAAGATAGAAGGTCATAGAGAAGTTATTTAAGAAATGAAGAAATGATCAAATATATTCAAAAGATGATCCCACTAAGCCTATGAGTGCATGCACTATCCTTTTTGTGGAATAAGCAGCTGCTTATTTCCACTGGAGAAGGTGGCAAGTTACCACTGCAAAGGATGTGAACCATCAGTAATGCTTCTGGTATTGAGAAGCCCTGGAAGTTCCCTCTTGATCCCTTCTTTTTTGATCCTCCACTATGGATACTGATGGAAGCATCAGAATCATTCAGAATCATTCATATGCCAACATTTAAATACCCTTGGAAATATGGCTGTCAGGGAGGCAAAACGATTATGGTGTATGCTATAAATTACCTATAATTTGCATTCCAGGTCACATAAAGCTTTTTTAAGCCTAAGAAAAATCTACAAAGTCCTCTTTCTTTCTAAAAAAAAAATGAGTGGGTTGTCTTGGTTCTCTGTACAAGAGTTACTATAGTAATTATTATATAGAATTGAGATGTAAAAGCTAGATCCACTGCTGGTGATAATCAACACAATTTTATTCACTTCAGTGGAACTTTGCCAATTTATTCCATCTCAGTATCAGATCTTAAATGTCATGTGTCAAAAAAATGAATCTATTTTTTATATGGAAAGGCAAAATGCCAACAGGCTTTTAGTTTTTTAATTTGCTTAGAAATCTTATTAAAAAGAATCAGTTCATGTATTTATCTTTCTAATTTAGGGTCAGATTAAATATAGTAGACCTTTGAAGATAACCTATCAAAAAATTAGTTCTCTTATTAGTAGGTCTTCTTTCTGGGCAAATTAATACCAAAAATGTTAGAACAGGATAATTTCCAAATGGAAATAGTAGCTATTGTTTAAGCCAGTTTGGTGACTCAGAAAAGCTTAAGGATTAGGAGTGCTGTATAGGAAATACAATTATTCTACCTAAGAGAAGAAGGGCTGGAACTGGTTGTTCTTTCGATAGGAAAGAGAAAAATGGAAGGAGAGTTTTGGAGCACTGAGCATATTCAGTATTGCTGAAAATGAGCAGCATTCCCTGCTGCTGGGGGACAGGAGGAAAAGCAGCTGAAACTGTTCCTTCAGGGTAATGACTGCTTTCACACAGTCTTCAATTATTCTTTCAATAAGAATAATAAAATTGATTTGCTGAAGTTAAAGTATAGGCAAAATAAGTACCAGGGTCCATGGTGATTCTATCAGACTGTAGACAGACATGGGACTCCCTGTAGGCATAGACGTCTTTTTGGAGCCAAAAACCTTCCATATTTCCCTCTTAGAGTCTTTGCCCAAGGCTTCTAATCAGGGCATTTAAATTACTATTTTTTTAAACCCCAGTCCAGAAAAGCTTAATGCTTACACAATAATCTGCTCAAAACTTTGGAGGGGTTGACCTATGTGCAGTTGGGCATAACAGCTCACAAGATGAGACCTTCAGCTAGTGTTTCAAAATCATCTGAGGAAATTAGGAGCCGTCCTTTCAAGTGTCCTTGAAAATGACAGTCTCAACCTAGACCCCTGTAGTCATGGTAGTTTGTTCAGTCTATTTCCATGTGAATACCAAGGAGGCAATTTAGAAGTCTAATTTTTACCCTCCCTTTACTGTCAAAAAGGAATTAGACCATATGAAGTCATCAAGGACTATCTGAGGATTTGCTATAACACCCATCACCATGGTATCTAAGTGCTTCCTGAAAAGACCTATTAATCACTGTGACTAAGCATTCCCTCCTACCTGATCTGTCATCTGAACGGCTGTTACTTTAGTTTCTGATTTATGTTCTCATGATTTAGCTTAAATATGGGGATCAAATAGGACACTGGATAAATTCTCTCCTTTTTGAAATTATCACAGAAAAAGACCCGATTTAACAGATGAATTTGTTTCCACTAAGTTGATGGGGCAAGATTAGATAGTGTTGATTTTTTCCCCAAAACTAGAATTTTCAAAATTACACTTGAATTAACTAAGGCAATGTCATTAAGTAAGTTAATAGAGCATTTTCTGTCAAAACAATTTTCATCAACCTGTACTCTGATTTGTAGAAACATTGAAGTACTGATCCTGAAAACAGCTTCTCAAACGCAGGTTGGAAATTCTCATCACAACTTCTGCCACACTGTCTTAACACTCAGGCAGCTGGTCAATCTTATGAAGTGTACTATATGTAGGATAGTATGATAACCTAACCACAAGGATCTCAGATGTGGCACAGACACTTTCAGTTTGACAAAAAGCTACTTACGACTCATGAAATTGGTATGACTGAATTTTCAAAATGCTTCATAACCATTTAAATTTTTATTATATAAATTAATAGTCATTTTTCCAATAAGAATGATTAAAATAAATATTTGAAAGAAAAATAATTAAATCACCCTTGTTTTGCTTAATTTTAATAAATTTAAAGCTTCTTTGCTGCAACCTGAAGTAGAAGTGGCATTCAGAATTCCCCCATTGCTCTTGACAAATAACACTTGCTGTCACCCCATCATAAGAAAACCTTAAGGTTTCCCTTTCTATTAAGGATCGCGAAGATCACACATTTTCCTGCTTCCTAGCTTTTGTCATGAGTTTTGCGCTCCTTGCTGTACTGAATTTATTCCAGGTAGCTTCATCACTTTCTCTTCTCTTATGCAAAATATTTATTGTTAACTACAGAAAAAAAAAAAAAAAAAATTTATATTTTAGTTCTATGGCATCAGAAGTGTGGGGTTTTTTCTGAAAAATATTTGCCAATCAATTATTTTGCAGCTATTTTTAGTATAATGGTTACATAATTTCACTATCATTTTAGAAGTGCACCTAACAATATTATCTTTCTTGACACTTTTAGATCGGTATTTGTCATAAAGAAAAACTCTCCTCTCCTCTCCTCTCCNNNTCCTCTCCTCTCCTCTCCTCCTTTCTCTACATAGAAATTAAAATGTTACACTTCTCAGGAGTTGTTTATCAATACATTCAACAATTTTAGGAGCATATTAGAATAACTGACTTAATAGGAGAGACTGTTTTACTCCAGCTTAACTAAAAGCAGCCTTGACTTTTACAATCATGGCACAGTACTTATGCATTCACATCAAATGCTAATTCAGGTCTAAATATATACATTGACAAAGGATCTACATGTATCTCTGCATGAAGATACAAATATACAGGATGATTTGGAATGGATCATTATGCTTTCCCCAATGCCATTTAAATACATTTGAAATTGCATACCTTGAAGTCATGAAAAAGAGGCAAAAGAAGTTAATCAAAGCATTAAAATTTTGGACAAACCTTTTCATCAAGTCTATGAGTTCAGCAATCAAAATCTTTTCAGTCTTTCCTCTTAAAAGAAGCTTTACAACTTCTACATGAGTGTCATCTTCTGCTTCTGAATCTTTCCTGATCTCTGCAACAATTTGAACATACTGCTTTACTTTGTTTATGATTTTAATGATGATGTTTATGATTTTTAATGTGACTACAAATGCTTTAAGATACCTAAAAGATACCTAAAAGTCCGTGGTAAATTGTAGCCAAACAAAATCTTCCACAATTATTTTGTGGAATTATTTTGAACAGAAAATTTTAGTTTGGTTAATTCAAGCCAGTTAACTGCAGAAAAGTATCTTCCGAACAGTTTCTGTCTGTTTCTCTATAAAACTTCTTTAAAAACTCCATGAAATGGTGGCTTTTGCAGTGACCTCACAGTCATTAGAATAATCTCATGTAACATTTCTACCGACTTTGTATACGTGCTCTTTCTTTTCCATGTTCCTTTTTTTTTTAGAACTGTTATTATTGATTAGCTCTTTATAGCTCTCTCCCTTGTCAATGCTACTCTGAAGTTGCTCAACTTTAATTCATTTCTCTTCAGAAATTTAGTTTAAAATTGCCTCCTATGGATGGCTTAACACATTCTTTAAGCTTTATCTAAGGGTCTTAAAATGAATTCAGGATAGATCTTTCACTGTTTTTTACACTTCACTACCATAAAAATCTAAGCTATCATCTTCTCATTGTATACCTTCTCATAATCTTTAGTAATCTTTATTCTGTATTATATTTACGTATTACAGAGTATTCCCTATCTCTGAAAATACAGTGCATCTTAAATTTTGTATTCCTTGGGTGAAAGAACAGAAAGATGCTCTTTCTCTTTAATGCTGAGAAGTGTGTGTTTATTTCCATGTTATTAATTTTCAGTTTAATCGCCCTGAATTTTTTATCTGTTTTTCTATGTATGTAAAAATATGCATCAAGTAAAACCACATAGTATTTTCCTGAGGTTTAGTAAATTGCAGAAAATTGTGTACATAATTGTATAATTACGTAGTATAGACAGTAGTATAGACAGTATACAGACAACTGGAACTGGACAAAACCTTGGTCATCACCCTTCCTGCCTCAGTTTTCCCTGTCTGTTACAAGAGTTTCTGTGTTAGAAAAGTGTGTGTTACCCAAGAATTTGTGAGTGCAGTGTAAGCGCAATTTTGGTTGTGTGGCATTAGGGTCCAGTATCTTCTGGGAAGAAGAGATGTCTACCAACATCTCTAGAAGTCTCTTTTAAAGCCTAAGTAAATATCCTAAGCTTTTGCTTTCTCTGGGGATTGGCAGTTAATATGTTCCAAACAAAGTCAGAGGCAGAAATAAGGATTATAACTTGAAAGTACTTAATTTATAGCCAGCAGATCAATTCTGAAGTTTTGCAGAATTTTCTGCTGAGCAGCTCTGTATCCATTTGGATCAGCAGTGAATAAGCTTGCAGCAATATGTTCCAGGGCTTTTTCTATCAAGGTAAGGGAAGAAGAATGGGCTTGAACTTTCAACTTGATACTCTACCTGTCTTCCATTAAGTCACTTCCTAGAAGCTGTTGTCCATTCCTAACTTTCCAACTTACTTTCTGGCAGATGTAGGAATATAACTGTTCTTCCAGTGCCAGCGTGCAGCTTGCCTGGCTGTATCAATGAACACCCATCAGCTCCTGAAGAGCTCAACTTCTAGGACCATTTAGCATTCCTTGACACTGGTGTTTAATTAGAGAATGTTTGAACTCTTTAAACTGCTAGTCACTCACAGTTGCTTGCATCACCCTTTTCAAACTTTTAAACATTTATTTTTATTTTTAGAAATGCTTAATCCCCTTTTTAATAGAAGTGAGTGAAGAGGATTAAGCCAATGAGAAGTGAATTGAATACTAAACAATGTGAGGAAAGATGCTCTGACAGCAGCCTGTGTAAAGCCATCCAGGAAGGCAATTGCAAACCAGGCAGAAAGATAGAGAGCATTTTAAATATATGTGATCCTTACAAACATCTGTCAATGCCCGTGCATATAAAAAGGTTAGAGATTTAGGTTAAGACAGATGTTCACATGAAATAGGTGGTAAATAAAAAGGAAAGGATCTGGAAAATAAAATTATTAGGCATTGATCGAAACGAAAGAACATACCTTCCTACATCTGATAAATGTCAGCATCCTGCACCCCATAACCATCAATTCACTGCTATGTACAGTGCCAACAGCGGGCTTCCACTTCAGCTGTTCCTTCAAAATAAGGGAGAAATATGTGAGAAACTTGTGTAGAAAACCTCTGTGGTCAATTTCTTCAGAAGGGAATATCAAAGAATAATTTAGGTTAGAAGGAATCTCTGGAAGTCATCTGATTCCACATTTGCTTTTAGCAGGGCTAAACTCAAGGACTTCTGTTTCATTGAACCTTGCATCTTGTTCTGTGGTACAGACTATAGCTATGTTTATTTCAGAACATAGTTCAGCCAACCTTTATGTATTGGCTATTTAGATTTAATGTAGAGATATTACGGATGTATTTTGTGGCATAACTTGCCAAAAAAAAAAAAAAACACAAAGGCAAGGAAATTGATATTTCTGACAATAAATATATGTTGAAGGCATCTGAACCATAAACTTGCAGTTTGCCTCGAAAGCAGCCAGTTTTCCCAAGGGCTTACAGAAAAGGCATAATCCAGAGGACAATTTATGCACTCTTCCCTGTGGTATGGATTACATATACATGGCTGTATAAGAACTTAATTGTCTGTGTTTCTGAGTTTTTTGCAGCTTAAAGCTTCTGTGATAGTAAAATGCTTTGCTCTGCTTGAGTCAGCTTTGTCCTTTGGGCATCAAAATTATTTCTGTGCAGTAGAACTTCAGTTGTCAGTGGTCTGTAAAAGTGGGCCAGCTTCCTTGATGCCGTGCGGGATTCTTTAGTGAGACTCTCCTAATTTTGTTTAGCCTGAAGAGAGCATTTAGGAGGCCATGAAGCCCAGGGCCCACCTTGTGGCTGAATATGCAAAGAATGATAATGAGTATGAAAGCTCCTTTAGCTCAATGACATTCAAAGTCCTTGCTATCACAATGCCTGACCACTGGAGTTACTGGAATGGAAAAGACTGTTCTGTCATTTAATCAGCGCCTTCCACTCATTGGGATTCAGCCCTAGTCTCTAGTGGCAACTGTGCTAGGATTTCTACAGCTTTAGGGCTACAATAACTCACTTAACCGTAAAAAGGGGTGGGACAGACGAAGAAGATTAAGAAATGCAGTAGTTTGTGGAGGTTTGCTCATTTGCATATGTTTTAATCTCCCCCGTGGATGGGCTGGCATTCATTAATTTCCCCTCAAAAAGAAACTCTTGTTTGTCACAGAAAGCCCCAAGATACATCTCCTGAATTTGTCCTACATACAGATATACCTCCGAGGACAATAAACATTATTGATTGTTTCCAATCATACTTTGGCGACCCTTAACACTTTGTAAAAATGTTTAAAATCTGTGTTGCTCAAGCAATATCCAGGACTGTGCTGTACCTGTGGCTTGGCATCTAAACTCATTGTGTCTCCTTAAGAACGAGATTTATATTGGCTGCATCCCAGAGGTGAATATAATGACCTCTTTCACCTTGTCAAAAGGGCAGCCTTGTCAAACTCGCAGTAGTCAATATCCTACAGCGCATCCATTTAGCACAGGAGCACGGCCCAAACTGGGACTTCAGAGTGCAGGTACTCAAATGCAGAGGTCTGACAAAGACAAATAGCACAGGGATGCACTAACTGAGCAAGGACAAAGGGACGCCTTGCCTCCACTGTGTGAGAAATTGAAGCCCACTCAGATTTCTCCTGCATGCATTTTATGATGTGAGAAGAGGTTTAATTTTGTTTAAGTCCCTGATTTAAGGTATGAGAAGCAGAGGAATGCTTCTGCTCAATCCCGCATGTTTTCTTTCATTAATTTTTCCTTTCCTCTATATTTATTTTTCTTTAGTTGACTGTAACTATCTTTTTCATATAGGTAGATTTATTGGGGCTCTTAAACAATGTAATTTCCCTGTTGATACCCCCTGTGCTCTCTGCTACAGGTACTTATTTAATAGCTTTTACTATTACAGCTACTCTGTGCCAAACAGTGGTCATATTCTTTATGTGGACAGTTGTGATCTTTTTTCTGACCCTCCTGATTAAACATGTTACCCTGAAATTGTGCTGTATATACATCTGTAACACAGAATGCTTTTCACGGAATAACATTTACTAAATTTTAGAAAGGCTACATTTTGTGCAGCTGTGTACTGGTCTTTTTTCAAGGTAAAGTTCTGCAATGATCTCAAATCTATTTAGAATTAGGACTGCGTTTCCCCTTCAGGTCATAGTTTTCTGACTGTCATTTTAATGCAGATCACAACCAGTAAACTTAGTGGAGTCACTAAAGTCTGTATAAAATCACCACCAGCTCCCAATCCTACAAACACTCAGCATGTAGCTAATGGTGAGTCACATTGATTTCAACAGTACTACTAACAGTGTGCAAAATTAAAAACATTTATAAGCCTTTGCAGGATCAGGGCTTCAGAGAGCTCGGGAACTGGTCTTTGATGTCCATTTATAAATCCCCATTATAATTAACAGGAGTTTTACAAGCACATCAATAGCAGCGTATATGTAGAGTGTATTCCGGCTAGCCAAATAGTCTGCAGATGGAGTCCCAAAATATTCATTGACTCCCTGCTGACAAGGAAATTATTTATTATTACTACCTACATGATACAGTACTAACCTTGAAAACCCATTATATTCTAATGAGGCCAAAGCCACTTAAACTAACAAACGCTCACCACCTCAAAATCTGTATTAATTTAAGGAAATATTACAGCTACCATAGAATTAGACATTTTCAGACTTCTTTATTTTGTTCCATAATGGCTGAGATAAAGTCCTCTAAAAGCTGGAACCTGTGTTCTGTTCTAGTTTCTAAAATAGGAAGTCAACAGCCGACTACACCGTGGGACAGATAGATGTATGGAACAGAAAGAGCAAGTTTTACAAGCAAGGGGAGGTAGGATCAGTACATATTACTGGAAGCCCAGTCCTCTAATCTTTTTTTTCTCAATGGAAGAGCAATCAGAGATGTCAGACATTTAAAATTTTGTATCTATGCCTTGTTTTCCAAGTATGTATGGAATGTGTGTAACAAGTTACTGGTTGCTTTCTCTTTGATTTGCCCTATTTACCCTGAGGCCTTGATTCGTTTCTGAGTTGTAGAAAAAAAAAAGGACACTGAGATGTGTGAAATCTTTTGTTTGTTGATTTTAAAAGCGACAGAAGTTTAATCTGTGCATGGGGGCGAACCGTTGAGCTGACATGCAGGTGTACTGCTTACTGCACAGAACTCCTGGTACATTTTTCTAAGCAAAGTCTTTGAAAAAATATTTAATTTATGTATTTATTTATTTATTTTAATAAAGTTAATGGGGAAATTCTAAGGAAGGACATTTTAGGAAGAGGTAGTATATAAATCTAAAGCCTTATGTAAAGGTCTGATAGTGCAGTTGCAACTGGAAGGGCCAAAGCATACAGAAGACATCTGTCTTTGGTACGTGAGAAAAAAACATTTTTTATCAAGCAAGTCATAAAAATCTTTTATTGGTTCCATGCCATGATGTTCACTGAATTTTGCAAACATTTTGTACAAATACTAATTATTTGGCTGAAAACACATTTCCTCACCATCAGCATTTGCCAAAGGATTCTGCCATGCCTACAACGAAGAGGGAGCAAGCTGATGTATACTTACAAAAGCAACTTAGATTTCATGTTAGCACTGAAAAACTTGAGAACGTTTCATTGAAGTATGACAAATTAATCAGAGAGAATCTGACCTATTAAGCAAATGTTAGGGCTGTAGTTGTTTATAGTGTATTAAAAACAAGCAAGCAATGCAGTCAAAAGTTCAAGTTTGGAATTAGAGTAAACAAATTTTGAATTTTATATCTAAGTTGCAAATTCACCAGCTGGTGTTTCCGTGATAAATCAAGTGACACAGTGAGTGCTCTGAGAAGGTAACATCTATGCTTTTTGCTTGTGACATAGTAAGAACAAACATCTACTTAGGGTCCACCATAAACTTTTCTGCAAAAGAATCTGGAAATTGGAATAAGTCTAGTCTATTATACAGTTCACTGGCAGTAAATATGTGTTAGGTTTTTTCCCCTTTTAGTATAATTAGTGCTCTGGGACAAAGTAAATCAACTGGTTTTTGTTGAAAGATCGATATACCTGGCCAGATCGTAGATAAAGATCTTCTCAAGGGAAATGTACCCTCACACTCATTGTCCTTCAGAGGATTTTTGTTCTCTTAAAACTCCTATATTATCTTGAATTGAAACATAGAGGAGAATTTAGGCGTTTCCTCTCTCTCTTTCCTTTTAACTTGTATTTCGAAATTGTTGCTGTGAAAGAATCTTAGATGATTTTATAGTAGCTTGATTTTTTACATAAGAAATTTTAAAATTAGTAAACTCTTGAATAATTCCATATCTGAAAGAGTTTTTGTGCTGTGGCAGAAACAGGATCTTAAATGTTAACTCTGTAATGGATGTCAGAAGATCACCATATGTTCTATTTTAATTTACCCTTGAGTTTCTAGAGTTTGCTGAGATGACTGGTTGAAAAGTCAAACATCTCACGTCTGTACTTAAAACAAATTCAAGTAGATGCAAAAGGAAAATAAAAGTATAAATTATCATTGTAAAACATATCTAGAATGCCATGTGTAAATCAGATTACCATATCCAGGAAACATGAATTCCAGTGAGGAATACCAGGCAAAATTGTTGTATTAGACATTTATCATAGCAGAGAAGACAGAAAGTGTCAAATAGTGTTTAAAATGGTGCTGGTACTTTCAGGCCTGCAACAGCCATTAACACTGTGTTGCTCAATCCATCTGTCTGGGTTTTCCCATGTAAGCAAGGGAAAGCATTGGCCCCATTGACCTCTGTCCTCCTGATCACGGAAGCAGGATTAGCACATGTGTTACAATTGGAACAATTTTGCTTTAATGTCTTCCTCCAGCTGCAGTGAAGCACAAGAGATAAACCCAGACATCCCCAAATGTACCGTTTGCATACTTTAGTACTCTTTTCCCATTTCTTTACCCTCGTCTTCGCCACCCTTTCTGCACTCCAATCCTGTCCCAAATAATTACTGGTAATTACTTTTTTTTTCCATTGAGCTCAGTCTTACTACATCCATATCCAAATTTGGTATTTTTCATTCTGCTATATAGGGAATTTCATCGTAACACATTCGACTAACAAGGCTGCCTATGTGCTGTTAACTTTGCAAGGCTGGTCCCCACTCCAAAGATTCACAAGACTCCCCTCAGGTTGTCTGTGAAGTTCAGCCCTTTCTCAATTTGCTTCCCTTTAACCACCTCTGAGACTCAGGTGTCCCTGACAGCCTTCACAGCGCTATCTGTAACTTTTGGCAGCTTCTCACATTGTTTATCTGTCATGTCCGTCAATTTCTCATGTCATAGTTCCTCATGTCCTGTTCAGTTAGCTTAACCCCAGGCCAAAACTTATTCAGATGCCTTGATATCTGCCTGCAGCCCTAACAAAAAAGGAAATGAGACTTGGCTTGTTTATCTTCACAATATGAAGACTGAGGTCAGATACGAAATAAAATCTTGCAGACGTCTGTTTCATAAGTACAGCATGTAGGGCTAAAAGTACTGAATAGAATAATTTTAATGAGCAAATCGATATTGCTGCAACATATATTTAAGGATGCAGCAGGCAGGTAAAGATCACTGTGATGAGGATCAGATAGGTAAGTCTGGTCAGTTTAAACTCCAAAGGAAAACTTAGCTAGGTTGACTTTCATTAACACCGTTCATGCCAATGATTAGTTTTCCCTCATTTTCAGTTGTTATCACTGTGGGTTCAAAGCAGTCAGTCCTTAGCACCCATACACTTCACCTGCTGTAAACACACAGTATTGCAGCACTAGTGCCACAACCTCAATGGTCCTCACCACCCTAGAGCTGGGAGCAAGAGCTCTTCCAGGTGGGAAATAAGTTTGGAATCATTCCCTTTTGTAAAAAAGTTGAGTTTCTTGACACCTCTGATCCCTGGCACTGGCGCAGGTGCTGTGAGGTGCTTAGAGAAGTTGCCTTCCCACTGCAGCAAGTGCCCTGTCCCACAACCATGGCTCTTTCTTCTCTGCTCAGTGGCTTTTCCTTTTCTTAAATTTTGCATGTTTTCAGTGAGCAGTAACTGACCATCAGCAAGTTGTTTGTAGCTGTAGGATCTTTGCTTTCAAGATACATCCGTATTTTAAATAGCTTAATGCCACATGTTTTCAAAACTGTACATCCTAGCAAGAGATATCAGGTACCAAGCTCCAGTTCACATTGCAAATTCTCATAGCAAGCTGGTAATAATCATAACAGACCATGAATGAGGCCTTGCAGAATGTGTTAAGGCATAGTTAGCTTAAGGCCTGGAGCACATGCCCTGAAACATTACAATTTTTACAGGGCCACAGGGTGCAAAAATGTTTTTACAGCTATAATTATTATTTACTGTGCCTATGTCTAAGTTTAAAACAACCTAATATTTATTAAATCCTGCTTAGTGTAGATCTACTTTTATGGGTGCAACAGACCTTTGCTTTGGCTGAAGTATAAACTGCTCATGTATTAGGAAAGACTTTCTAAATACTAGGCAGTGAAATTAAAAGGCAGCCATCCAGCAGGACAGGAGGTATAAAGAGGAGACATAACGGCAAAGCAAAAATAGCTTACTTATAAAACAGAATTTATCAAATACGTAAGGAGGGACTATATGATATATTTGCTTAGAGTGATCGAGGATTACACTGCTCAGTTCAGGAACTCACTTCCCGCTCCACTGTCCAGCAATGGATTCTGTCTTGGCTTCTACCATCTCACTGACATCATGTAGCTCTGCCTCTACTCCAAGCAAGCTTCACTGTTGTAAAGTTCAATCCTGAGGAAAGAGGACGCATGGACAAAGAGTTTGACATTAATTCACCATTCTATCAAAAGCTAATTTAGAAATCAACAGATAATGTACCCTTTGTCTAGTTAAGGGTGGGTATGAACTGCAATAATCTCTTACAAAGCCTGCATTACAGCCGATCACTCCAAAGATTATTTTCAAAGTACAGTATCTAGAGGCATATGCATGTCATCTTCTCTTTTTCTAATTCCATTTCTGCTATTCATGCATTCATTAGCTTTGAAAGGCAACTCTTAAAATCAGAGATAGCCACTTACATGTGAAAGTACGTTCACTTGAACTGAAACAGAATTAATTGATAAGGGACTAATGCAGGAAACTAGATTTTCAGCTTCTTCCTTGAAAATAACAATCAAATCCTGTGGGTACTTGCAACTGAGTTCTTATTAATTTCATCTAATAGCTGTTATCATAAATATATGAATACATAGATTATAACTTTCCAGACAATAGCGTCTACATGCAGTAGGATGCTGAAGTTGCTATTTAAGGATAAGCGTGAGAAAAGTTGTACATATTTTCAAGTACTGAATAGAAATGTGTTTGTGATAGCTGTCTCTCTTGTATTTAACACACTGCATTATTATTTCTTTGTTCTCCATTTAATAACTGCTCATCTTAGTGTTCTGGTAACAACAAGAAATCCTTTTAAATTAGTATACACTGTCTTTTCTTTGTTTATAACTGAAGTATAAAAAGGCGAGAAATCTTAAGGAGTCAAGAGATAGATTTATAAACACTTTTTTTTGCTTCTACTAAAAAGAGAAATTAGTATCTCATTCTTCAGCGTGAGACGATGGGAGTGCTACATGCCATTACTGCTCTGAACACAAGATTTGAATTCTGCTGTTGCCTCTGCTTTCACGTTCTCAGACATAATAGTACTGTTATATTATCTTACCTTTTTGAAGTGCTTTTCATTCAAAAGTTCTCTGGGCATTTAAACTTGTAATCAGCTTGTTATTTCCCTACAGTGAGTTTGGAGAGAAATCTTCATACTATACTTCCTCTCTGTGTCTCCCTGCTCCAGTCTTCCCTACCAGGTGTCATGCCAGGTCTGCCTCATTGTTTCACACACCGGGTAAAAAAAAAAAAAAAAAAAGCAAAAAGAAAAAGAAAAAAAAAGCAACTTCTTATAAGTATTTTCCACCTGATTCTACTCTAAACCCTGTCAGCGATGAACTGGACCAGTTGGTGACCAAACTCAGATTTAAATCCAAAGGAGGATTGCATCTACCCCAGCTGATGCTGAACACTTCTTGTCTGTGCACACATCAAAGCACTCCTCTACCTACAGACAGTTCTACTAAGCTCCAGATACACCCCAGAACTGACCTCCAGTCCACAGTCTCTAAGTTTTGAAGCAGCAAAACTATTCTCCACCATGTTTCCTTATCCGAGACAATTGTTAATGAAGGCTGTTTCCTAGAATCACAGAATTAGTCATAGAATCATTTTGGTTGGAAACGATCTTTAAGATCATAATTATCATTTTTTCCTAATATCCAGTATAAACCTCCCCTGGCTCAACTTAAGGCCATTTCCTCTTGTTCTACCTCTTACTTGAGAGAAGAGGCTGATGCCCACCTCTCTACACCCTCCTTTCAGGTAACTGTAGAGAGTGAGAAGGTTTCTCCTCAGCCTCTTTTTCTCCAAGCTAAACAATCCCAGTTCCCTCACCTGATCCTCAGAAGACTTGTGCTCTAGACCCTTCACCAGCTTCATTACCATTCTCTGGACATATTCCAGCACCTCAGTGTCATTCTTCATCCCTACAGGTGTGACCACTCTACACTTTTCTGCTTCCGACCCTCCAACAGGGCAAATAATGAAATTACCTGACCTTGGCTGTTGTAGCAATAAGTATAAGCAAGGGCCTCTCTGCACTGTTTGTTGGGATAATCAGGGCTTATCACTGTGAGAGTGAACAGGTTTCTGAACAGTGTGCTGTTAATTTCAGAGTTTAGTTAGCTAGAAGAGTCTCAGCTAAGAAAGTAAAACTGTAAAACAGAAAATTGGTTCATTTTACCTCAAACCAGGACAGCAGGAAATACTGTCTTGTCAACCTTGTGGTTAAATGTGTATTTAGAAGATGTTTTAAAGATAGAGTAGATAGAATATATACTATTATGAAGCATTCATAACATAGTTTCAAAAGCTAAAGTAAGGATGAGAGGGAAGGATTGATTTAAATAAAATTTTATAAAATTCATCCAGAAATTAAATTATCCCAACCACAGAGTTAAAGATTCTGCAGTAGAGGACATAATTTCTATTTAGTTGTATGTAGCATAATTACCATGGTATGCCCATGATGTGCAGGGTGAAGCAAGCATATTAAAGATAGATTCATAATTAGATCTGAGGTACTTGGCTAATTAACAAAATGGATAGACAAAAATCTGCATTTCATTAGGGTGAGATGTATCAGTTTCCTCCTGTGTTTCTACATGTTTGATATATTATACTGCAGTGAGCTGATTCCAGTGCATCATGTTGGGATGTTGTGATGAGTCACATGCCAAGCAACATGATAAAATAATTTATGATCAACCAGCCTGGAAATATCAGTTGGAGCATTCTCTGCATTTAATGGTTCACTGTTTGAGTTCTTCACATTACTCTCAGGCCTTCAAGGTGGTGTTGCTATTGATATTATTTAGACAGTCTTCCACCTCCCTCTCAGAATATGAAAAAATAAAAGTCCAAAATGTATGTGTCTACCTCTTACATCAGATGTTTTATATATTGTAAGTCTTCTAATAGTGGCTTATACAGCTTATTAGTCAACTAGTAGCTTGGTGCATATGCAGCCCAATGAATGGTGAGCAGGTATATACAGATAAATAGACAGAAAGGTAAAGAAGCTTTCATTCTCAAAGTCTATGTTTATACTATAAAGTTGGAAGGGTAGAGAAGCAAAGTACACCTGTGTTGAAGAACCACAAAAACACGAATGAATTTAAAAAAAAAAAAAAAAAAAAAAAAAAGTATGACTTTTTTCCTATCTCTACTATCCTCTAAAAGCATTTTAAAAAGCAAATCCAATGTCTTCCTGTAGCCAACTCTGCATGCGTAAGAAAAAGAACCTTTCCTTGTTTTAATGCCTTGTATTATATATATCTGATGCTGTAACAAGTTTGTGTGCACCTGTGTATTTTTAATATTTATATTTGTATCTAAATATAGAATGCTTTCTCATTGCAAGTGTTCACTCTGCTTTATGCTATAAGATAGTTCTGCTTGTATTTTGTCTTTCCAGTAATAAAACCTGGATCTTTATGTCTATCCTGAGAACTCCATCTATTTTCTATACTGGTCTTTCCTGAAACTTACTATATTTTAGTGTTAAGAAAAATGAAACCATATCTGTTTAATTACAGTAAAAAACAAATCAACATTTTAAACACTCATTTCAAGCCCAGTACCCCTACCCCAATTTGGGACAACTCTAACACCGATAGCATCACTGGCTCTAGAGTACTATTGAATGCTTGCTTTCTGCACAGGTAACTTGTATGCCGGTTTATTTTATTCACAAGCTAAAAATCACGCAAAATTTTTCAGCTCTGGGCATTTTTAAATTTATTTAATCTTTGAAAAGAGTCCATGGGTCTGTGTACATTTTCAGAAGTCCCTGCTCCTGCTATCCTGAATGACATATAACAGTGTTCCAAGAAGTAAGAATAACGTAAAACGAGAGCTAGCTACAAAGTAAAGACTAAAATAACTGCAGGGGTTAAATTACTTGATACAATCTTTACTGTTTGGATATTGCGCTAATCCAAAACGAGGCAGTAAAACCACTTATCTCCATTTCTACAAAGATCACTTGATAAATTCAGTAGAAACATAAACAGAGTCTGTATGTTTAACTGTGAATAGTTGCACACTATCTTTTGGGAGTCCAGAAACACTTTACTGTTATCAAGGTTATGGCTGTTTCCACTCATAAATACTTTATTTAAAATGAATTTTACATGATTCATATTACTGTATCCTGTGAGCAAGTACTAAATCTTGTTTTAGTAGTCTGCATGTATGGTGTTACTTTCCCCAAGATTTCAGCCTTTGAAGTGCTATAGATTTGTTCATAACCAATCTATGCCTCACATTTTCTTCACCGCAAGTTTTACAGACTTATTTTTGGATAGCAGCTTCATAGGTTTAGAACCAATGTGATTTCAGGCCCCAGTGTATAAATGCAGTCCGTCTGACGTTTGGCAAATCTTAATAACCTGGCATGTTGAAATGATAATTTTGGCTGAATAACTAGAAAATGAGACCAGGGTTCAGATATTTAAAGGCAGTTAGGCATCTAACTTCCCTTGAAACCATTTTTTTTCCTTCTATTGCAATGTTGTTGCTGTTGAAAGCTTTTATAAAGGTGTTATAATTGCTCAAATAATATGATTGATGCATATTGGGTCATTTTGGATAGTGCTTTAAAGTGAACTAACGTTAAATTAAGTGGTAACGACTGCTCTTGTCTGCCCAACAGACAGAACTGGGGAAGTATTGCCACCCTCCTACAAGTTTGGAGAATAGCATTCTGATTTGCAGGACCTTTTTCTTTATTATTTTTAATCTTCCACACAGGTACTTAAGCTCGGATGTTACCTGAATTAATTGCAAATCTTCAGATGAAGAATTCCAGCTTTAGTTTGTAAGAGGTATATGTAGCCCTGATGCTAGTTATTAAAATGACATCTGCAGAGAAAACATGCAAAAGCAGCTGTCATTTGATTTGGGCCATTCTACTAAAATCCATCAGACTGCTTGAATAACTAATAAAAACCCCAGTTGATTCACTTACCATATTAGTTGCTAAAATGCATCTGGGGATTTGGATTTGAAGGCAGAATATCTCTTCAAAACTCAAGAGAAAAGATGCCATGGAGGCCAATTAACCTAGGAATAGCTGTTAATCCCTTTCAGGTCGTGTAGAGGAACAAGTACACATAAATACGTGGTACAAAAGCTCTTTTGATTTCTCTAAGCTGCTTTTTAAAATAGTTCTTAGACAGTCATACTAATAATATTGTAGCACTTCACGTTTTCTCAGTGCTATACAAATTAGGTCTCAGAATAGGTTATTCTCCAGATCTTACAGGCAGGAAAACTGAGGCACAGAGCTGGGAGGCATCCAAGGCTAAAACTAGTGCCAATAACCAAGTCAGAATTACAGTTCTGGAACGGCTACAATCAGCGACCCAGCACGTTATCTCCCCATACAAAAGAATATATCAATTCACAAGAAGCATTATATTTAGAGTACAAATTTTCAAGTGTCTGTTGCATTTAACCTGAGAGCTACTTATTGAACCTGATGGGGTCACCCTACATGCTAAATATCCAGGGCCTGATCCAAGGTAGCACTTAAGCACCTATACTATATAAATAGATAAATTAAAACAAAACAAAACAAAACAAAACAAATACCCAATCAATAGTTTCAAGTATTTTAAATCAATCTCAAACAAATAAATCTGAGAGCTTTTTCTTGTAGTTGTCACCTCAACAGGATGGGTCTTCTTGGTTGCTATCTTTTACGATGAGTAAATTACCATTTGCTTTTTGCAATTATGGCGGTCATTTGTCTCTACTGACCAACATGAAGACAGCAAGTGAAGCCAAAAAACTGTCTAGAAGTTATCTCATTCTATTCTTCATGGACTAGATATTCTGTCACTGCCAGAGAAGCCATGACAAAAAGCATTTTAAACATCATATTCTCTCCGGAGAGGAGTCAGAACTAAGACCTTAGTCACATGCTGTTTGGCCACATTTGTCTTATAATTTCTTGTATGCATTTTATCTTTGATGTATTTAAGCTACTGCATAGACAAACTAAAGATTTATCCATCAAAGAATTACTATTTCAACGAAAACATTGAAGTCCTGTTACACAGGATGTGATCATCTCATGATCTTGCATAATTCAACCGTTAACATTGCTAAATTCAGAAATTCAAAATCTGGAGTTAACCCATCCCAGATCAGGAAGGTTATATGTTACTTAATCAGAGGTGTCTGGTATTTTGCCCTCTAACTTTGAGCTAATTACTCTGGACCTCACTTGTGGGAAAAAGAAGGTACATAAAGATAATTTACCTCCCATATTTTTCAACGAGATTATTCTCTGACTCCATTGACAATAATGAAAGTCAAACAACCTAAATTTTGATAACCACCTTTTAAAATTGTGGATTAGATCAGATGGATTCATCTCAGGTAAGCTTGAAAAGAATCAAACAAAAATACATTTGAGAATTATTGTCCTTTTTTTTTTTCTACTCTTAAGTCTCTTCAACAAAGATGCTTAAATTAATCATATCGTGAGAAAGGGAAACTCTGGTGCACTTGAATCATGTCAGAACTTAGGACTATGAGAAATGAAAGAAAATTCAGGAAAAAAAAATCAGAAGAGTTAACCTTACTTGTTAGTTTGTTTATTTTAAAATCCTTTGTAGTGAGTAAATATCATAATTTACAAAGTGGATTCTTTTTCAGATTGAAGGGTCTAATTCTGAATCTTTCCAAAGAGAAGATTTGGAAAGAGCGAAATCTTCATCTGAATTGACAACCATATTTCTAATAATTACTTTGTGTAGATAAACTAAGCCTGTCTGAAAAGGTTTTTTTCTGAAACTTTTTGCCCCTTGGTCAAAACCCACAAGATTTACCACATATTTTTAATGGCAGAAAGTATTTTCCTTTTCGTATAAGTTTAGGAAGGTGTAAAAACATGGCTGGAGCTCTGATGCATAAAAGTAATACAAATCATACACGGTAACATTTTATTATTTTTTTTAATAAAAGGTACCAGAGATAGAAATACAAACTACTATTGCTATTCCATAGGACTGGTGGCATGGTTGGCACTTAGCTGTAGTAGAAAAAACTTAGAGTGATAGTTCAAATTTAAACTGCCTCCTGTTGAAGAAACATGTACGATTTGTATGAATGACAAATTCACAATTAAGTATCTAAAGGATCATGCAAATGTGTTTAAACCATCAAAAACATGTTCCATGACTTTCATAATACTGCTGCTTGCATCTTTTGAAAGTGTATTGGTTTTCTTTTTTAATTAAATTCTAGCATTGAACTTAAGATGTCTGTCTTTGCGTAGTACTTGTTTTAATTAGTTTATAAATTTATTTATCGTGTTAAACAGAAGGTAGAACACGAAATGCAATATTCCTGGCTACTTCAGTTTGGATTCAAATCTCTATGTTGTATACTTACTGTGCTGTACCCAAAAAAAAAAAATTATATACATATATATATATATATACACACACACATATCCAATATTTCCTTCCATACTTGAATTCAAAGTTAAATCCAAGAGGTATACAATTAGTATTTTGTCATGCAGAGAAGGAACAGAATTACTATTATGTTTTTACAGAATTATATTTGTGTTTACTTTATTTTGTGTGTTTGCTTAAAAACCCAGATGCCTCAGAAGTTACTATGATCAGGACTGACAACTCCATATGCAGGATCTTCTACAGCTATAGAACTTCTATAAGTCTCTTGCAACATGAGTTTCTAATTGGTAATAGGCACAGGTTTGTTTTTTTTCTTTCATTTTCATACCAAAAATTCATGTTTCAACTTTTTTTTTTCTCCCCAGTGGCAGTCTAAAGGAGAGGGAACATTAAATCTCATTTGAAAACACTGGGCCCCAGTTAGCAACTACAGTAAGACAAGCAAAGCGACTGTTCAGTCAGCAATGAGAGTCAGAGTTCCAAAGTACACATCTCTGACTTGTGTATGCCAATCAGCCCAGAATAAACCAATGATTCTTTTTAATCCCACTGTATACGATTTATTTAATTTTAGATACTGGAATTCTATTTATGGGAGTCTGTTGATAATGTATATTATAATGACCAGTATTTTCTTGCTCCTTCACTTCCCCTCACCAACCTTAAACTCTCATTTCATATTTTTAAATTAGTTTCTCTTATTTTCAAAAAGCCAGGGATCAGTTTATACAAATTCTAATTTTACCAGAAGTTTTATTGAAAATCAAATATCCTGGGTTTTTCCTTCTCCATAATACTATTTCAAATAGATATGCTAATTCCTTCAATCCATTCAGTATTCTCAGCATTGAATTGAAGTTTATTGAAAACGTAATGTTCAAGAAAATGCACTATATTAAATCAACTTTCATAACAAGCAGCGAAACATTATTTCAGTATGTTAAACTTAGCCAGTGAAAAATATATGCACAGAATTTTTAAATGCTATTAAATAACAAGTTGTGGTAGAACTACCTCTACTGCAGTAAGATGGTTTCATCACTGTCCTAAAAAACAGAAATGTAGATTTAATATCTAATTTCATCCCTCACTTGTAACCACTGTAACCCCACTGACTTCGATTTACAATTTCCATAGAATTTACTTTTGGATAGAGAGATGTATTCCTAAGGGACAGTTATGTTATTCTAACACATTAACTCCTCTCGTACTTCAGACCAACAAAGCCACTTCTGGAATAAGATATCCCACCTGCTCCCATGTTAAGGATGCAGGCTGACTTCAGACTCACTTGTCTATTGATAGAAGCGGTGTTATTAGTTCAGGATTTTCGTTTGGTTTGCAGCAGGCTGCCTGTGCAGCTGAGAAGACCAATTCAGATCTGGAACTTTTTGTTGACTTCTCGACTGTTTCTGTGAGAAGATTACTACCCTGTGTTCATTTTATGGAAAACCCAAACTAATACGTATCTACACATACTAAGTGATTAAGGGTCTGGAGGGAACAGTAGGATGCCTATCTATAACTACAAATATTTGTTTTCAGGAACCTTCTCTACATCTTTGTCACTTCCATAGAAAGCAAAACGTTTGTCTTTTCTGATATACATTGCAGCAAAATACTAATCAAAGAGAATAAGACAAAATTGGTACTGAGCACTCATTTAAAAGATTGAGTTTATTACCAGGGACTTGGCTCACCTCTTAGTTGAGTATATCTATGACCGCAACTTCTATGTCCTGTCAGAAAACGCATATAATTCTACCAGAATCTGTTCTGTCAAGTATATCTTCTTCTCCTTTTCCATCACAGGCACCAGGACTTCTGTATTTTTGGTAGCGGGCCTTATTTAGAAATTTTATCTCTGCCTTGTGGAGCCATTAATTTATTTTGTACTTTCATAAACAGTCTAGAATTTGTAGTTAAAGTTTTACTTCTTTTTAAGTATATTACTTTTTCATCTCAGGATGTAAAATTACTGGTGATTTGTCTAGAAATCTTTCTGGCAAATTGTGGGGTATTTTTTCAAAAAGAAAGGATTGCCAGGGAAGCTGAGTTAAATGAAGGTTCCGACTTTTAAAGTTTCACCTCCTTTGAATGAGATGGCAATGTCTCCAGAGATCAGAAATAGAAGTTTCCTTGCTGCTCTAAAGCTTTTTTCAGATTATTGTTAGTACTGCAGAAAAGGAAGGAGAGAAGGAATGAAGGAGGCATTTATCCTTTATCTGAAATGACTTACACAGTGTAAGGTAGTGTGTCCTACATACATTTTGACAAGGTGTCCTTTTATTTACCTCCAAGTCTAATCTAGAGCACTGTCAGGCAACTAACATATTTTCAGGCAGATCACAGAAGGCATCAAGCTGGTTACCAATTTTGGAGAAGTCTTCTTTCAGCTCAAAATTTCCTGGGGGAGATACAACTAAGTATTCTCACCAGGAAAAAATTGTACTGAACTGCAGTCTGACAGGGAGGACACTTCCCTTCCTAACCTCAAATCTTGTAGCTGCCAGGCTATGACATTTGAGCAACACTTACCACCAAAGCATTTAGAAAAAACTTTTTCCATTACATCCAAATCTGCCCCAGTCATCATCTCATTTCTATTATTTCATAAACAAGAGCTTGCAGGGGTCCAGCAAGGGGTAGACAATCAAAACAGATCCAGGACATATCCATCTAGTTGTGTTTTAGGGAAAGAATTGCTGAATTTGGGTGGCTGAAATGCTGAGGCGTGAGATCTGATCAGTGTCATTATCCCAGTGCAGATCTGCACATCCTGTGAATCTGCTTGTGTCAGTGCTGGCATGAAGAGAGGAGATGAACTCAGGGGCCCAAAAAATTCACACAAGCGAAAAGTAAATCATAATGTTTAAATTATTGCCTGTAGAGGCTGTTTACCAGCTCCAGAAGAATCAGACTGGAAAACTTCTTTAAAGGAAATCTTGAATCTTTAAAAACAAATTTTTTCCAAATGATGTTGAGTTCCCCATTACTCTATGTGAGTTGTTTGAATATCTCTCTTTCAAATTTGCATACAAAAATCTCATTTAAATCTGCTGGAATACTTCTAACTATTAAATATGTGAATGTAAAGTAGATTAATTATGGAATAATTAATCAGTAAAGACCAATTTAACTGGGAGGTTCTGGAAAAAAATCCACAATGGTTACTTCATAATATAAGACAAAATGCTGTCTTATCGTGTCAAACAGAATCAAAAAACAATAATATCTTTTACGCAAAATACGAATAGCATTAAAGAAAAGTTACAGCTACAACCACATAAGGATCAAGCATTATTGCAGATTCTTTAACAGCTCATTACTTCAATCCGCAATATTCAGGGAGTGGCTAAAAAGTGACATTTAGAGAGGCCAAAAGCGCAGATAAGCTAAGAAGGCCACATAACTGAGAAAACTTGGAAGTTGATCTAAAACTGTTGCAAAGTGATCCTCTTTCAGGGCCAAAGAGGAATGAGAGAAGAATATTTGTTACTTTTCAGAAATATTTCTCAGGGCTAATCAAGAAATTACTCTTTTACATGAGGCTACATATAATAGTAAAGCTCTACTTGTATAACATAGTGTGTTTTAACTTAGTTTGCAGACTTTAGGTTTTTTGCTTGTGTCTTCTGGATTTTAAATTTTTTTTAAATTAATAAATACCTCTGGAAATAAAGCACAATAGTGATGATGAATACTTTGGAAAAGGTGGCTCATTCTCAGCTGGCTACGTGGAAATCCAACTCTTTTAAGAAAATGATCCCGATCCCATATGCCCCTAAAGTTCCCAAAACAAAGTGATTAGCAGGCTTGGACAGCTAAATGTAACATAGTCCATGGCAGTGACTCCCCAGGTTTGCCATTTAAAATCCCAATTTAAGTGAAAAATCCCACAAGCCGCCAAAGCTAAACAAACCAAGATCAAACAACTAACCAAACAAAACACACAACAGTTTAGAATACCCTGTCTGCTCTTTTTATCACTGTCAGAGAAGCTTAAGTAATTTCATAGAATCATAGGAATATAAGAGAAAGGTATAGGCATTAAGAGACAAGTCCATAGGAAACTCAGTGCTACTAGTGCTTCATCTTATTTGCTTCTATTTAAATTCCAAGTTCTGTGTGTTCCTCTGGTAGTAACACGCTCTCCTATTCAATCAGCATTGGAGATACTACAGAAAATCTTCTGGTTTATTTATATTCACAAAGATGTTGATGTGAAGGTAGCTAATATTTGCTGTGGAGAAACACACTTGAACTTCTTTGCCATGCAAACTATGTCAAGATTGTAGACCATGAGGTTACTTACTATCTTTCAATAGTTATCACTAAGATTTAATGAAAATCAATAGTACTTTGAAGCAACAAAAAAAACAAAACCAACAACTACCAAGTTCTAGTTCTGCACTTCGCTTCATTATAAGATACTGACATCAACACAAATTTTAAAAGCAAATAAAAAAAAAATCTATTGTTTATAAACATGAAGGGGGACCATTTCATTTTCATAATTTCTGTCACTTATCAATATTAATAATGTGTTTCTCTTATCTATAAATAACTGTTTTTGGTGTTCTAGTATCACTTTTTCTGAATATTCTTAAAGATACTGATATGCGCATAGAAGACCTGAAAGAGCTCTTCATCACCAGAATAGGGTTTTCCTCCTAATACTTCCACATCACACTAATGACAGTTACAAGGTAAGAACAAACCACAAATTATCATCTAAATGCAGTCCAGCAAGTATTATGGGGATGTATTCTGTTACTTAGTATTTTTTTACTGTACTCACTGAGTGGTTTAGACGCTGACATTTCAAACTTTTCAAAAAACCCCCAAACAAACTCAACCAAAAGAGAACAAAAACAGAAGGCAGGCAGGGAAGGAAGAAATTAAATTCCTTTTTAATTTCTCTTAATATTAACACTCTGAACATAAACCACGGGTGATCAGTTTAAGCATAAGCTTTCAGAATACATATACACAGCTCACCAAAGTTTGCTTTACATGTGTCTTAACTTTCACAAAAACCGAGGATTTTGCAGAATTCCAGGACATATGGTTCTCTATCGCAGCAGGTTCCCACAATGTCATGTTACTAAAAAATACTTATTTCACAAATGTAAGCCAAGTGTGTAGAAGGATGCATATATCTTGTCACCTTTCCATTTTAATACCAGCTGAAATGATGTATTTTAAAGATGGAGGGATTTGACAGTGTTTTTGAGATCCCATATGAACAGACTAATTTTGCAAGGCTGAAACAATGATCTAGGCATGCTTTCTCTGTGTTTTGTGCAGTGTATGTGGCTGTACTTTATAGTATTCCCACCACAAATCCTATGCCAAATCCTGAGCTCATTCAGAGCAGATAATGTAGTCCTGCACTGACAGGGAGATTGTTGCCTCGTTAGTCTTTGGTCCCACACAAAATTGCACACATGTTAACCCTAAGACACAGCAGGCAACTCCAGTGAAACCACTGAAGTTGTTCTCAGAGCCTAAGGATAAACAGATGGGTGAATATTCCTAAAACTGGGATCTTAGATGTTATGCCATTTTTGGGTGACCTGACAAGGTGGTATCCTTTCTGTTCTGTCCCACAGAGGAAGTGTCAGAGACTGGTATGCTTTATGCAGCACTGACTGATTCTGATTTTACAGTATGTTTGTTAATATTTAAAAACATAGGAATGGTGCAGAGATGAATCAAAGCTGAGTTTGTATGTTATAAAGAAAAGGACCCACTTATGCAAGTCTTCATCTGCTCATTAGCCTGAAGACTACCATCTATGTTCCCTGACAACTTCCAGCTCTCTCTAGGGTGTTACCAATATAAACTTAACACTTGAGGGAGTGGAAGAAATGTTTTTTTGAGTTGATAGAAGAGGAAATCTTTTGTGGATGAGAGGGAATTCTTGGTGAGACTATTTAGGAACAAACAGAACTAAACAATTTGTTCCAAAAGGAGTTTCCAGGCTATTGCAGAAAGTAGAGGGAACTGATCTCTATCAAATTGCGTACTGGAAGAATTATCAAGGGAGTCTATTAGGAAGAGAATATGTTGGCAAATGAAAATATATAAAAGTATATAATACATATGGAAGTGTCCTTGTATAATCCCTGATAAGTTTCTAAAAGACACAAGGGAATAGACTGCCCTATACTTCAGAATTCAAAACAGTCATTGATCTCTGTTTCTTATTAGGCTTTTTTCTTGACCAAGACAAAAAGTCTTGTAAGCTTCTAGGAAGAGGCAAGATAGATTAATGTCACCAATGTTATCCAATACAGTGATACCACTGACAACATTAGTATATGACAATATCTTGTGCCAGGAAATAAATAGCATCACATGTGGAAAAATCACATTAAACCCAAGCTGCATTACATTGTCTCTAAGATGGGAGAGAGTTAGGAGACACAAAAAAGAAGCTACAACTCATTTGTTTTTCAGTATGAATTTTAATCTGACCAGATTTTTCTACAGTTGTTGTAACATTAAATGAACTGAAAATTACATCTTCCCTTTCCTTGCACATAGCCAGTAGTCACTCCTACTGCCAGCGCCTGGGAACTTGTACAAAATAAATAAATTTTAATTGAAAAGTTTAATTTTTGAAAGATAAAATAATTCAAGAAGGAAAGAGTAGATTTAACTGTGTTGCCTCAAATTGTTTGGAAAATAACTGAATTAAATAGAATAAATCACTGCTTAAAAATGTTTTCTCATTTCATTATTAGAACAATTTCTTGTGGCGTTGAAATCTGAAGACATTCTGAAAGAAGCTGACTTAATCTCACTAAAAATTTGTTGGGGTTTAATTTGCCTCCATATTTTGGTTCCTTTTTTTTCTATTTTTACTTTTGGTGAAAGACAGGAAAGAATTTAAACGTAAAAATAATTGCTCAGGTGAGAAACATTATTTCTTGTCCAGCTATGTCCACTACAGCCTATACATTCTTTATCTCTGTGATACAAATATAGGCACAAATTTGTTGCAGAAATTCAACATTTACTCTCAGCTGATACAATCCAACTTATCTCCTTGTATTTATGAGGAACTATGGTCATACAGCTGAAGATACAGCCAAATGCATTTCATATGATTGGTGTTTAAATTCTCCTCTGAGCAGCAGTTACGTTCCTGAATTCAGAATTTGCCCCAAAGTCCATGGTATTCCCTTTGTGGATTTCTAGAATGTTTATTATTCACAACTTGTACAATAGCGTAGTACGTGTCATATTATCCAATGTTTGGGATCTAACCCACATCGCACATGAAAGTGAACCTCACTGCTAAGAAATACCCTAGCTCTCAGAGGTGCATGTCATCTTTCTTCTTCACTTCAAAAGCAAATAATGAGGCGGGTAAAAAGGCTGAGTGTTTCAGAGGCCATGCATTCATCTACATACTGAAGGGAGATCAGCTTAGTATCCGTTTCCTTAGGTTGCTCACTACAAAGTGAAATCCTGACATGCAAACTGAATCCTGACTCAGGAAAGCACCTCTTATTAGCTAAGCTCTGAAACCAGTGGTTTGGGCTTTTTTAATTTTTTATATTTGATAAGGAGCTGGGAGAGGGAGGTTACTGTTTAACTTAAGGCATAATTTAGCAGTAAGAAAGTTCAGCGCATTTCTAATATAGGGAACCTCCTGTATGAAAACAGCAATGAAAACCAACATAACAATAGGAAATGCTGAAACAGACCATGCTGTTGTTAGCCATCAGGTGTGTCACCCTCATCTGGTGATGTGAAGAATTTAGATGAAGTCAAACTAACCT
This sequence comes from Thinocorus orbignyianus, assembly GCA_013400375.1. Taxonomy (NCBI): domain Eukaryota; kingdom Metazoa; phylum Chordata; class Aves; order Ciconiiformes; family Thinocoridae; genus Thinocorus; species Thinocorus orbignyianus. The sequence continues at coordinate 1,811,635 of VXBW01003926.1, read as the reverse complement.
ACAAAAACAGCTCCGTGTGCCCCAGCTTACAGGAAAGAAAGGTTGTGTGGGGAAGCCTCCTATAATACTTCCATTATCCAAAACATATGTGACTCTTGTTTTAACACCTTTTAAAAACAATGCCCCATTTAGGTGTCATGCTCAATAAAACACTTGTTCTCCAAAACTCAGAATGAATTAGAGGAAGAAGGAGAAATAAAAGCCACACTTTTTATCATTACATTTTTATTGAAATTTAAACACCCAAGTGAAAGAGATTTACATAAAAGAATTTGACCTACACGATATACCATACATGATTGAAAATTGCTTTGCCGTTCTTCATAAAGTCTCAGCTTGACTGGCAGATAGAATGTAAAAGCAATATGTGAGCTCTGCTTTCATTTAAATTTGCACTCTCACGTGTCAAATAGTGTAATATATTTTTCCTTAATATTTTACAACAGCAAGGACATTAGCTCAGTATCCTTCTAACCCAACGTATGTCAAAACTGACAGAATTTGGATTCTTTGCTTAACTCTTTCTATAGTCATGCTTTCAAACACTTAAAGCGTTAACAGAAGTCAATGGGGATACTTTGCAGAAAGTCAAGGAGACTTGAATCATAATTTTAAATAGGGTTTTATTTATTTAAGGAAACTTTTAAAGTATCTATAGACTCCAACGGAATTAGACTTCTAATTTCCCTAAGTAAATTTTGGAAACCCACTTTTCTTGAACCAGAGGTCATAAAATTTATTAAAGCTATGTCATTCCAAGAACAGGTTTAATGGGTTTTCGTCTCATATTTATCCCACTATTGATTTCAGTGTGATAAACAGATAATAAATAAAAATTTCAAATTAACTTCATATTGGAAACAATTTTCAAAATAAGATAGATAACTTCCTTCACAATATCAATTCACAAAAATTCCAATTAATTTAGAATTTTTCTTTGAATAACAAAATTAGAAAGGCATGCCATTCCCAAAGTTTTTCTGCAAAATATCCAGGCTAACAAAAATTTCAGTGTTCTTTCTACATGTAATAGAGATGATTGTCAGAGCAAAGCTGAACTAAGCTACCAATCTTTCACTTCCACGGTTCTGAGACTTCCAAGGAACTGACAACAGGATGAAAATTCAGCAAGGAGTGACCCAACAAGCTGATAAGTGTTTAAACTTCTTGTAGATCTTGATATACATAGAAGCTGGCATGCCAGGTAAAGACAGAATAAAGTAAGAAGTATCTTGGAAGTGTTGGCAATGAATGAATGAAACATAGCATAAAGCTTCAGTTGATATCACAGAGAACCATAAAAGAATCCATAATTCTGTGGAAATTGTACATGAAACTGTTACATCTTTGATGATTTACTCAACAATATTTATTTGGCATTACATTAAGCGCATTGAGTAAATGGACTAGCTCTTTTATCCAATTCTCAGTAAGAGTTTCATAAACTGGGGATCGAAAACAGAGTAGAGATCCTCCTGAAATGTAACCTCTGTCAGTCAGTAAAAATACAAACTGTTCCTAAAAGTGGGGAAGAGAAATTTGTATCAGTATACTGGTGAGTGAATATCCGCCAGTAAGAGTAACAATAAATAATTTTACAAACCTGGGTTNAAACCAAAAAAAAACCACAAACCAGAAATTAATAGTTCTGTAAAAGAGATGAGACATTAAAACACTAAATATCATTTCTAGGAACAGAGCTAGAAGATGTAAGGATAAGGCCAAACAAGGGGTACAAGAGTAAGGAGGAGGGACAGAGACATACTTGTAAGGTGCCAAGCTTCATTAGTAATGAAGCTGCTTGAGGGTGAAGTAGTGACAGATTGGAGCACAATTTGCTGTAAAGAGCCTTTAAAAGTTAAGCCACTTCAAACACAGTCTTGAAAATAAAGATAAAAATTAATGTATCATGAGAAAGCAGAGAGAAAAATAAAGGCACTGGTGGACAAGAAAGAAAAAGAAGCATAGAAAAATACATCACATTTTCTGAAATATCAAGCCTGAATCACTATGCTTTGATTGGTCTGTTGGTATTGAAAGGGCAAACATTTTAAATTATAAATTTTTGCACCCCAAATCCAGTAAGATTAGATATATTAAAAAAAAAAAATTGACACTAGTAAACTGCAAAAAATGTAATATATGAAGAAATAAGGTCTAAATGTTTTTAAAATATAACAGCACAAGAAGAGTGCATACATGGATGAATATGTAATAATAACTCCAAATTATAAAAATTATCTAGTTGAAAATATTATGAAAAAGCTGAATGCTATTATTTTCTTTACCATGTTCATATCCAATTTTATTGTGAAGTTGCCTTATTTGACCAAACATTCTAGTGTGAGTAAGAATGCATTTTTTAATGGAAAATTGCTTCACTATATGTTTTCAATCCTATTAATAATATCTTTTCTTAAAGTGGTGTTCACTTAGGAGGTCAAATGGGGATTTAAATACATAATCATGCATTATGTACCTCAGCATTTAAAGTCAAGGTTATGAGAAATGTATTTGTTAAAAGCGTGGAGCAGTTGCATCTCATAAACCCTGAAATTTTTAATTTTCCTGTTAGTTCAATATTTCAGGTTTACTGTTCATAAATGTCCCCCCCCACCACTCTACTTTGAATTGCCTCTGGGGTTATTTTTAGGCAGGGGTAACAATAATTTAGAGTCAGCTATTGGAAACCAAATCCTATATAAATTCTTCCGTTCAGCAGTCAAAAAAGCAGTCAAGATAGCAGTCTCCTTGAGTACATCCACACAACTGTATTGATTCTTCCTCTGCAGTGCTCACCACTACTGCGTTGAAGTGGTGCACACAAAGGTTAGAGTCAGCCTTCCCAAGACCCTTTCTAAGTCTGAGAGAGGAAAGTTTGAATGGAGTCACTCTCTTTCATGGGTACTTCATCAGCGAACCTTCCCTTTCAGATTGCCGAGTCTTTGTCTGTGTGTTCCTTTACTCTTTACAGTCATTGTTTGGAGTATGTGTGGGCATCTCTGTGTGTGACATATTGTAGGGTATTGGGCAAAACCGTATTTAAAAATTATAATGTGTTTAAAAACCCCAAACCTATGATGCTGAGTGGTATCTTTTAGATGGTGAGTCTCTGTGTCTGTCCAACATAGCCAAAACCCTATAATCCCTGACTCTTTATGTGTGTATCTGTTCTCCTAGCCTTGTTTTTTGTTAGTTTTTGTGCTCCAGAGGATCAAAGCTGTATTGATGGATCACGAACACAAAGCTGTATCTAGGTAAAAAAAGTTATAAAAATGCTACATGGTGTAGGTCTAACCCATTTGTTAGTATGCCTCACAGGTTCTCCTACGGGTCATACCCTCAGAGGCTTTCAGCTTGTCATGGTCTCAGCTGAAAAGCTTGGGATCAAATTGCTGAGGTTTAGGCATTTAGCTTTTGAGATCTCCTGGTTTGTTTCCCAGCCTGTCAGTGAACATCGTGGCCTTCACACAAAAAAAGAATGGATTGGAATTTGAATTACTGTGCACTTCACATGCTTAGGTCTGGTTTCTGTTGATTTGGGGAAATAAGTAAGTCATTGTTCAGTATGTACAGAGAGAATAATACCTTATATACCTCTCGTGCCCTCACTTCCCACATGTCCTCATAAAACTCTTTATACCAGTTTCTCACCAGTCCCAGTACATTGTCCAAAAAGGTGTCTAACATTTCAGAAGATCAATAGCTCGGTGAGATTGAGTTTTGCATATGCTAGAGGGGCAGTTTTAAGGTTTGACCTCAATGCACTGCTACGAGAAGACTTTCCACTGCAGCTGCAAGTGCTTCCTATGTTATTCCTGTACTTCTCTTACTATCCCCATATTATTCCTATAGTATTCCATTACTTCCTATACCATTACTGTTACTTACGATACTATTCGTATACTATTCTTTCAGTACAGACAAATAAATATTAGGATCCAAATCTCTTATTTTGCCCAGAGTTTACTTGATAGTGATTTCTCAGCTGTTTTGGAAGAGATACGTAACAAGAAAATACCTGGAGAGATCTGCTGAAAAAACTGTTGTCCTTCTGAGGAACGATGACACCTCTGTATTTTTCAATCCCTGTACAAAAGGTGGGAAAGGAGATTTACCAGAGGGAATCAGGGAGTTAAATTTTCTTTTCTCTCTTCGTCCTCTCCTATTAACACCTGCTTGTTTCTTTCCCATGTCACTTCTGCTGCCTGCAACCACATCACTGTGCAACTCCGTTCTTTTAGGTCAAGGACTTGTCTGCCTTGATATAAATATTTATAATTTCAGTTCCTTACAAAGAATGGTGTGTGCATTGGGTGAGGGAATTTTTAAAACCCAAACTCCTCAAAATCTGATGATGCTAAGGAACGGAGCATTGTCTCATAAAAGAAGTGGAGCTGGAATAAGCTGTGCCACTGAATTATTCTTTGACACAGAAGTAATTTAATTCCTGTGATGCAGTTTACCCACTTGTAGAATTAGTCTAATAATAATTACCTGGCTCACGGCATGTTCCAAGACTTCATTAGTGTTTATAGAGTACTTTGTTTGTCAGGTTTGAGTTCTTTACCTCAAAACTCTGCATAGCAGGAAAGCAAACAATGAAACTGTTAATTATTACTAAGCAACTGATCAACTAAAGAGTTCTTCATTCATACCAATAGCCTTTTGTCACAGTTTAAGCCTAGCCAGCAACTAAGCTGCACACAGCCACTCCTCTCACAGTGGGACGCAGAAGAGAATCGGAAGAGTAAAATTGAGGGAAAAATCTCATGGCTTGAGATAAAGACAGTTTAAGATGTAAAGCAAAAATCATGGATGCAAGTAAAACAAAGCAAGAATTTCATTCACTGCTTTCCATGGGCATGCAGGTGTTCAGCCATCCCCAGGAAAACAAGGCTCCATGACATCTACCTGGACTTAAGCAAAGCGTTTGACACTGTCCCGCATGACCTCCTAGTGTCCAAATTGGAGAGTCATGGGTTTGATAAATGGACCACTCGGTGGATAAGGAACTGGCTTGATGGCCACACTCAAAGAGTTGTGGTTAATGGGTCAATGTCCACGTGGCGGTCAGTGACGAGTGGTGTCCCGCAAGGGTCAGTACTGGGACCAGTACTATTTAACATCTTTGTTGGAGACAT
>VXBW01003926.1:1792014-1806080 GCA_013400375.1 Thinocorus orbignyianus | reverse complement strand
TGGAACTTGATGATCTTTAAGGTCCCTTCCAACTCTAACCATTCTATGATTCTATGATTCTATGACATGCAATGATTACTTGGGAATACAAATACCATCAGTCTGAATGTCTCCCCCTTCCTTCTTTTTCCCTCACCTCTATATATATTGAGCATGGCTTCACATGGTATGGAATATTCCTTTGGTCAGTTGAAGTCAGCTGAACCAGCTGTCCCCCCACAACATTTTGTGCAGCCTCAACCTACTCAATGGTGAAGTGGTGTGAGAAGCCAAAAAAGGCTTTGACTCAATCAAGCCAAGTGGAGGGTCCTGCACCCGGGACATGGCAATCCCAGGCACAAATACAGATTGAGTGGAGAATGGCCAGAGAACAGCCCTGAGGAGGAGAACTTGTGAGTGCACATGGACGAGAAGCACAACATGAGCGGGCAGTGAGTACTGGCAGCCCAGAAAGTCAACCCCATCCTGGGCTGCATCAAAAGAAGTGTGACCTGAAGGTCGCAGGAGGTGATTCTCCCCCTCTACTCCGTGCTCATTGAGACCCCACCCGGAGTACTGTGTCCAGCTCTGGAGAGCTCAACATAGAAAGGACATGGACTTGTTGACTTGTTAGAACAGGTCCAGTGGAGGGTCACGAAGATGCTCAGAGAGCTGGAGCACCTCTCCTATGAAGACAGGCTGAGAGAGCTGGGGCTGTTCAGCCTGGTGAAGAGAAGTCTCCAGGGAGACCTTATAGCAGCCTTCCAGTATCTGAAGGGAGCTACAGGAGAGCTGGAGAGGGACTCTTTGCCAGGAAGTGTAGTGATAGGACAAGGGGTAATGGATTTAAATTGGAAGAGGGGAGAGGTAGATTAGATAGGAGGCAAGGAAATTTTGTCTGATATAGAAGAAAGGAATGAATTCACTAAAGTTGGTCATAAAAATTACTTCTCTTATTCTCTTGTTGAGAACACTGGAATAATAATGTGACGATATGTTCTAATATAATCCAAACCTTCTCTGGAGCTTTTCTTGCATGGCTTGATTTCTTTGAGCACCTACTTGTTATCTCAGTGGACACTGAAATCTGAACTACACTAAATATCCACAGCATCACAGTTCCTCCAGTCTTTGTGTCCCCATCTGAAATCTCTATCTCTCAGGGAGCAAATAAGCCAAGGGTCCGCCCTGCATACACTCTTAGCTGATTTATACACTGAAAAATAGATTTGTACTTTAAAAGTTAGATAACATGTACTTACGTGCCTCGTGGCTCTCCTGTTATGTAATTTTATTTAACAAAATCCTGATTCGTTTCAGTGCTAGAATCAATCTGCAGCTCCAGAGGTGATATGTTATCAGAGACATAGTGAAAAACAGGCAGTTCACAAAAAAAAAAAAATCCAATGAACAAGGACAAAAGCAGATGACAGACAATTCAAAAGACTCATTAGTGTTCTCAGTTTCGGAGGAACTAATTCCGTGATTTTGCACTAACACATATCCTGCAAAAATACATTGAAAATACCCAGTGGGATGTCTTCTGTAAGGCCAAGATTCTCCCTGTTCATTTTAGTGGGATAGCTACAATGCTAAATTTTATTGCTGTAACTTTAATTCCAAAGAGACTAATTCTATCCCCTTTTTATTTGAACTGCAAAAGTTATTAGCAGTATTTTGGGCGAATATTTTTATTTTCAGTCATATTATTAAGGGATTTTGGGGAAATAAGTGGGAAAAGGCAGATAGTTAAATACTAATTTTCAAGAAATAGGAAAAATTAAAACAACTTTCAAAATATCTTGTACATGAAAAGGGAAGAGATAACGTTTAGAACCATCTAAATATTGAAATGGCCTGAATCATGCAAATCTTGACGGAAATATGTCAGTGTCACCATATACAAGTAGAAAGACACCGGACTGAAAGGATTTTTGCTATCATTCCTCTTAAGCACCCCCTGTCAGCTGTTCACTTTTACAGAATATGCATGTAATCTCAGATGGGGACAAGATTTTGAATTAGTTAACGTTCTTACAGCAGAAAAAAACCAAACCCTGTCTTGCAAATGTGCTAATAATATAGACTGAATGCAGAGAGATGTGTAATACATGCATATGCAGGTAGCTATGTGAAAGGCGAGTAAAGCCATTTGGATCTAATACTGCTGTATCTGATTCTGGCAGGAGATTCCTGGATTTTTCCAGTGTCTCATCTACTGCAATTTCCAGCTGTCTCTCAGTTTTGATATGTTTCCTGTAAGTAACATAACCATTTTTCAAGTCCCAACCTCACAGCTTCCTATTATACTTGCAAATAGTCAGCTAAAGCACATCTGTTCTTTACAGACAAATATGAGTTTACCTCTTTTTTTTTCTCCGTGGCATTGACAGTGGCATGCCAAATATATAACAAATATTTTTTATATATATTCTTTTACCTTAAATGCTGTATCATCTAGTAAGAAAGCAAATACACATAGATAGGTATCTAATTTAGTCACTAAAATATTCTGCTAAATTGAAAACAATTACGAAATAAATGGATAATACTTTCATATTGCACTGCTACTTGTTTTAAATCTACGTAGGTATACAACTGACATTGATGGAAAACCTTGGAGAAGGTTTTTTGCTCACTAAGCACAGATTTGCATGATGGCAAACAGTTTCCCCATTACTGCTGATATTAAGAGGCTGTATTCATCTACTTGACAATTTTGTTGCCTCCCTTCCCCCTTCCTTGTTTCTCACTGTAGCTCACTGGACTGGAGAGTAAAGATCCTTCATTTAGCTGTCATCTAGACCCAGTAGTTTAGCATGACACCCAAACTTAATTTAGAAGAATAAGATTATTGCAATTCAAAATAATTTTTAGTATCTGCATTTAAGGTATGCAAAATGTACTACAATTTTAATGGCTTAGTTGTTCACATTTTTCTTCAGTTGCTGCAGAACACACTTTAAAACATATGTTTTAAATTACATAAAAATATATTTTATGATGGTGAACTGAAAGCAAGGCAATCTGGAAGACAAAATTTCCCAGCAGCAACAAATCTGGCATGGTGTTGTTATTATGTTCCTATATTCTGAAGTTTGTTTTTTATTTTGTTTTGCATTTGTATATTTATTTTTGGAGTGGGAAAAGATAAGAAAGGAACACTTTCTATTAAAATGATGCGTCAGACAAATTCAGGAGTAAATCAAAATAAAAAAAGAATCAGTCTATTTTTACCGGCCAAAAAAAGTGAGGAAGTGCTAATATGAAGAGGACTAAATTCCTAATATACACCAGATTTAGTAGCTTTCTCTGTTTATACAGGTCTATAGCTATTAAAGGCTTTACCAATAAGTGTACATAGAATTATTGATGACTGCATTGAAAATATTCTGATATTTGGTATATATATGTGCATTCTTGCAATTGCTGAACTATTTATCATGTCATTACACAAAACCAGAGAGTTTCAGAATTCTTTATCTTACCCTTGCTTTTGTGTATTTGTGCTTAGTAGATAAAGGCAGGATCTTAACAAACTAGGAGCTCTTCATTCCCTGGAGAGAAGATACCCAAGGGGAGCTCCAAATCCATGTCAGAAGATGGGAGCTGAGACTTGTTCCTTTGTTATTTTGAGAGGGAAGCCTACTGTCATCCACAGATGTTGTATTTGCCATTGACACACAGCAGGATGTTCAGAGTTAAGAAAACCCCAATGACAAGAGCAAAGGATTCAGATTACTGTTCTAAGCAGCCTTCGGCAGACAGAAATGGCACAGCAAAGCCCTGCTGGGCTTGGAGGAATTTCACCTCTGTTCCAGTTAAACAATGAGCCAGAAAGGAGACATTTGAAGCAATAAAGTGAGGAACAGATGGGTGAGCCAAAGGTTAGTGTTAATACGATCCTCTGAAAATTAGCTCGATGGTCATCATTACCACAGACTAACACAACAAGAAATGTCATTGGAAGAAGCAGAGGAAAGTAGTACAAGCACAGAGGGATAAAAAAAAACACCCCCAAGAATATGTACATATTATTCATAAACTGAATTTCATGCACCTTCAGAGCTATTAACTGGAGATGTAGGTGGTCTCCAAAGTTGTGTATAACAGAGACATCTTTGGTAAGGACATCCTAATTGGAATTCCCATTGAGTTAGAGTTGCTAAAACAGACTCATAGGTTTCAGAGGATATTAGTTGCCTTAGGTAGAAATGCATTTTGTCAGACAGCTTTCCCTGAGAATGTTTTCCCCAGCTCTCATGTGCTTTGCCTCAGGGTTGTGATATGCATTGCCATAGACAAGCACAGTTGTCTCACTGATTCATAGATTGTAACGGGGGCATGATCCATTGCCCTAATTACCATGATGAAAGAAATATTCAAGAAAAATATAAAAAGATGTCTTTTTAAACTTCATCCACAGAAATTCATGTCTAGCCAAGTGAATGAATTCACTGAAGTTTACTGGGAACCTGATTTTATACTCATTGGCACACACTAGAATTCCAGTGAAGTCTGTGGAAAGATGCCAAATTACACTAGGTGCAAAGAAGTAGATCTAGCTGAACATTTCATATTCTTCTTTTTCTTTCTCTCACTTGAAAGAATGCATGCATTAATTGCATAAGCCAACCCTACAATACAAATAGCAGTTCTTTGCTTTTTGTTTTGTATTGGTTTGGTTTGGTTTTTTTGTTGTTGTTGTTGGGTTTTTTTTTTCCAAATAGATGACTGAATAAAATGGTTCTTGGCAGAAAGTATAAAGAATGAAGTGTGAATCCATATAGATATCCAGAATACAACAGATTTTCACAATGAGAGAAAGCCTCTATTATATATTATCAGATGATTTTGATAGTCAAAGTCTTTTCAGTGGTTCCCAGTGACAGGACGAGGGACAATGGGCACAAGCAGGAACACAGGAAGTTTCATACAAATATGAGAAAAAGCTTCTTTTTGTTGAGGGTGATGGAGCCCTGGCAGAGGCTGCCCAGGGAGGGTGTGGAGTCCCCTTCTCTGGAGACCTTCAAGCCCCACCTGGATGCAGCCCTGAGTGCTGTGCTCTGGGCAATCCTGCTTTAGCAGGGGAGTTGGACCAGATGATCTCTAGAGGTCCCTTCCAACTCTGACAATTCCGTGATTATGTGAAAAGCTCCAAGAAACAGATCCTTTTAAGAGACATGTTGACCTTAAAATACAAAGAACTGGTATACTACTACCTGGAACCACAGTCCAGGAGTGACAAAATGTCTTTTATTTCACCTAAGAAAAGAGAAAAAAGCAGTAGGTGCAACCTGACCAAGTCCACCTTAAAAAGAAGAAAAGGACATGGAAGGGCAACTAGCCATGAACAGAAAAAAACCCTTTGAAACTATATAACCTCTCTGAGTTTTCTTTCATTGTCTCTTATAAAGATATTGGCTTGAAACCTTTCCGATCTCTAAATTGAGCCTTACTCTAAACTCGCCTGTAATCTTCGAGCAATCATAAAAATGCTTGCATGTTTACAGCATTTACAAACATTACCCAAAAATGCTATGCCAATTGGCCACCCAGCATCTTATTTGAAAAGTCATGCATATTTCTTCGTGGAGTGTCTGAGATAATAAAGACCCTTTGTTCACCCACTAAAAGAGCAGAGAAAGAAGCAGGATTGCCTCCAGTTTCTAACGCAGCTCCTATATTCTGCAAAAAATAATTATCTTAATCAACACCCACACTCACGACTTCCCAATCTACTCAATCATTTATATACAAAGAGAAGAAACTATGTATACTGTTACTATGCCTTTCAGAGACAGCAAGCATTCTTATTTTTTTAACTTTCCTGCTAATTTATTAAATAACCCAAATCTAGATGGCTCTAGAGAGCATTTTCCTCACAGCATCATTTAAAGACATTAGAGGAACTGCAGCTAGGGGAAAAAAGACAAAACTACTTATGTCTTAAATGACTGCATTAGTTTCCAATCATGTTCTTATTTATTTCAGCTTTATAATATTAACTTATTCTCTTGAATAAGTCAGAAGCAATTCTCTCCCATGATTCTCTAAAAGCAAGGGGCAGATCAGCCTCTACAATCTGACACAACATAAACCAACAGAATGTGACACAGTCAGTGAAGTGCACAGACAGGGACTCTTTCCTTACGTTTAGAATTCAGGATCTAGAAGGATTTGAAACAAATGAAAAATTGCTGGCATTAGATTTTTTTATACCTTATGGGAAAGGCACACAGACACCTACTTCTGTTAGATAATTTGGATCCTTCCACTCCACAAAGTCAAGGTTCCCAAAACACCTAAACTATAAAATATGCACACAGAAATATGCCTTTCAGAAGGTGTGTGTTCCCAAGAGGTGCATCTCCCCCAGAGATTATATCTATGTACAGGACACAATTTCTCCACCGTACCTGTCCCATCAAATGATTTCAAGACTCACAGGTATATATGAAATAAAGCCCACTGAGCATGTGCCAGCGGAGGTGAATCTTTGTTGCCCCCTCCAACCCCTGCCTTAAGGTTCTCAGGAGATAATATTTCACAAAAATACTCCCCTCAGTACTCCAGTTGTTAAATGTTGTCTGGATAGTGAAAAGGACTCCACTGAAAATAATAAAACATAAGATTGTGATTCTGTATTCACACAAAAATTCTTCAAACTCCACTTGAACTTCCACAGATACAAAAAAGATCTATTAAATATATATAGAGATATAAAAAAGATAAGATATAAAAATATTGCTCTGCCACCACGAAAAGAAACAAAAACCAAACAAAGACAACCAGACACCCCTCCCCAAAAGAACCAATAAAACAAGGCCAAAACCCCCCAAAAAACAGCATTAAAATCTGAGTCTGCACTGGTTATAAGGTTGCTTAAAAAAAAATTATTTTGCATTTTTTTTAAAAGTAAGTATTCATAGATACACATTCTGAATATATAAATAAACCATTTAAAATTTCTGATGGCAATTTGTGTAAGACCAAACAGACTCAGTTATTATATAGTAATTTAGTCTAACATGGTTTGTCTAGCATAGGTAGTGGGGTTTCTCTCTCCACAGATGAGAACACTGAGAGATGGGAAAGAAATGGTTAATCTCTTTACAGAAGAACAGGGACCAGAACTGAAGTTGACCTTACTTGCAGTCTATACATCGACCTGAATGTTCACGAAGTATAGTCTGTGTATTATGAAGCCTCGTATATATGCTCAGATCAAACACTTACTTTATTCAAATAGCGTTGACTTTTGGGAAAGCTCCTGGGGCATTTAATATACTAGAAAATTCATGTCACTCTTCGTAAACCACGCTTTCCAGTGCTAGAGTCCTATTTACAGGGTATCACAGATGCAGCGAGTCGTGTTGAAAGGGATACTGTCAGAGAGTTGACTCAACCAAACCTCAGTGCTGTTTTCTCCTTTGCCATTTTCAGTTTGGCCTTTGTAGTCTCTGGACTTTGGTCCAGTTGTAGTGGTGTTGTCCATAACACCTCTGCTACCAAGGCTGTCTCTGGAAGCAGTCAGCAAAACTTACAGTGAATCAAATGTCACATGTTGTCTCTGCATTTTTTTTTTATTATTATTATTATTATTCCTCTAGCATCCAGACACTGATTCCAGTTATTTCTGAACAAAAGAGTTTGTGGAAAAGAAATTATGCATTCATGCATGCGTGTTTCATAGAAACAGGTGATATGTTACAGTTAAAATACATCACCGTTTTATAATGTTTTTGGTGAGGAAGAAACACATATGAAAGCTACCAAAATTATAGCACCTATTTTCTGGAGATATCAGCATGAACTAATTGCACTATTTCAGAACAAGCTTTAACTCCAGGCTAGGACTACAGAGAATGATACAAATGCTTGAATCAAAAAGTAGAAAGGGAAAATAAAGAACAGTGCCTTTCCATACCAGCAGAAACTCAAAGAAACACAATTCCAGACTTCCAGGAGTTCGGCAAATTGTCTCATCAGCTTCTCTTCTCCGAGACTGCCTATAAAGAGACTATTTAGACAAAAGAGAAAACTATCGAAGGAAGAAAAAAATAAAGCACTTAAATGTTTCATCTTCTATTCTCAGAGCCCAAATTAAAGGCATGTATAATAGAAAAAAGAGTTCTGGAAACAAGAAATGCTTATAAATGTGCTATTGTTTTATTTGCTGCGTTGCACACACCTCCTCCTTTCCAATGCCCATAATTAATTCTGTGGCTAGCTAAAAATACCCAAAATTACCCTGATAAAAAATGTGTTCCTAGAGGCCAGCCTAGCCAAGTTCTTTCTTCTCCTTGCACAAAGCAAGGATGGGTCCTCCACAATAATTCCCTATTTAACATGCACATTAAAAACAAAAGATGAGCAATGATGTTTACAATCTAATACTGGCAGTTCTGGAAAGGATGGCTCAGGGCACTTCATAGCAATGTTGCTGCTGCTCTGCAATATACCTGTAGTTTATGAGAACTTGGGGCTCAAGAAAAGATTAATGGTGTTAATTATTTAGTGCTTAAGTGCTGTACTATATTGTTTTATTTCCTGTTCTACCTGTCCAGTTTAATATGCCCCAAAAAGTTGAATGAGACACACAGTTGCTTTGCATATATTTGGATAGGTATAAGAAAATACAGTAAAACATTTAACAAAAAAACATTAACTTGCAGTCTATCCACTGCAAGTATGATCTGAAAATGAGGCAATTATTTCTTAAAAAAGCCTTTGAAACATGATTGTCAAAATGAGCACAGAACAAAGAAATATGAGCAAAGGTCTGTGTAGCAATTGTATGTAGCAGCACAGACTAGATTTTGGTCTGTAAGAATATGACAAAAAAAAACCACCCTGTTGTGACAAGAATTGTAACGAAACCTAATGAATCGAGTAAGAATTTTTTTCAAATTCATTTCAGTCATTGTAGGAAATATCCTGTTCCCAACTCGTTATCATATTGCTATTTGCACATTCTTTCTCCCATCCCTCCTGCTTTCTTTCAAGCTTAAGGAATGGTTTAACTTGAAACTGAGGGATAATTCTGTAACTAATTTCAGGATTTTAGGTTTAGCTAAACTAGAAAGCTAAAGAAAAGAAAGATTACCTGTTTATATGACTCTGACTTGGACTTTGCCTGATTTCAAGAGAAGAACATAGCAAAAGAAGTAACAACCTGTAGGAACATGATTTTTTTCCAACCTATTTTAGGATGTGCCACATTTTCCTGTGATCTACTAAAACTTCCCCCCTTCTTCCTCACCCCCAAATTAATTTCATTTTAATTTATTTGAATTTCCTGATCAAACTATCATTTTCATTTTCATACTTATAGTAACTAACAAATTACACTCAGAGCCACTGAATATCAATTTAACTGACATGTTCTTTTGAAATAATGCATAGTAATCGAAACAGACATTTTTTGCAAAAAACATAAAGTATTGAAACTAATGGTGTTTAGGTGTTTTCTGCTACTGCTGCAGTCAAAATAATGAGTTCAATCACGATTTGAGGAATCACCACACATGAAATAAGTTATTCAGTTTAGTTCCTTTTTAAAGCTCTCTTATTACGCATGAATTGCCTAGAAACAGATTATCAGCAAAACAATTAACAAAAAATAATAAGAATATACTTAACTGTCAGAGTGTAGGCATGTTTTTAATTCAGGGGATGGGTTTACACCGTATTCCTTTAGTCTTAGAAGATAAGCTACAGTAGCCTCCAGGCTAGCATACAACCAGTAATTAATTTTTATATCAGCGCATTTTATGATCAAATAGATGAAGACATCTCCTTATTCTATATGAACAATGCTCAGAAATGCATTTTTATGTGTCCAAGACCTGTAAAGGAAGAAGTAAATCAATGATAGAGTATGACTTATATACTGGAGAGAATGGTAGCAACATGAGCACTGGTTGTGATGGAACCGGCTCTGGCTCTAGATAGAGTGTTTTCAACAGGATAAGACAGGTGGTTTGCAGTTGACTTTGTTTCCTATGAGTGTTGCTTTGACACTCACAGGAAAATCCTAATTTGTTTAGTGAAAGTTCCTTTGACATATTTTCTTGTTTGCTAGTTTTCCAGATACTATCTATAGCAACAGTTAAGGCTTGTTCACACATTAGTCTTTCCTGTTTCTTAACATCACATAATAACTATCTCTCCCTTTCAGTGGGCTGAGTATACTAGAGCTATGGACACTCAAGGAGTTGCTATAACCCCTGCCACTGAAATTTGTCATGATACAAAGGTTTTGAAGTCTTTGGATGCTGCTATTGGCCATAATCAATTAGCAGATCTATGTTTCCTCCAAGATCTGGTACGATCTCAGTATTGTGTTGAATTAGTTCTAGGTTTTGTCTTAAAACATTAGCTTTCTGAAAGTTAGAGAATGAGCTGCCCTGTTGCTAAGCAAATGTCCTCCACTCATGAGAATTTCATTACAGACTGCACTGGAAACTTGCAATATTCTCACTCTTTACAGTTCAGACACTTCTAGATAGCCTGTATTTCCAAGAATGAATAACTAAACATCAAATCAAATGAAGGGAAGTACATATGTGGTGAGCTGGACACACATGTGCCCACACCATTTTTAATTTAAACTCCTTTTAACTGTATATATATTAATAAGTTCTAAATGTATGCACTTTCACCCAAACTAATATAACTTAATACCAAAGCATATTTATTGTTATTAGATTTTTATAGCATTTTTCCTGTATGGCACCTCATAGGCGTTAAGTTAGCTGAATTCTCTAAATTTTGGACTGTTTAGAGAACAATGAGTCCATTCACAAGCAACATTAACATCTTAGCAATTTATGCCCTTATTTACACTTAACTTGTGCAATATATGTAGAATAAATCTTCATTGAAACCAAGAAATTAATGTATTTGGATACTATGAAACAAGAAAATATCTGAGATGCTTTGTTGTGTTTCACAAAAATGGTCTTCAGGCACAGGTATAAGCAAAAATATCCCTATTAACCATAATATGCCATTTCTGAAAATAGTTTTCCATAATAATGTTTCATTTAACTTTTTATTCTCCCTGGAACTCCCACCCCCCTCATTCACTATGTTTAATAGCAAAAGCCTCCAGTAAAGATGAGCTAGGAACAGAAAAGGAAAATCAACCTATTATACCAGAGCACTGACTCTGACAGTGTTATAAATGATGGCAAGGCTCCAATTTTTAAAATTGTTTCATTTAAAATCTAAACATTGAATCCCTGTGCAGTGTTTAGAGGCTTCTCAGCCATTTCTGATTCAATTTGGAGGAAACATTTATGGGGTTTAAATTGTTCCTGGCAATTCTGAGCTCTGTTGCATTTTAAACAAATATATTTTATACAAAGCTATGCCACATACAGTCTCAAGAAATCTGAAAATATCAATCAAATTTCATTTGTAAACCAGTTTTACTAATAGTCAGTAGTTCAATTGTTCTTCCCTCTTGGAATGAAGGGTAGTTTAAAACCGATAACTGTGAAACATATTTCCAACAGCACTCCTTCTCATATGGAATGACTAAAAGACTTCTGCCCTCAAATCAACTAAACCTTTCAAAGCAGCATGTAAATTTCTTGTTCATTTATACATAAGTCCAGTACATTAATCAAACATCAGGTAAGTTCAGCATAGCAGTATATGGATACTAAGACTTTTGGTTTGTTTACCCTTTTTTCCCTTTTTTAATAAAAAAACCCACATAACAGAAATTCAGTACCTGTGCCCTCTGTTTTAGAGATGTTATAATTAAATGCCAGACAGACTATTTTCTGTGTGTCAGCTACTCCTTTTTCTAAGTTTTTTTTTTTTTCTTCTCTTGGCAGTTACTATACTATTCTTATTTTATGTCTACAGCTGACATGACAGCTGTGGTGAGTTCATCCCATCTATTTATTAATTTTATTGTTTATTATTTATTTATTTATCACTCTGTTTTATAAAGATGTCTATTCTAACTTGAGCTGTAAAATGCGTAATCGTATACAGAGATTAAAAGAACACCTAAAAGATGAATACCAAGTAACATGGTCCTGTTCTCAATGCTTATTCTAAATGCTTTATTTTCAATGATTCCTGCACTAATGTTGATTCTAATTATTCAGTATGTCAATACCTGTATAATATTCTTAAAATGTTTAACATTCCATTAGCTCTTTTAAGTCTTTATTTACCCTACCTTTTAAATATTTTCTTGTCCTTTTTAAAATTGCCTGTTTATTTTCTGACACTTGGCTGCCAGCTCAGTTTTTCCTTTTTAATGAATGTATTTTTAAAAAATCCAACTTTAATTCTAGATGGTTTTTCCTGTCTAAGTTTTATAATTATTATTTTTTCTTTCTGTTTTCCTGATACTTTGAATTCTCATACTTGGAAATTCCAGTAAGTAGCCTCTCTCTGATCTTTCTTCCCCTTTTTAATTATTTTTTTTTTTCATTTAGACAGTATAATTACCAATTACTTTACTTTAACCTACTTAAGATGCAGATTGTTTGTCACATTTGTTAGTTAGTTACAATGCTTGCAAAATCTACTAACTTCAGATAGATTGAACACTTCAGTACCATTCTGGAAATCCAGTTCAGAGTTATGTTTTCATCTTGATTTAAATCTTCTGCTAACCAAAACTTTTTAACTAATCACCTTCCACCTTTCTCATTGTATGAGAAATTGGCAATTCTTTCAGTTCAAAACCTATCACTGAAATGATTGGCAGTACCTCCAATTAGCATAACTTCAACTAGTCAGGTGAGCAGTTAGATTTCTTTTTAACTTCATAAACTGATTAAAGTTAAATCAGTACATCATTTCTCTTTCTAGAAATCTAAAAGATTTACATTGACTGTTTAGAGCAAGCACATTTTTGCTTGCAGCTGTCAAAACAGCCTGTCAGTTCAATTATCTGGAATGCCTATTAGTCAATTTTTAATAAAGTTTCAACTACTTTTCTCTGCTGTTTAATGAATAAGGTCCTTCTGCACACCCTTTAAATATGTGTTTCATGGCCCCTATGGAATTCAGAAATTATAAAGAAAAAGTTATTTGATTTACTCATAAGATGCATTATAATTTCACGTGTTGCATGAAACTGCCATTACTTTCTGCTTATGGGACCTCCTGCACTCTTTTGACATTATTAGGATTCCTGCTGGAAAAAGCATCTTGTGTTGGTAACAGCACTTTAAAAAATACGGCACTGGTAAGATGTTTTAACATCTTCCCATTCTCACTAAGATAGAAAGATAAACTGAGTGCTTACTTGCACAGCTACAGTATGAAAGGGCTGTGACATTTTATTTTTCTTTTAAAAAAACATTATTATGAGTAGAGCAGGAGACAGCAAAATGAGGAGGCATAGAACCCTATGCACAGCTCATGTTTGACTCATGTTCTTTTGCTTCATCTGCCTCCAGAATGGGTCAGGCCTCTGGCCAGAGGGGTGGCCAAGCAGATTTTTGGTTTCCTGCACATATAGGTACGGAGAAGACTCTTTACTGATACCTGCCCTCTAGACTCAAACTGTTGTTGAAGAGAACACAGCATCCTTTCTTCCCCGGGTGAAATATTATCACAATCTCCTTGCCAGAAAGTGTGTCCTTTGCCGTTTGACCACAGTATAAATGAGGCTGAAGTACTGACCATGTGGCTGCCCCTTGATGATGGTCTTGCCATTTAGCAGCAGCAGCAGCCTTCAGGCTTCCTTCTGGCAGGGTCATAGGGAATTAAGTCACAAAGTTGTTGCAATTTTGAGGAAATGAAATGACCGTTACTTGCTTGGCCTTATCTTTCCAGGCAGCTGCTTTCTTGATACAGCTTTCCATGAGATATTGTCTTTCAGGCTGCTTTCTGCTCAAGCAACAGGATAAAATTTTACTCCAATTTCCAGTGGCGATGAATGTTCTTTCTGTTCCACATTGCACAGCTAATCTCTTATGTGAAATGACACTGATGACTTCACTAGCGAAGGAGGACCTTACTGCCTGCGTTAAGAAAATAATTCAGCTCCCCTTCCCTTCCCTTCCCTTCCCTTCCCTTCCCTTCCCTTCCCTTCCCTTCCCTTC
>VXBW01003926.1:1705268-1783599 GCA_013400375.1 Thinocorus orbignyianus | reverse complement strand
TTTTTTTTTTTTTTGTAAACTAACCACATGTGTTACACAAACTGACAACTATAGAAACACCTCTTGCATTCCACATTACTGCAAAGGATTTGGATTTTTTTCTGCTCACCATATTCGCCCATATTTTCCTAAAGAATGAATAATAATACTATTGGGCTGTAGGTGGAAAAAAAAAACAAAACAAAACAAAACAAAAAACAAAAACAACCAACCTTTGCAAGACAGAGGCAGCTGAAATAATTATTAAGGCTAAGATTAACTTTGCTTTAATTTATATCTATTTATCCGTTGTGTGGTAGGTACACCGCTCTACAGAAAACCTTAGCCAATTCATGTGCGGTAGTTTCTCTAATTCTTCAATCAGCAAAAAGCAGCCCACAATCCCAAGCCCTAACTGGAGTATAGGTTGTAAGGCAGTGTTAACAGCTTTATCAGTTCTCCAGTTAAGATAGGACCCTGATCCTCGTCATTGACTTCAAGCCAAGTCCCTCAATCCTATGTTTTCCTGCATTACTTAGTGCAGAACTCTTGGGAAGAGATTACAAATTTTATGTAGCCAAAGGACTGGATAAATAGCATAACTTTTTCAAAACTGTTTAAATGGCTACCAATCATTAATGACAATACCTTGCTGCTCTTGAAAATCTCACTATAAAGCAGATCCCATAAAGGATTTCAGCATTCACTCTTTTTTGCCTGCAATATGTGAGCTCTTCGTACAAGCATGAAGGAGATTTACTAGATTTCATCAAGCCCATGCCAGCAAGAGAATGCTTCAACCTCTAGCTTCTGGACTGAACTGCAGAGTCCAGACTTGAGCATGCAAAGTCCCCATGAAAGTCCTTGAAAGGTGTCCTGAAGGAACAAAGAGCAGAGGTGTTTTGAAATGCCATTTGTTTCCAAAGTGGGGGACCACTTGTGTGGACAAATATAACGGGGATTTCTCTCACAATAGTCCCCATTGTTTTCAGTACTGAGCAAGGATACTTATGCAGCACATGTCCTTTCCTTATTGCCCTTCCTGCTGCAGCTCCATCCTGTTTTCCATTAGCCGGTTATTTGCACTCAGATTTCATCTGAATTACTGATGTGTAGCTGATAACACTTCCGAGTTTGTGCTTGATGAAGAACGGATTTAAATGATGCTTTCTCTGTTCCTGTGGTGCATGAATTCTCTCTCTGAGAACTGAAAAAGTTTTACTGGATCATTTCATCCACTTCTTTGCCAGGACAAGATTGCCTCTATTCTTTAGTTGAGAGTAGGTTAGGTAGAGTAGCGAATAAGGAATTTATCCATTACACTGAAAAAATATGGATGAAAAGGTAATAAACAATGCTATCAGTTTCAGTTATGTCTAAATCTGGCCAACTAAAAATATAAAATAAAAATTAGCGATTTACCAATTGTTGGCTATTTTAATAGATCACACTGCTTCAGATTTCTAATAATTTTCAGAATAATCTTTAACGTAGATTTTGAAGAAATATCACCAACACAGCTTTTCTGACCATCTCAACAAAAAAGGTTCTGGAACTGTCTAAAGTTTAAGGTTAAAGTCTTCTGCACTGTATTGCTGTCTGTCTGTTTATCTAACACCTAGCCCCGAGACCAAAAAAGATCCATTGCATAAATCCAAGTGACAATCTCAGTGGTACTATATCCCCCACCACCTGACTAAGTCCAGGGAGGGGAATCAAGTCGTGGTGTTGTCTGGCTGGCAGTCCTAAAACATCACAAAAAAAGTATCTGTGGATTTGGACCACATTTATCTAGGGGATGAACAATACCCATATGTTCACCAGATGACTACAGAGCTGGGTTGATTGAGTCAAAGTTCAAGGCCGCAACAAAGGATAGCTTGTTTTTTCAGAACTGGCTTTGATTAGGATGCTGTTTACAGAAGAAATTTTTTTAAAAATGAATATTCCTAAATATGTGGGAGGATCATTGTTCCCTGTTATCTATTTATTTATTTTTCAGATATGTTCTATTAAATGCAATTGTTTCATGGGCTATGTTCATTAAGCATTTGTTTCTGTTACCGTGACTCACAGTTGGAATGGGAGCATATGTGGTGCTCTCAGTTCAGAAGCCAGGAAACTGAAAATTAATTCTGAATAGAAATGTCAAGGAATGTGTATGCTCACTCTCACTGTCTCAGTCTGTATACATATACGCCTACATACGCACACACAGGCATAAAGTTAAAATAATACTTTAATTAATTAATGCACACAGAAACACACACATATACCTGTGCATATGTAAGTAGTGATATTTAGATGTATAGTAGTGACAATTAGATGTATAAAGATATGTGTGTATGTGTGTGTGTGTGCATAAAATTCCAAATTCTTGTTCTTCATACATTAACCTACTTAAATTTGGAAAGGAAGGGGCAGAAGGATCTGGTTTTTATTTTGCTTTTTGAATCTGAAATGAATGAGTAGAAATGTTGTGCATCATAATATCCGTAAGCAAAATGTTAACGTTCTTTTGTGTTCCAAAGTCTGTCTCTAAAACACTGTAAATATTATCTATAGCAAAAATGTTAGACTTTTAACAATTTTGTATTGATTTATGTGTGCTATGTACTCTTTAGAAATAGTAGTGGTTGGGATGCTGAACATACATCTTTTATGTTTACGTAAGTGGAAATAATGCAAATAAAAATCTCATTTATTCTTTTGCGTAGGCTATTTACACCTTGAGTTTGCAGCTAACACTGCACCTTGAATAAGCAAGGAAAGACAAGAGGTAGGCAGGGAACAGGTCCAAAATTTCTGCTCCTGATTTGCAGAGTATTACAGGCTGAGAAATAACTTTTCCCACAGAGGTGGAAGGATGCGTTGTAGAATCCTGCGTTTCCATGGATCAAAAGGCTTCCAAGGACTGCACCTGGAATGACTCGCTAAAGGAAAAACCTTTCCCAAGGAGAATAATAAACTTGCAGAAACTGGAAGAATGGCTTGCTGTAGCCTAAATGTACACACTGGTAAGTTTGCTTAATCATTACTGAAGGTTTAATTAAATAATTGTTTTTCTTTGGAATAGAATCATTTAATTGGTTAAAATACTGTTTATTTAATTAAAAATAAAATTATAATTCATTATCTAATGCAAATAATCTAAAAAGCTGAGTAGAAAGGGACTGAGAAAGCCCTCTAAGTTTGAGAAAGCCACTTTGGTGACACTCACAAAATATTCAGATGCTGTTGCAAGGTAGCAAGATGTTGCTAGACAAGTGTCTAAATGTCTGAGTGATTCAGGGATCCATATATTTGTCATTTGCAATGTTGAATTTATGTATCTCAGTTTGTATGAGAGGGACATATTCCAATTCACTGGAGACACAAACACCGCAATAATGGGTAATTTTCTAACATTGCAACAGTTAAAAAAATCCAAACCACAAAATAGTGTACAATAAAAGCAACACGAAGTGATGTCAAAATCATTATTTCTTGGAACAGCAGAAATGTAGTCATATATTAGGAGTTTGGTTGTTTTATCTTTTAATGATTACAGCAGTAAAATGCTCTAGCAGGCTGCCTAGATAGGTATTGGGATTTCTGTCTTTGAAGGTGTTTGACAACCTGCTCTGACTAGACCTGCTTTGAACAGGGAGTTGGACTAGGTGACTTCTGGAGGTCCCTTCCAGCCTGAACCATCTAGAGGTTTTCAAAACCAAACTGAAATAATGAATTCATAATCTCACCTTTCTTGTGTTGTTTATGTTGTTTATTTACAGTGGAGGTTTTAATGTTCTTATTCACTGCAGTGCCATAGGCTTTGTTGTCTTCTCTAGTTAGCTGAAATCCTCTGTTATGTTTGGATATCACCATATTGGACCCATGCATCTTTTTTTTGTGCTCTAGCGTCTCAGTAGATTCCTGTTTTTAAGTCTATTCATCAGTAAAGGGTTTGTCAGCTATTACTTCATGAACATAAGACCCAACATTGATCATTCCTGAAGTATGTTGACTTTGTTCTAAATAAATAGATCTGTCTGCCACAGGAAGTGTCAGATTTTCTACAATTCTTTATATGTATTGCAGACAATATATGAATACTGATAGTTACTTGATAGTTAATTAATCTTTCAAGGTGTCTTCTAAATGGGGAAAGTAAATAACAAGAATGTAGTTCAGAGTCCCAGTGAAATAGGAAAAAGAAAAAGATTAAATGAAGTTGGAGAATTTGAAAAAGAAATCCCCTTGGACTGAAGTGAAAGAGCACAATGAGGCAAATTATCAATCTCAATAATTCTCAGTATCAACTTTCAGAAACATGTACAGACATCTATGTATGATCTTTATGTGTATGCATGCACACACACACGCAAATTCATGAATAAACAGTGAGCTTTATCACCATAACTGTCCCTCTCAGATGATTTGGAGAATGTAGATGACCAAATACCAACTAAATCATTAATAGGAATCTCTACTAGTTCACTTTCCTGATTTTTTTTCTCCAGCAATTATCCATTCACTTTTCAGAAAATAGCATCCGTAATCTTAAGTACACTGTGTACACTATCAGACTTGAAATAGCATTTTACTATTACATAAAACATTAATCAAGGAAAAAATATCATCAGGACAATAAAAGAATGAGGAAGAAAAAAGGCAGGGAAAACTTATTTTGGAGACAAATCCTGCTATTGACAAAATGCTCAAGCAATGAAACTAATATGGTATTTATCTGTCGTCTTAACACATAGCATCCACTGAGTTTCTTTCATCTAATTGCACATAATTTGCTTCATTCAATGCTTTGGGCGTCAGGAGTTTTGCCTAATAAAGAAGCAGAAGTCCAACCTTGCAACAGGAAATTTCACATAATGTATTTATTATCTTATGCCAGGCTTCTACCTTTATAATTTTTGGAGTATGCAAAAAAATATAAGCTGAATGATAATGGACGAATTAAAATTATGACAACAGTATTATCCAATATTGACATATCTATACAGAAAAATATGGAATTATATCTTTTAAAATATTCAATATAAAATATTTACTGAGTCAGTTAAAATTTGATTTGTATCTAGTCTTTGGTTTTGTAAAAGGTATAGAAAATGTATGAAAATAATCTGACATCCAAAATATTTTTATATATTTTTATCTTCTTAAATCTTGTACATCCGTACACACACACACAAAACAATGAACTCATGCTGGCATGAATAACAATGTTTAATGTTTTTGAAGATGACACCATATTACTGCTATGCATTTACATTATCAGTTGTAGATTTTTTTTTAAAGTAAATAAATATTTCAAAAGCTTTTTTATCCTGCTAGTGATTTTATTTTCTGTCACATTATAATAAAAATTAAAAGGCAGACAGTGAAAGAAAATTAAATACTATTTGAAAACTATTGAAATAGATAATGTCTTTAACCAGTTTGTTTCCTTTTTTCTCTTCTGAAACAAAAAATTCCAGCAGCCTGAGCACAATTTCAAGTTTCCTGTTTTAAATGAAGATTGCTTTCATCAAGGTTTTTCCAATGTACAAATTAGTTAAGCCACAATTTAAACTCAGGTCCAAAGGTCATACAAAGGAAGTACTTTCCAAGGCTCCTTTCTTCTATTTTCATTCCATCCTTTTAAAGCATCACAATTTTTTAGGAACTAGTTACCTTAGTCTTCCCTTATGTTCAGTGAATCATGTAATCTGAATGAGTATGAGATTCTTTCCATCTATTACTTAAGAGAAACAGTTTCAGGAATGTTAGTTTAAGTCTAGGCCTGAGGCAGGTATCACCTTACCTATCAGAAGTACAACAGAATAGATTTATATGTCCCAGGTCTTCCTAACAGCTGGAGAAGTAAATAGGTTCAGCATACTTCAGCATGGGAAACAAATTGCTGTCTCTTTAGCTGAAGCTCCTGTGCAACTGAAGTTTCAAAACCAAACCACTTGCATTGTAATTCTAACAAAGTCAATATTTGAGGTAAGGGCAAAGTAAGATTAGAATGCAAAATTATTTTGTAATAATATGTCCTTTCTTTTCTTGCATTCTGCTTAATTAATGTGATGTGTTTGACTTATCGAAAGCTTGAAATGATGTTCATACAATCTACTTTCAATTCTTCTGCTGAACCTAAAAGTCTACTCGGCTTCGGTATGTGTTTTATAGTTGAAAAACACTTTTGATTTTTTTTTATTATTATTAAAGTCAAATTTATGAGTATACATTAATTGTTATAACATGAATAGAAGTTTGAGAGAGAATTCTGTCAATATGATTGTCTAAGGCAGCAACTTTGCAGACCTGTTCTGTACATGCCGATTAAATTCTATAATTCAAAAAGAAAAATCCATATGCATATTTTATTTTATTTTTCCAGTTTGCAGTTCCTAATGACCTCAGGACAGGGTATTTTGAGGGGATTAATGATCTGCTAGAAGATGTTCATTGCCCAAGGTATAGAGATTTAGGCTAGTCATTAATACTGGGGAAATATTTTCTACTTCGATCATTGCTGTCAACTTCCTTAATATATTCAGACTTTAAATAAGCTCTTAAAGACTGTCATAAAGCAAATTTCAAAGTTGAAGCATCTGACAAGATTCACATTAAAACAACCTCTTAAGAAAAAAAAATCATCTTTAGAATATATCTCTTTAGCCTCTTATCTATTTTTTTTTCCTCTGTATCTGACCTACTTTTCTCCTGCACTTGTCCTCTGAAGTCCTTCAGTAATCAGGCTCTACATCTATCTAAAGCCCATGAGCAAAGTTTTTGGCCTTTGGCTGAAAAACTTTAAATAGCAGTGCTGTCACACAGCCCACTGAAAGACAGATAGGCATTCATGTGAACTGAACAAGTCTATTTGTATATATACGCATACATATACACAAAGACATGTTGGTGTACAGAAGTGTGTGAAAGTAAACAAACACACACAGTTAACTTTTTTGGATAAAATATGAATAATATTCTATATATCAATATAATATTTTATACAAAATATTTGTAGAAAAATAAATAAATAAATAAATGATAAAATATATATTTTGTATAAAATATTCAAACTAGGATTTTTTTGTGGGTAAAGAACAGAAAATCTTGTTTTCTAGCTCTGATTTGTATTAATCTGCCTGTGAAAACAAGGGAAGATGAATAAAAAGAAAAAATTAAAAGAGAGTTTTTGCTAAGATTTTGTTGTCACATTATGTAAAAGAAGTAGAGTATAATATGGATTTGTTATTTAATTTCCTCCTCAATTTGAAAGAGTACAAACATTGCGATTTGTGCCTCTTTCAGTCTGTGATTTGATCTGGAGCTTTTTGTCTGCATAACATCAAGTTTTACTGTTTCTATCTTCTTGGTTTATTTGGTCTTTAAAGGCAGGGTTAGATTCTTACACTTGCAGTTGTGACAGCATCTCTTTTGGATGGAATACATACTGACACAAGACAATAGCTGCAGTCATCCTCATTACTGCATTTTTGCAGGAGAAACTGAGCCTACCTTTCCTTTACAGCCAGGACTTCATTGAAACCAGGCTGGTTGAGGAGCCTCTGACTCAGATCAGCCCTGGGCTACCCCAATACTGTCTCTTCCTTCTCCAGTTTATTCTCTGTCCTTATGCCTTTCAGCACATCAGTCTCACCTCTTCTTAAAGCAGGAAGACAGCATAACATCCTGGCTTAATAGTTTGCTGGAGTCCAAGGCAGTGGAAGCTTTATTTTTACCAAAGTCTATCACTAGCTGGCTATCCTGCCTGATACCAAAATTGCACATGTGCATTTTAGATCAACTAAATGTGACAGTTTTCCCGTTAGAATTCAGTTAGATAAATCTAGTATCTTTTCCAGACAATTTCAAACCATGGCCAAAGCACGATATTTAATCTGCATGGGTAATCATAAGAAAAGTGATATCATGGTCATAATCATAATCTGTTGAATGAAAAAATACCAATCAGCTTGAAGGCTGCTGGTGGCCACTCTGGAGATTGAATTGTCTAATTCAGGGAGAGAAGTAAGGAGGAGAAAAGTGGATTGCAGTCTGGAATGAATTTAAGTATTTTATTAATCTAATGAACTTTCTTTGTCAACTCTATTAAATCTCTGCTGATTTTGCAAGCACATGATACTTACATATATATAGCCTAAGCTAAATTTATACTATCGTTACCAGTTTTAAAGTATTTATGCAACTGCTAACTAGAAGTTTGTTGTCCTTTTAAATGTACCTTGAAAAATGACAGTGTGGCTTCATAATTTTGTCTTGGAGGTTACTTGGATGTGCTGAGCTCATTAGTAGGAACATATTTAATACTTTTTTTTTCTAAATTAAATTAATGCATTTCATCTTGAAATTTGAAGGCAAGCTGAGTTGACTCTTTCCTCAGCATCATCATGAGCAATACATTTTCTGCTGGTCACCTTCTGCGCTCCATTATCTTTGTATCACACTTTCAAAATACCTTTGAAACCATCTTTAAGGTGCTTTCTTAAAAAGTGGGACTTGGCAATTCCAGTCATTGTTTGTGAGTCAGAACTATCATTCTTGAAATGTGTCAGGTGTAGAGTACTAACAAGGTTTAAAAAGTAAGAAATCTCGCTTGCTTTTAAATTAAGTAGACATTTATAGTATGGAGTGCACATCAGGAGCACATCTGTTTTTAAAAATACCACATGCACACCTGTCAGAAAGTTTGTTTATGTAGGTAAGTGATAAAACCTACTCTGAGATAGAATGTTACTACCAAAAGAAGTGGTTTCCTGTAGAGCAAGAACTATTTATATGCGAATACAGGCTCCCCACTTATAGCAGGGAGATCTATTTACATCTGAATCAGATGTGTCTTATTGGGCCATGCTCTTTCTTGAACAGCAGTCTGAGATAATCACAGCAAGTTAATTAAAGTAATAGCCCATTTATCACTTAGCAAGTCTTAGCCTAAAGCCTGAGAAAGTGTTAATATTCATGTGTA
The DNA here is from genome assembly GCA_013400375.1 of Thinocorus orbignyianus. Taxonomy (NCBI): domain Eukaryota; kingdom Metazoa; phylum Chordata; class Aves; order Ciconiiformes; family Thinocoridae; genus Thinocorus; species Thinocorus orbignyianus. The sequence goes on along the minus strand of VXBW01003926.1, from coordinate 1,774,640 downwards.
AGGCTTTCGCTGGAATCTTAGAGTTTGCCTAAGCTTACCATTTTAACAATAGGTATTCCAGAAAAAGTAAGGGAGAGGAGGGGGGAAAGAAATGTCTACCACTGCCTATAGCCTAGGACCCTATCCAGGCATTCAGTTTGTGATTTGCCTTATCTAATTTTCAAAAAGATACTTGTGTAATAGAGATATGTTGTCCAAATTAGCTGGTAGTATTTCAAGAAGGAGCTCAAAAGTCTTGGAAACAATTTACCCCTAGTAGGACATTTGAAATACGAGGGATGAATAGTGGCACTGGAATTGTTCATCCTTCTCTCTTGCTTGAAGACTATACTAGGTTAGAGTAGAACAATTTCATGTTGGAAGGAAACATTTTTCTCCCTAAAATCTGAGGATAAATTCCTTCTATCTGAATGATGCTGGCAACCCCAATTGAATTCAAAGGAAACTAAGTGAAGTCAGAAAACTATGTGCTTCTCATAGAATAAAAATAGTAATTGTAAACCAAACTGAACTATTGGTAAATTTTCTAATTTCCTAGTCTTTTTGGTCACGAAGAGATAAAATTTTTTTCTTCATATGGAATTTGAAAATCAGGTTTTATTTACAAAGTGGATTGATATGGTCTATTTAGATGCCAGGTAGAGATTTAATTTCAATACAATCTTTTTCATGGTCAGTACTGTGGTTTCTTTGATTTTTAGAGGCTTTTTCTTCTTGCTCCTTTTTTTAAAAAAAAAAAAAAAAAAAAAATCCCCACTATAAAGTGCTTGAATGTGTAGTTTGACTTAAGCTGTGAGGCTCCTCACAGGGAAGCATACTGAAACACTGACTTCACCAACATATGAAAACGGTGAGTAAATCCATCCCACAGAGGACCCAGAAAAGGCAAACACTTCCCAATATAATGATGAGTGCTGACTGATCTGATGATTCACCAGATATTCACCTGTTTTCTAAGACGGTGTAGTTCAGTGAGCATTGTTTCCTGTGTTACAAAGGGGTTCTGCTGTCATTGCTTCTGTGTGCATGTGTTATTCATGTTTTTTTCTAACCAAACTGGATATTAACACAGCACATGTATCTGGTGACTGCCAGTCACCATCAGAAAATAGGCTGATCAAGTAACAATGATGGAAGAAGCAGCAGATGTGAACAAACTCAATATCCCTCACTTTTTGATCCAGTTTTAAATACTCTCAGCTGTGTGAATTTGAGGGAAATAGGCAACTTGGACCAGAATTTTCTTTTGCTGCCAGAGTCCCTGCTTAATGGTTGTGGTGGTACTGATGATGATAGCAGGCCCAGAAGCAATGTTTTGAATATGCACGCCCCCCTCCTCATCCCAGAATCAAAGAAAGGACTGTGTGCTGTGAGTGGAAGATATGCAGTTGATTTAGCTCCTTGCAAGACTATTTGTTTCTCGGACGGCATTCCTTGCTTTGATCAATAAGTTATCGTAAATAAAAAACATAGCAATTGCATGAAAGAGTCTTTTTCTTGGGGAGGAATAATGTATACTAAAAGCTCAGCAAGCCCATAATCTCTGCAATGTGGTATGGCTCCAGATGAAGGGCTATCCTTCCTGCTATTTCCTGGTGCATAGATAGTACGGTTGGATTATTTGTGAGATGTTTTGTCTTCTAGGAACAACCATGAATGGTAAATTTTAGTAGATTTTTTTTGGTCGGTTGTTTTTTCCCCTGACTAAGTATAGCCTCTTGCTTCAGCTTAATAATGACAGTTCCAGTGTTCAAAAAAAATTATTTAATATTGGATAAATAAAATGTTGCATTCAAAGCTGAAAAATAGATTTTTTTTTCCTAATTTATAAAAAGAATTTAAAGAATCTATCCAAGAACAGTTAAAATAACTGACAACAGTCCAACTGTTAATGTGTTTGAAACTGTTGAAGATGGGAAATAGAGATGACCTCTCTCCTCGCTAGTGCCCTAAGTAAAACACAGTGAAATACTGTCTCACACATCTTAGAATTATGCAGGAGCAGATTATTCCACCATTGCCCATATTATCATTCCTTTACTGCAAAGAGCCAATTTTTATCTCAAGGATTACAATCCTTCTGTGCACTAACCTGAGTACAGCAACTTGAAGCAGGTGAAAATGTGTATTTTAGTTTGTAGGGTTGTACTGGTTGAACCGATGTAAGGGACTGGATGTTTTTTAACAGTTATATGCGATAAATTGTGTCAGAGTAGCATGTCTCACGTCCACTTTACAGAAAAGCAAAACCACTTGGACTTTTCTGCCTCCCAACCACAGTTAGGATGCTAATTTCCTAGGATACTTATTTCCACTCTGCATCTTGGAAGGATGTCTTGCATCCTCTTGGAGTCAGGGGAACCTATAGTCATTAGGGAAGAAGGTGCTGGAGGGGAGAGTTCAAACAAGAATTAGATCTTTCTCAGTGGATTGCAATTTGCATTGTTCTTTGGCTTTTGAGAAAGCATATCGGGACTTCCCTCATATTTAATAGAATGAAGAAAAAAGCAATCCAAAATCATAGAGCTCTACCTTGGGTTGGCTTGCAGCAGGACAGGACTTGCATAACTAAAAAGATAGTAAGTTGGAAGGAGAAAACTAATTCCCAGTTTACATAGCAACAACCTTAGTCTCCTGTGTATGAGTTCTACAAGCTGTGATGCACTCTGCAGAGTAAAAATATGATTTCATCTTTCATGATAGTTCCCCCCAAAGAGCTAAACTTTCCACAGTTACTAAACAACAATCAGTGCACAGGAAAGGAACAGAAATTGTTGGTCAGCCACACCACAGGGGACAACCTGCCTCATCTTTCAGATTTGAGAATTCCCATTATGTAAGATGTATATAACATCTAGAAAGCACTATACAATAATTTGATTCTATTTATGAATGATGGATATATAGATGACACAAATACCCTATAGGGGAAACAAATCTTCCCATTTACTTCTTGTAGGTATTTCCAAACGTGCACAGTGTGTGAGATAAATTTGTTAACCAAGGGTCATTGCAACATCATTGGCCTCAGGCTCTCCAAGTACAGTGAACCAATGGCATTTCTGTCTTAGGTTACCTTCACATGAACCAAATGAACAAAGAAGAAACAAATGTAAAAATATTTTATGAGTGAGATAAGGTGATGTATCTTGCAACGTGAAATAAAGGGTATTATGAAAAGTTTGGGATTAAATTATCTTGCTGCTGTGTTGTTTGATAGGCATTACCTTAGTTCTCCACCAGTTTTAGTTATAAATCCATTGAGATTGTTAATTATTCACCCTTTTTTCATAATACCTGATGATGGGAAACAACTTGCTTAAATATAATTAAATTCCTTCAACATATTCCGCCAGCAGTTAGCCTTTGCAAACCAATATAATCATGCACTTGAAGAGACAAGCACCTTGATTAAAGATTTAGATTCTTCTTGAATTGCTACTTGAGATATGTTAAAGAAAGATACTCAAAACAGTTGTTAACTGTATGACTTTCTTACAGTGAAATTTAAATTCTTGAGAAATTAATGACTAATTAGAATATCAGGCTATTCAAATGAGACAAAAATTACAATAAATATGACTTTCTTATTCTTGAAAACAGTTTGGATATTGATTATTCCATTATACTCAGAAACATTCATTTTTCAGAGTTTAATTAAAAGTCTGAATTCACAGTATTTGTTTAACTCCATCAAGCAGAACAGCAGAGAACTGGACTACGGTTCACATAATCAGTGTGTTTAATCTGTTAACTTCTTGAAAATAAATAGGAAGCAGGAATTATTTGCAGAAACAACGTCAGGATATCACCTTAAAAAATTATCTCAGAAGTTCAGTGTGGTTTTTTTTTTATTTTCTTCTTCGTAGAGAAGGCAAATTTTCTACATGTATGCTAAACTAAATGGGGTTATCTATTTTCAAGAATTTCCTGAAATCACTGCAGATTCCCAGTGCTGTCAGGAATCAAAATCAGGAATTTATCTTCTGGGAAATTATTGGAACTAGACAATCTGTTCTGAAAGGAAATCCTAAACTTCCAGCACTTCTCTTTTCAGAATAAAAATGTAGCAGTTTGTTACTTTTAAAAAAATTTTAAAGAAATGGGGGATGAGGAGGAAAGAGAATTGGTAGCTGCAACAGAAATGTCTAGTGAAGCAAATGTCTAGAAACAGTCAGCTGAGCACATAAAGACTGGCTGACAAAATAATTTAGAAAAACAACTGTTTCAGCAAAGCAATAGAAAAGAAGCTGACTGCATATTTTGAGTCTAATGAAGAGAAGTAGAAAGCAGGGACTGTTGCTAAACTTAAGAATTTACCAGAGAAAGACCATATCAGTGATGTCTGAAAGAACAGAGCTTTGAAAAGCACTAGCAGAAGCTGAAAGACCTCTGGAAGCCTAATAGTTGTTCTTTCTGTCCTCTCCCAGTTACCAAAGAATTCTCAGATTAACTTATCATCTGTGTTTAAGTTTTTCTTCAAACATACTTTTGTTTCTCAGATAGAGTTTACTATCCTACTACAATTACCCTTGGCAAAGGGGTAATCGTGCAGTTTCCTTTTCTCTATTCATTACACAAATCCAGAAAGGGAAACATTTACATCAGAAAAAAGCACAACACAAAACTCATCTGATTTTTATTTCAATCATAATCAAAATGGCTATTATTTTCTGCAAATATTTAAGATTTCCTCTTTTCTTTTTTTTTTTTCCCCTTCCTATTTTGGCAGCTACATTTTCTATTCTTTTTATAATTGGAAGAAAATTATTTCTTTCATCTCAAAGTCATATCTTTAGATTATTGGTTTGGAATACAAATAGTAAAGGTCTTATGTTTCTCTCTTTAGCTTATGCATGAAAATATACTATGAAAAATCTAAGTATATTCCTAGGAAAATTTACACAAAGAACACAAGGTGAAGCTCACCTGAAAATATAAGGAAAAATACAATCAAAATCTCAACGTCCCATTTGGAAAGTTATAAATATTGCTGTAAATATTGCTTAATCAATTATTAAGATAGTTATTAATTTCTTTGTAGAAACCGTAAAGTGTTCAGTAAATTAAAAAGATCTGAAACTTACAGCATTATGAAATTCTTTGGTTTTTAGAACCTTCTACCTGCTAGACTGGTCATCTGCCCTATGGTATAAAATGAGGTAAAAATAAGTTAGATATTTAAGTATCGAAGGCAGTTTGTAAAGAAGAAACATCCCTCTCATTTTACTTGCTATTTTGGTTTTCTTTTCTTGCTGTTGTTTTTTGGTTTGTTTTACTTTCCTTTGACTGAAGTCAGACTAATTAAATTAGAAGAAATTATTTTTTTAATTTGGAAAATTTTTACAGGAATTAGATTTTCTTCTTGACTTCTTTCTGGAAGGAATCAAATTGTCTTTCATGTTTTTGTGAGTCAGTGATAAGTGTACAAGCTTATTCTGGTGATACCTTAATGCAATACACTAGAGAAATTAAGAGTTGAATGCAGGGATTTGATCACAATTAATTTCAGTGAAGTAAACAAATTTTACCAATATCTCATTCTCCTCCAAGAAACACCCATGATAATGTTCCACTTTTTTCTTTGGACAACTATTTCCTCGGTTTTTCAACAAAAATGCAGTGGGAGATCTACCATCCATGGAGAAATTCAAAGTGATTCACCCAGCTGAATAGAAGCTATTATTTTACGCTTGATAATGACCTTGCTTAATTACAACTGAAAGCACAACCTGACTTTCACAGAGCAAGCTGGTGAAAAAGCAAAGTATCAGCTGTCTACCATGCCACCTGGTATCCTAAATCCTTCTAAGGCAGTTCTTTAATCTGGGGAATAGTACAGAGTAAGTGTTTCCTACTTTGGCTCCTAACCTCCTCCTATCCAGAAACAGCCAAGTGTGTCATTTCTTATAATACTGAATTTCCCTGTGGTAATTGGTGCAGTGAAACATCTAACACTGCTGTCCTGCCTTCAAGAGATGACAAGGACAAATTAACATGCCCTTCCAGTCAGGCTGAACTCAGATAACCGTTGCCAAGGAAGTGTCCCCTCCTGGTTGGAACCTGCACATGCAGAGGAGGATGGGGCTCAGTTGCACTTCCCACTTAGTCCAAAGCCATAGAAAGCTTCTGGGAGAAATGGCAAATGCCAGCAGACAGGACCCAGCTTTATACCTCTGTTAAGCGTAAATAGCACCACCTTGTGTTCTCAGCCGTACCGTTTGGCCTATTGTAAATCATTCTTACACACTCTTTCCTGTAGTAATTAAAACAATGCTCTTTGCTGTGCCCCTGGGTTAATATAATTTGTTTTATTCATAGCCTAAGTCATCTGCCTCCCTGTAGCATACACTGCTATATTACGTCTACCCAGCAGTGTTGAGGGAGAAAGTAGAGTACATTTCAAGGTGTACATAAATCCGTTTCAGGTTATTCCAAATGAAATTGTAAGGTAAGGACTATGTCCTTGGATCTGATAGAGGAAATGAATAGGAAGATAAAGAAGGAATCAGGAAAATAAAATATTTTCTTCAGACTCCTTAATTTGAAAAAAAAATAGTTAGATGGAGAAATACAAAGACTGAGGATAAAGAACCAGGGACTCTGAAAGTGTAATAAATGGCAGAGACATGGCCACCATGGGAATACAGACCTCTATTTTGAAGGTGTGTACGGATACCATACTGGTCTCTCCAGGTGGATCGAAGTCACAAAGTCCAGTTATTAGTGTTGACACTTCTGAAGATTAGAGCAAATTTTCAAAGAACTCTAAAAGGAACTGTCATAGAAATCAAGCATTACAGAAAAATCCACATGGCATCTAGACCAGTTCATCTAGAGAAGGATAAGAATAGAACAAGTATATATTACGGTAATATCCTCCCAACCACTGACAATTTTCCATTTAGAGGATTTCCTCTGTATGCTATGTTTCATCTATTTAGTAAAACAGAGAAAACACATCTTCTAAATACTCCAAGTAGTTTATAGATCTTCCTGTGGCAATGAACTCCATTTCTTGGTTTTGGAGTTGACTTTCACTGGATTAATTTGACAATCACTTGTTCTTTTAGAGGAAGAGGCAGCAAGCAGCCACTCCCTATCGTCCTTCATTGCGCTGATGATTTCTGTAGAATTTCTAGTAACCTTCTTCCCAAACTGAAAAGTCTCAGTCTATTAAACAGCCATCATGAATAAGTTGTCATTAAGGACTTTTGATCATCTTTGTTGATTGTGAATTTATACAAGGCATAGTAATATTTTCTGTGTTCTTCTCTATTCCTTTCCCAAAAATTCGTAACATTCGATTGGGTTTTTTGAATGATGACAAGGACTGAGCTATTTTCATGCAATCATTTATCATGACTCCACACATTAACTGTTTTTCAGCACAGCAGAGTTCATTATTTCATATAAGAAAATAGGATTGTTTCTCTCCGTATCAATAACTTTACATTTAAATCTATAACTTTACATTAACACTGAATTCCATCTGACATTTTGTTGCCAAGATATTCTGTTAAGATTGTTTTGAAATTTTTGACAAGTGTCTCTCAACATTAGTACCCTTAGAAACCTATATTTTAATCAGATTTCATTTGGATAATATAAGATTATTTTACATGAGAACTTTTAAGCAATAGAGTTTAGAGCTGAGTGGACACTGAAGACAGTAGGGAAGCCAAGAACTAAATACTCATGGGATGTGTTGTAGTCATAATCTGCAGAAACTAGTACAAAAGACAGTCTGGGAAACTGAGAAGATGCAACTTGTCTCTTTTGTTTGATTTCTGCTCTGTTCCAAGAAATTAGAATCTTCAGTTATCAAAATCTTTGATCAGTGCTCTGTATCCTGGGAATGATGTGTCAGGCTATATTCTGAATACTGGACAAGAGCTTAGTGACAGCACTGCAATGGACTCAAATGTCTGTTCTCAGGAAGATCAAAAACCCCAGACCTTTGGTTACAAAAATCTAAAAATGATATCTCCCACTTTAATATGAGAGCCATTCTAAGAAAAAGAAGAAAAAAAAAAAAAGATTGGATAGTAATAATTTGCACTGTATGTATTCTGAGTATCACTCAGCATCTCCTAGTGGTTTCACATGTACAATTTTGGGGTGAAATACTGCCCCATGATGATATATCTTATGAATAGAATCCCACAATTACAAGTACTGGAAGACACCTCTTGATTATTCAATACAATCTACCATTTTTGCAATACTGAACTGTTTTATTTTTCTGCTTTCAATCTGTGAATAGTCTTTGTAACCTTGCTCAGTTGTGAGCAGGAAATTGATAGCTATAAAATAGTTTACTTTATGATGAACTAGTGTATTCCCTGTTGTTTCTTTATGAAGAATAATGAAGGAAGTAATTAAACAGCTGTTTATTGACATGAGTTTTACCACTTTGGAGAAATGTAAATAATGAGGTTTAACTCAGGAGAGGATTCACTAATAGTAATAGAGAGATATTAAGTTGCATATCTAGATCAATATGGCTCTAGAAACTTTATGAGCTAATGTTTCATTGTGCTTCCATAGCCTGCATTTATTTAGTGAAAAGGTTGCTGTGCTAAAATGACACTGCCACTTCACTGCCTTGGAAAAATGATGGAAAATAACCGTAGCTAACATCAAGAAAACATTTCTTCCTAGGCAGCGTAGAGAGAATTACCTGTCACATATGACTCACCGTTTCCTATATCTTTTCAAACAGTGCTGCTTTGTTACTGACTAATAGGAAGAACAATAGTGGGCATACAAAATATTCTGAGAAAGATAATGAAAACACTGGATTCTGATTGTTCTATTAAAAATGTAGCAATTCATCATTTAGCATCATTAGTGGCTGATAACTGCGACTGTGTCTATAATACCCGTTTGAGGTTTTATTGTGTTTCACTCAACATAAAGCATAGGTTAACAGTAATAGCTGTCTGTATTAAAATTTAGATACTGCCTGTTGAAAATGGATAGTAATTTGGTGATTATTCATATTTTTAAACATTCTGCATTATACTAATTTATTATGCAAAATTAAATTAGACTGCAGGAAGCATATGGATTTTTTGCTTTTTTTATACTTATTTCTGGCAGTGATGAATGGCAGATAATTTATAACACTGAAGTTTAATAATTAAAATGACTTTTATTATTCTGTTTACTAGTTTCTTCTTTCTGCAGTCTCTTGTAATTTTGCCACATGATTAGCAGCAAATTTTGCACAGCAGCACCTTCTAATAGAACGCAGCATGGACAATTTTCCATGCAGATTCAATCTCCGTCTATATTCCACTAATCCCTTGATTGTTCCTGGGGAAAATAATCGGATCCCTGTTGTGTTCCTGATGCACTGAGCATTCATAAAGATAATAACAAGATTCAGTACATCCAGGAACTGAAGATGTGCATCTGCTCTTTGGCCTGACTGAAAAGGGCCACACAAGGAGCCTGGTGGATCATTCACTGAAGCTTTGTCATGATTAATACACCTTCCTTTGTAGACTGCATCTACTTGCAGTGGAAGTATGGTGTTGTGGTGAGTTAACCTTGACTGGCTGCCAGGTGCCCACAAAGCCACTCTCTCACTCCCCCTCCTCAGCAGGACAGGAGGAAAAATAAGGTGAAAAATCTTTTGTGTTGAGACAGGGTGCTCAACATCTACCATCACGGGCAAAACAGTCTTGACTTGGAGAGGATTAATTTAGTTTGTTGCAAATTATGAACAAAATAAGATAGTGATAAATAAAAATAAAATCAAAAAAACTTTCTTCCTACCCTCCCTCTCCCCAGGCTGAACTTCACTCTTGACTCCTCTGCCTCCTCCCCAGACCGACTGGTGCAGAGGGGTGGGAAATGGAGGTGTGGTCAGTTCATAACGCTTAGTCTATTCTGCTCCTTGCTGCTCATGTTGTTCCCCTGCTCCAATGCAGGTCCTTTCCACAGGATACAGTTCTTCAAGAACTGCTTCAGTTTGGGTGCTCTTCATGAGGTACAGTCCTTCAGGAGTGGACTGCTCCTGTGTGGGTCCTGCATGGTCTGCATCTTACCTCAGGTAACATCCACCTGCTCTCATCTGAGGTCCTCCATGGGCTGGAGTGTGGATACCTGTTCTACTGTAGTCCTCTTTGGCTGCTGGGGAACAGCCCACTTCACTAATGTCTTCTTCATGGATTGCAGGAGAATCTCTGCTCTGTCTCATGGAGCACCTCTTCCTCCTCCTTCTCTGACTTTGGTACCTGCAGGGCAGTTTTGCTCACATTTTCTTACTCGTCTCTCAGAGCTGTTGTGCAGCAATTTTTATCCCTTCTTAAATATCACAAAGACACCATCGGTGCCAATGATTGGCTCAAATCTCCTAATAACACACCACACTAGCATGGAAACTCTACCCAAGTTTAGATGGTTAATACAGTTCAAGTTTGTTGTTTTCTATAGTTGTCATAATAGAAAACAAGGACTTGACTAGGCATGTTCCATCTGCTTTGACTGCTTGGTCAAACCAGATTATAGGGATTTATCTGCTCACCTAGGAATACCTACAGGCAGAAGACCACATTAAGGTGCATGCACCTTGGTCTTGCTCTGAAATCAAGTGGCTGAACTGTTTCTGTGATTTTCATGGAGATGAGCATAGACTTACATTTAAATATATATTTTCAGATGATTCTGAACTGGATTTTAGAGAGTAGCAATTTCAGATCATATTGACCTAAAAATGTGGGGTTCCTGTGGATCAAAGTTTCATTTATCTCAAGCTTCCTTTTTACTGTGCAATCTACATGAGGAAATAGAAGGAGAAAGGATCTAAAAACTTATAAATTATATTTGTACGTGTTTAGAGGTCTTTTACATTGCTAGCCTGACAGAAAGAGACCTTAGTGTAAACAAGATTCTGCTTTGCTGTGTTTTTCATCTTACATATAAAAATAGCTACAGGGTAGGTTTTGAAAAGCTTTTAGGAATGAATTCTTTCTGTTCTTGCTGATGCTAGAACTCCCATTGACATCAATAAAACACAGATTAGGCCAATGCAGAAGACTTTTGAAAATGTCTTCTAAATGCTACGATATGCTATTTTGTATTTAATTAGATAAATGAGTCCCTTAAAATTCTTAAATCTGGAATACTAGCTTCCCTTAGGGGAAAAGGAAAAAAGACTATTACATGCTTTCCATAGTCAGAGGATAGTAGAAACATGGATCAAGAGAAGAATTAAAAAACAATCATTGAGTTGTTAGGAAGGCAAAATTTTCATTGATGTCAGCAAGCTTTTCTGCCTGAGGATAAGATGGACATCTATAGCCTAATTCAAGACCATTTTAAACCATCACAGACATTTCAGTAGTTGCAGCAGGTGTTAATGAGGCCAACTTTGAATCTTAACTTTATATATCTGACTCTTACCTTCTGGAATGACCGTTTGTGTTCAGTGTTTTTGGTGGTATGAAGGCTAGGTAATTTTGCTCTTTATCTTAAACATCAGCTAAACCTTACACATCTGTCTTCTGCCTCATGCCTACTCTAGTGTATAATTAGGAGAAGATTTAATGTTTCTTTTGCAATGCAGAACCATGATCTCTCTTATGCCATAATCAGTCCCATGTTGTCAATAATTCAAAGGAGTTCACAGAAGGATTGAAAGATTTAAGCACTACATTTTAAATACTATTTATCCTTGTGTTCTTTTGCTTCTCCACGCCTGGATCCTGTAGTCGCAGGGATCCCATTAGCCAGCATCTCCCCTGGTGTCAGTATGGCAGTAAAACTTGAATTCTGTCGTGGGTAAACTCACATACTAGACACAGCTTTTGATATATGGTGCTACTTCATTGTCTTCTTCATCAACATTTAAGTGTTCTGATATGAGTCCTCTTTCTGATCTGTCTGTGGAATAAAAAGAATAATAATCCTAAGGAAAAGCTCTGTCTGCCATGGGGCACATTGGTCTCGGTGCTTCACTTCAGTCATCTGATACAGTTATTGATTTGAAACATAAAATCTAGCTATTTTAATTTTCGTCTTCAAAAATTAGTAGTTTCCTCTTCCTAAGTGTTACAAATGGTACAGACATAAAGAAGATTGATGTATTACAGATTTACATGATTCTGCTAAAGATATTTTACACATATCTGCTTGTTAAATTAAAAGTAAATTGCAAAGTGTTGAAATATAGGATTTTCCTTTACAGTATAATTAAACCCAGATATCAAATATTTGTAGGGAGGATATTAGAAACACAAGTAGAAACTGAAATGTGTGCCATTCCCTATAAAGAAAACTGTTTTACCAAAATGTGCTTTACAAACTATCAGCATTTTAAATAACTGCAAATAAAGTGGTCATTTTCTCTTCTGGAAGATTAGGTATTGTCCTGACATATGAGAAAAATGAATGGAAAATTCCAGCTGAAAACACAATAAAATAAAGTTACAAATAACATTATCTTTTCCAAAGAAAGGTGAAATAATAATATATTTCTGTGCTGTGACATGTTTTTCGTGTATCAAGATGCTAAATCACAATAATTAAAAAAATCATTCAGGAAATAAAAAAAAAAAAACCTGACTCTTTAAGTACACAAGCAATGCATGACAGTAATTTAAAATATAAGTGTATATATACTTAATTATTTTTTTCTTTATGGATGTCTCTTACATGGAGGAACGTACCTAAAATCCAAAATTTAAAATGTCTTGTTACATACATATCCTCAGAAAAACCTTTCTTGATTTAGACAGTCCTATAACGGCTTCATTTCAATACTGTGAGACAAAGCAGAATATGAAATGTGCACTTGGTGAAACATTGTTAACATCAGCATTTTAGTTTTCTTACAAATAGCAGCTCAGTAATAGCAGCAATATCATTTAGAAGTTGGGATTTTTTTGTGAACAACTTTTTGTAATACTGAATTTTCATGAAAAACTCTCACATTAGCAAGTAAAAGAAAGGTGACTTTGCATGCTATCTCTTGCATAAACTAGAATATCAATTAACTCTACTTCGCCTAGTTGTGGATTCACTGAGAGTGTACATTGAGTTTTGTTCACAAGATCTGTTTCTTAATGCAACTCCTTCCTCCAACATCCAGGTTTTTAGTATATTAAAATAATATCAGCAGAAAGAAGGAAGCCCCGGTGCACTTTAAAAACAAAATACTGAATTTAAAATCTTTATGATTATTTCCAACAAAACACATATATTCTGTTGTTTTAAGACTTTCAAATATACATGGAAAAGGAGAAACCTTACACTATTTAGAGGTCTGCTGCAAAGAATTTCTGGTGTTCTTAGTCACTAAGTGAGATAAACTCACTTAGTGCTGCTACAATGAATCTATACTGAGGTGACCTGAACATATGGGATATACAGAAAATATTGAAGATAATGAAAGAGAAAGTCTTTGTTCAAAAATTATTAATGTACCTAATATTGGAGTAAATGGAAGCTCTGAGTGAAAACCTTAGAGCAGGATATAGCCATACATCTTCCAGAGACACGGGTCAGCAGTATGCTGGGTGCCTTATACACTGTACCCTGCAATGGCCACTCATTCTATCTGTTTTCTAAAAAAAAAACAAAACAGTTCAGTTTAGCGTGGAAAACCAAATCTTCACCTCCTTTTAAATCATCTCTTTTTACCAGTTCAAAAGTGAAGAGACTAGAATTTTCTCTTACGTAATAGCTGTGGACCCTTGTGTTTCAGCAAATGGCACAGTGCTGGTTGCTCACCTAAGTATACATGTCATCGCCTGGATGTACAGCTTGAAAAAAAGAAAAACAAGAACATATTGTGTGTGATTCTAGCTAAGAAGAAGTTCCTCAAAGAGTGGTACAGGTTGGATTTCGCCCACACACACAGACGAGTATTTTCTAACTTTTGATAGGAATTCAGGAAATAACATTCTGTTGTAATATACCACATGATAACGCTGATGCTTTATTCTGGGCTCATAAGTTTGTCTTATTTCTTTCAAAAAAAGCCTAACCAACCAAAACAAAACTTCCAAAATAAATCCTATCCTATATTTGAAACGGAAATGAAGTATATTCTCAGAGATTAAAAATCAAAGAACACATATTTACTTTCAAGTTAACATCAATAACACCTTGTAAAACATCTGATAAAGCTACCAATACATAAACTTTTTCTTTTAAAGCTTGTTAGACAATAGGCAGGTGCTAACATGAATGTTAGATGTATATAACTCTTAACCTTTTCTGACAATAGTATTTTTGCATTTGACAGTTTTCTGTATTAAGCATAAATTTATATGTCCTGGGTTGAGAGGCCCAGGACTAACTTTTCTTCTGATGCTGGGAGAAATTGCACTTTTAGAAGACTCTAGTGTCTGNATTCCCCTTTCCTGGGTGGAAAGGGGTCATCGGGTGATAGAATAATTGTCTGCACAACAATAAAATGTTATTTGTTTTCTTAAACCGTAACGCATAATCTAAGTGATTTCCCTTGTAAGGAGCAATGATGACTGTGTAATGGATGCCACTGGAAAAAAGAGCATCCCTTCACAAGCCTGGAGCGAGATTTCTCAGGCTAGGGTGCCTTGATGTTCTGCTATCTCATTCATATCCTAAAAAAGTCAAATCACTTCCATCATCAGTTGAATTTTGTGCATCTCTTTTGAAAATATGCACAGATCTTTATCAAATCAATAGTTACAACTGCATTTCTCCCTGATTCTTTTTTTATTTGGGGGGGGAGGGGAGAGGGTAGCAGTGGTTTTTTATTTGTTTTTTATTTTTTTGGCAAAGAATCTCAGTACTTACAACTACACAGATTCAGTATTGGCTTCTTCAGGCTTCTTTTTTCATTATATTATGTTATCAGGTGCTGGAGTAGATTCTCTGGTGTACTTCAAGTACTAATAGGGAAAAAGAACCTTAAACAGAAGATCTCTTTTTGGGAACTACTTAGAATGTATACTTATGAAAATAAGTTTATTGATATGTTAAAACACTGCTCTTAATTAGAATATGAATGCATTAGGAACTTGGCAAATAGGTACATAGCTATTATAAACTACTTTGATAAAAGTCTGAAAACAATTTAAGTAATGATTTTATCATAAAATTACATTAATTAGGGTATAAAACATACCAATATTAATAAATAATAGAGCATTTGGATGATATATGGGAGTGATAATATTGAGATCTGAGAGATGGCTTAAGATACGTTTCTCATATTAGTAACTGTAAGGCCACATGCACAAGACATTATTTTTGTGTGAGAGATGAATAATTTTCTGTTGAAATATGCAGTGCTTTGTCATTAGATAGTCTCAGAACACTCATAAGGAAAAGGAATGCTGTTTCCTCCTTTGGAAAAGAAGCACTATGAAAAGAAAAAAAGAGGCAAACAGAAATGTAAATTTTGATATCTTAACAGAGAACAATGAGAATTAAACAACAGCAGTTTTCAATCAGTGCAAAACCAGAATTCCGTTTCTGTTCACTCCATTCCTTTGGGCTTAATTTTAAAAATCTTGGTTGAGAACCACATTTTAAACCATACATTGAGATTTATTTTTTCAGATACGCAGTACTGAAGAGCTCCCAAAATGCACAGTGTAACGTAGGGAAATAAAAGCAGAGAAAGATAAGTACAAGAATTGTCTAAGGGAATAATGACATGCTATATGAACATTTTAGCTCTGCAGTAATCTGAAGATCGACTGTAGAGTTCAGTAGGTATTCCTGTACATACAGCAGCATGAGACAGGCAGTCATTCATTAGATGTGTGGCGTATTCAATCTTCACTCCGAAGAGGGTTGTTCTTTACGTCCTATATGTGGTTATTTGTTACCTTTAAAATGGCTGAACTTGCAAGATGGTATATCAGCATTAAACCCAGAAATCTCTCCTTATTTCGTAGCATGAGGAAAACATTTCTTGCTGAGAAAAGTAGACCATCCTGTTCAGGAGCAATAATCACTATTGAAGAGGAAATAAACATAGTGGAGGTTGTTGCTTCCTGATGGTTGGATGTCTCCAATGGATTGGTAAAATGGCATTTTCTGCTGTTGTCTGACTTACCTGGGAGCTTCCGTGATAACTTACAACCTGAGATATTTAAGGAAAGAATCTTAAGAAAGGAATCTAAGGAAACAGATACCAAGAAATTATTTGTGTTCCTTGGGATCACAAATCGAGTGCAGGATTGCTCAAGTTGTTTAAGTGCCTCAACACCTCCAGAGCAAGTGTCCAGCCCCAACTGGACAATTCAGGCTGAGTATATTAGGTGTCTAAGCTCCTACTTCAATAAATAGAGCTGCACAAACAACAAAATGTACAAGAAAAGTTAGGGACTACCTAAAAAGAGTAAAAGGACATACTCACAGTACAAGAATAAATACTACTTTCTTCTTCTATCTGGCACTTTTCTGCATAATTCTACACTGTATATTAAGACATCACGCTCATTTAATTTTCAGACTCCTGAATTTTTGGTTGCTTTTCAGATTCTTAGATGTATCAGACTTTGGGCAGTCACATATTGATTTAGAGAGCATTCAGAAGACTACATTGCATGCATTGAGCAGTTAGTTGCCAGAGAGTAGTAAATATATGCTTTATATCCTTTATACTTCAGCTATGAAGCCAAGCAGCTATATTCATATCATCAGTCCTCCCCAAAGAAAAATATAATGATGCCAGATAATAACAGGTATTTCTGAAAACTCCAAAAGAAACTTGCAATAATTTTCACCTGCTTGGGTACCTACTTGAAATCAGATAACCTGAAATCAGTGCAGTTGCTGGATATCAGAACAGAGAAAGAATATCTCACACAATCTAGAGGAAGCTAATGGATTCCCTTTCTGGAATACGTTCCTTCTGCTTTAAGTGATCAAGAAGCAGCATGAGCTAGATAACTTATCATGTCTTAATTTCTACCTACCTTGCTTTCCTAAGGAAAGCAGTTTTGTTTAATACTGCTCTGTGCAAGGCTTTGTCTGCCTATCGGTTCACTTCCAGCAACAACTGGGCATCCTTGTTCACAAGAAAAAGGAGATGCAGAGACAGAAACATCCTACAGAAAACCAATCGCTTGGGAATTGCATCCATTGTTTGGTCCTTCACTCACCAGAATGCTACATGTTCTGCTTGTCTCACACACTGGGCAGGAGGATACCACCAGACGCTGATCAGCTTATGCATGTTTGCCGGTCAGACAAGATCTGTAATGCCAAACAAACCATCCAATGACTGACTGCACAGCCAGCAGGATTTCTGAATTGTTAAAGAAAAAGTAAAAAGAGAGAACTGGAAGTAACACTGAGAAATTGTGGTAGATACACAATTTCAGGGTTTGTTATTTCTGTTGTGGATTATATGATGACAGGGAGAAACAAAGCATATTGCTGTTTTATTGCCAAAAAAAAAAAAAAAGCCAAAGAAAATATGTGCATGTTTACAGAAGTTTGTAACTGTTTTCATGGTCGTTATGGGTGCTAGATATGCACACCTCTATCTAGGATGATCAAAAAATGTTTATCAGTGGCAGTTTTGCAGAATGACTTACTTGCAGTCTATGAGTGAGTGGTTACTTCACCAACCATCCCTCTGCAAAGCATTCCTCAAAAGCCTGGTTAAGATACAATGCCAAAGAAAGGAGGTGTCAAAGCAAGGCTGTGTCATACTTCAGAGAGTGAGTGTAGTGCTGTGGCTCACAGGGCAATCCTGAAGGGGTTCAAAATTATGCCAGACACCTTTTCAGCTCTAGAGTGGTATAGAATTAGATAGGCTTAGGGTTACCTCCTCCTCCTGTCATCTGACTTGGATGCTGTACATACTACAAAACTTCAGCCCCTGTACTAATATTTATCAAAACTCTTTCTTCGCAAGTTGGAGTCAGGACTACGATCTAAATTATTCAAATACAATAGTGATATTCAAGGTTATTTAATATGTTGAGTGCCGATCTGTTTCTTTTAGGATTTACACAAAAGCATCATACAGCAGCATAAAGGTAGGGTTATAGTACCTTGCAGGGAGGTATAATGTCTGGAGGATCCCGCTTTTGAACACAATGAATGGAAATTGTGCTGTTCAGAGCCCCTCCTCTCCCATTCCCCCACAAGAGAGGGAGTGATACCAGAAAGGACAGAAGAGACTGAGTCTAGCAAACAGACAGATGGGTATCAGCCTGACATCAGGCCTGGAATATGCAAGTATTGTTCAGGCAGTCCCAGAGGATTTACAAAGGCACATTTTTTGACATTGAGAAAGTTACAGTGAGCTCAGTGACTTATTTTTAATCTTCATTGCATACATCCCTCTGCCTATGTTGTATTCATATTGTAATTTGAACCAGATAACAGCCTTTGGTAAGACAAAGGGGGGGAAAAATCCAAAACAGGGAACAGGGCTGAGGGGATTTTGATCACACTGAATATGTAGCCTTGTTATGTGGCACAGGCTTATGTGCGGATGTTGATATGAGGAGAAGCAAATCAGAAAGATCAAAATGATTACAGGATGGCTGAGAGGCTGACTTTAAGTCTCTAGTAAAATAAAACATCATTGGCTGTTGAAATAAAATGGAGGTTTATCCTATCCATGTGAACATATGGGCAAGACAAATAGCACATGGAAAAGTCAAATTTGAATAAGAGTAGACAAAGCTTTTAGAAATTATTCTCTGGTCAAATAGTAAACAAATACATTACAGTTTGTTGTAAGTTTTCAGACTGATAAAGAAGTGATTGGTGAGAACCGGACTAGAAAAACACATCAAACTTGCAGCCCAAAGGATATGCAACATCCATAAATTTCCAACCTGAGAGGAATAGTCAGAAATGTTAATGTAACTCTTCAGGTTCCCCTTCCAAGTCCAAAATTGTTTCATTAACAAAGTATGTATGATGTGCTTCAATTATTTTTTCCATGAAAGTATTTCTGCATTTAACTCCAAGTGCATTTAAAACATATTTCTGGTGTGAATTAAGAGGATCAACATTATTTTCTGTTACTCCATACTAATTTCCCACCCCTGTCATTGTAGATTTTCCCAATATCTTCACTGAGGTTTTTCTGAAATAACAAGAAAGAAAATTTTTTACATGCAATCTCATTTGTATATATTTCTAAGATTTGTGCATATTAATATAGCATTATGTACATTGAACAAAAACCTCTCTGCATAAAACCCAGTTCATTTTTCATAAAAATGTTTCTTAATTTGAGTCTCAATTTGCAGATATATAATCAACTAGATTCTGATTGCATTAACAAAGATGTAAATCTGATGCAAAATCATTCAAGTCAGTGGAAATAAACTAAGATAATATTGGTTATTAGGCAGGCTGTAGTTCAAGCTATTAATACTGCTTAAACTTTCGTGCCCTCCACATACATCAAGATAGCATGAGGTCTGTTGTGTTTCCTCCTCCTTCTTCCTCTCCTTTTTTTTTTTCACTGTGTAGAGAGCAGCAAAATCTGTATGTTCCTTTCAGATGTCACTCCATATTAAGGGCCAGGTCATGCCATCAATTTTTAAACACAACTACCCACTGAGATCAATGTAGAGAGCTACTTAAAACTTGACAGTAGGGTGTGACCCTATAACACCAAGAAATATCTCTTTACTTGACTGAAGACCTGATTCTAGTCACAACAGCACTCTCCCAGCATTAAATACTGCATTTGTAGACTTGCAGTGCTGATATGCTGTATCCTACTGTGTTTCTAAACATGATCATCACTTATACTGTTTCAGCTATCTAAACTTCATTTTAATTCCTGTTATTCATAACAAGAACAACTGCAGCAACACTACAGTTTTAACATTGGGTAAAGAATTACTGAGTGTCTAGGGCCAGACCAATAAATGCATTACACACGCAAGCATCCTTGCGCTGTACAAAGTTTTATTGGTCTCTATAGGGCAAACAAGTTAGAGGGCAATTTGCATCCTGTCTTTTAATCAAAGCCACAGGCTCTTATTCTAAAAAAGATTCATGTGCTTCTTTAGCCACACAGTAAAAAGTCTAACTAGGGCCAATAGGGGTATTCAGAACTCAGAGAGTGAAGCACAGGGATAAGGTCTTTGTAGAGCTGAAGTCACACCATTGGCTTTCAAAGTTTGATTCTATTCTTTGCAACTGTCATGCATCCTGCAGAACCAAGGATAGCTTATTAATGATAATAGTCTCTCTCGTACTCCAGTATAAGTGATTTCAGGTGAGGTGAATATTAGAGAGGCATCACACACAAAAACTGGTAAAATGCTAAAGCTGCAACTGTAGCTAGATCATTACAGATAAGCCAGGCAAATCAATCATGCCTGCAACTATATTCATCCTCTGCATTTTACAAACTCATTTTGGTTTTAGCAAGCCAGTCAAAAGCATTAATGTACCTAAAATCTATTCCACCTTTCTGCCTTGTCCTCATGCATTTTCACATAGACATCACACTATATATAGATTTTGATTCATTTCCTTGATACATGTCATTGTCTTTCCATGAAAGAAGAGATGAAAAACATTTGCTCAGATACTGCTTTAACATGGAGGGAAAGAGCAAGGGAATGTAGCCCAGGCATGCACTGAAACTTCTAATGCCCATAGTTTAGAAGTATCCTTACAAGTACTCTTACCCTTACCCTTACAAAACCCAGCTTTTTCAAGACGCTTAAAGATTGCAATAAGTGCAAGATGTGATTTTACAAAAGGCAGAAACAGATGACAAGTGACTTCCAGGTTCCTTTCAAGTAAGGCTGGGTTATTAAATACTAAAGTCACCTCTAAAATGTGATTAAGGCTGTTAAATCAGGTAATGGCTTTTGAAAAATTTACCTGCCATTAATAGAAGGATAGGGTTCTATGTGGAAGAGGACAGTTTTTGACACCATTTCATGAGTTCTAGCAATTTTTGACATAAGAAGGCTTGGTCAGTGTACTATCATTTTCAGGGAATAAATAACACTTTTTAAATTCTCTTAGGACCTTCTTCACACACCAAAGAATGAGCAAAATCCCCTAGAGTTTAGGGACTTCCCTGGAATTAGTGAGTGCAAATCCTATCCTGTGAAACATGGGATTAGGAATTTGGGGTTTGCATTATTGTTTTAGGTATGGAGAATTTTAAACTATCTTCATTTTGATACAGAAAAGAGCTTGTCAATTAGTATATGTGGGCCATGCATTCCATAAAACCTAAATTCCTTCTGTTTTTAACCTCCAAACCTGGTATACTATTGCTTTTTTAAAAATGGAGTACTGGTTTTGGTAGAAAATAATTACTTTGGTATCAAATCTAAAATCTTTCTGTTCCAAGTAGTAGAAATTCACTCTGTCAAAATCCCCTCCTTCTGTGATAACACTGAAACAAAAAACCACATTCCCATTATAAAAGGGATTATGGACAGTCACAGGAAAATATATATGTTCTAATGACCTTAAGCATTTTTCTTAAGCCAAGTTAAAACTGCCTCTTTGACCTATCACCTTTGACCTATGATGGTGATCCTTCATAATAAAAAATACTTACAATAAAAAAGTGGGTGGTTTGGTTTCGGGTTTTTTTTTTTCAGTCTGTACAAGACAGTCGTCATGGTTTGACCCCAGCCACCAACTAGGACCACACAGCTGCTCCCTCACTCCTTCCAGTTTGGATAGGGGAGAGAACTGAAAGAGTAAAAGTGGGGAAAAATTCATGGGTTGAGATTAAAAAATGTTTAATAAGTAGAGCAAAAGCCACACTCACAAGCAAAAAAAAAGAAGGAATTCTTTTACTGCTTCCCATGGGCAGTCAGGTGTTTGGTGATCTCCAGGAAAGCTGGACTACATGATATGCAATGGCTACTTGGCAAGATAAATGTCATCACTCCCAACATGCCTCCCCTTCCTTCTTCTTCCCTCAGCTTTCTGTACTGAGCATGATGTCACATGGCATGGAATAGTCCTTTGGTCAGCTGGGGTCAACTGTCCCACCTGTGTCCCCTCACAACTTTTTGTACACTTTTGACACTCTTTCCCATCCCAAATCTGAACACAGCACCATAGCAGCTGCTAGGAACAAAGTTAGCTCAATCCCAACTGAAACCAGGACAAAAGTAAAAATTTATGTCATGTGTCTTGGTTTCAGCTGGGTAGTGCTAATTTTCTTCCTGGTAGCTGTCAGGTGATTTAGTATGAGCATAATGTTGATAATACATATAGGTTTACTTATTACTAAGTAATACTTACATTAAGTCAAGGACTGTTTTAGCTTCCCACAGAAGATGAGAGGGAGTATACACCAGGCAAGCCAGCAAAAGGTATATTCCATACCATAGACGTCATGCTCACTATACACATAGTGGGGGGCTCACTATATACATAGGGGAGGGCAGGAATTTCTGCTTGAGATGGGCCAGTCAATCAGTCATCAGGTGGTGAGAAATTGAATTGCATCACTCATTTCATATATTCTATTATTATTATTGTTGTTATCATTATTATTGTCTTCTGTTACTATTCTATTAAAATGACCTTTTTTCAATTAATGAAATTTTTCCTTTTTTTCCCTATATACTGGGGTAGGAGGAGTGAGTGAGTGAGTGAATAGCTACATGGAGCAAGTTGGCAGGTCTAGTTGCCTAGACCACAACAACATGGATGATGGTATTTTCTGAAGCTAGCTGGTTGAGGGGGGGAATATTTATTTTATTGTCACAGAGAGAGTTTGGGTCTGCCCTGATTTCCCTGGATGCAAAATAAAAGTTTTTACAAACTACCACAAGTGTTACTATCCTTAATGTGGCATAAATTGAGGCATATACATGGGAATAGTTGGAGAATTCATTCAGCCTCTGCGGCATATTTTGGGTGTTCCATTTATAACCCTGAAAATGACAAACATACCAACAGAAGGATATAAATAAGACTGTAGTAGAAGCTTATGGAAGACATTATGCCAGCCAGTTTTCTATACAAGACTGTATCAGCTTGACTTTCTACTTTGTAGTGGAACTCTGGTTTGTAAGATATAAGGGAGATTATATCTTCTCTATTGCCTGTGACGCTACTAAATACTTCCATCAGTTACTGTTAAGGCATTGAAAGTTACTTAAATTACATACCAAGGTCAGAGCTCCATGGTACCACCTAGTACATGCCATAGTTGCATAGTTTGGCTTTTTAAAGCTGCAAATGCTGCAGGACCCAGACACCCATAATTTACTGTGACATGGAATTAAATGAGGTGCAATCTGACACTATAAAAATACCAACTTGTGATACAGCACTCTGGCTTCTGAGACCACACGAATATGCAACAAGGGAACTGTCTGTAGAATTAAGCCTAAAGGAGATCATTTGCATAGCAAAGACACTTCAAAGGAAGACTAAAACACTCTTTCATTTTATTGTTATTTGTAATATTGAACAGCATCCAACTGTTTGTAAATGCATTCATCTACGGTTTTGTCACTGAAAGCGTGTGATCTCAGCTGAATTCTCTGTTTTAACCATAATTCTATATTAAAATTTTCCTTTATTCCCCTGGCAGCAGAACTGATGTACGGTGGCAGCTACTGTCAAAAGTTTGTAAGTGTAAACATACAAATGCTGTGAGGAAAAGACGCTGTGGGGACTTTCTTTCCCCCTTTTAAAGGCAGTTATTTCAGAAAAGCCAGACATCTGGAGCATCAGTTGCAAGGAGCAGTCCAAAGGTGGCTGACCTGGTATGTAGATACCAAGTCTGTGCATTAGTAGAGAAGATTAAATATATCCTGTTACCAGGCTTCTAACAGTCAGGACTATGCTGAATAAACACCAACAGCTAAATTTTGTGCAAAATAGTAATCTTCTGAAATTATATCAGCAGGGTAGATCTTTGGACAATTCTGGGGCTGCTTGGTTTAGCTAGGATCTTCACTAACATTATTTCAGTCAGAGGGAATGTTTTAATGCTGCTCATGATGATTATAAGTGGACCAGCAGATAAAAACATTTAATGATAATAGAATTCTGGTTTTCAGTAGAAGTGTGTAACTTTGATTACCCTCGTGTTCTTGCTTACAACAGGGATAGCATAGCACAGAAAAAAAACCTTACCCATTCCATGCTGAGAAATGCATGAAGGCTGAAATTTCTTTCTTTTACAAAAAGAACATACTTGAATTCTTGGCTTGTTAAAGGGCTGAGGACAGACTCCACATTTCTGGAAAGAAAAATAGGGCACTGATGTTCTTGGTTCTCTCTGAACTTTGTGAAGAAGAATCTTACAAAGATGTTACCATAGCTCTTTTTTCTTATCATTGCTTTTTCCTAGGATGTGAATTAAATAATTATCTCAGCTTCTGGCCCATATAATAATGTCACCTGCTACGCTTATTCTCTCTGGCTGCAATGTGTTTGGAGAACATCTGAAATGTGCACAGCAGTCAGAGAATCTTGCTGCACTAAGAAATTATATCTGTACATTTAAAATTGCTACTGCTGTTCTTAAAACTGTTAAGTGCTGGGACAGACAAAAGAAAACTGTTTTCAGAAAGATTCTCTTATGTGTGAATTAGACTTGATGGAAGCAAGTCTCCCCAAAATGCCTTTAGCTATCAACACGATCACATAATCCATCTTTAGAACTAATGAGAAACCAATGTTAGCAAGGTAAACACCATTTTTAGTCTGACTGGAATTTTACAGTAGTGGTTATCATGAACACCACTGTCAGGAATGTGTGAAAGTAACTCAAATCAGTAGAAGTACCTATAGTGCATAAACATGCAACATTAATTTGTGCTTTTAAGAAATCGGAAACTTCATAGACTTCAGAAGAGCATTTGCATGCACACACATGCATGCGCAAAACCCCTTTGAATCAAGTCTACTCATATGAGTAATTACTCAAAGGTGAGTAAAGGATCATGTCACTGTCCTTTGGGGCCAGCTTTTATGAAGGGCCTACTGAGTATTCCAGTAACATTAACATGTACAGTGTGTGAAAAGCTTTGAATATGAGCTTACTTCAATTGCCCAGAGGTTTTTAGGCTTACACATGCTACATAGCTAGACATTCCCCTCTGCTTCTTGCTGCTTCTTATCTTCTGCTCCTTTTTCCTGCCATATGTCACTAATGTAATCAGAGGCCATTAGGGCAACTCACTCCCAGGCTCAGATATTGGAAAGTGTAGTAAATGATCAAAGCTCAGGGTCAGTGTGAGCACCTGGTTGGCTTTAATCACCATCATTAGTTATGACAAGCAGGAATCCCCCTTGTCCTCTCAGAAAAGTGTTCACGCTGGTGGTGTATTTATTTTGGTCTCATACTGAGTATAAAAGTAGACTTGTGATTAAAACCTGCAGCATTCTGCTGGAAAGCAAAACTGCCTTAAATTGATGAGGATGGAGTGCATGTACTGTAAAAATAATAAATATAGTACGATGCCTTTAGTCCATGACGTCCTTGTCAAAAAACCTGACCAGAGTAAATACGTGTAGCTGTCTGATAGAAGGATAAAATGCAAGAGTTTTAGACAGAGAGAAAACAGACAGCTCACAGTTTGTTTTTTCAGTTCTGTTGTTCTGTTAGCTCATAGGTTCTTTTGTGGTCAGAAACACTTTTTCATGTTCCTTTATATCTCTTTTACATAAGTGTAAAAATAAAGCAATACTCCATTACAGACTCATTTTTCAAATGGTGAATTTCTCATGAGTTTTCACCTGTGGTGCATTGGCTCATTCCTTGCAGACTGAGTATTTAATTTTCTTTCAAACTTATTTTGAAATTCTGGTTGTTCTGTGTGTTTTACATGTGAGAGTCTGCATTAGTTCAGATTCTAAGCCTTTTTTGTTTTAATGTTGTCTTGTATCAATTATTTCCATAGGTGAATTATTACCACATGAGGAAAGTAGAAATCATTGAGCAGTTTTACTTTTCTTGCCATTTAATTTTAATTTGCTCGCTCTTATTCTGTGGTAACAAAAGAATTGGGACAGAAGCACCTTGTAGTTTTTAACATTTCACTTCCTCATTTGAATTTTCTTCCTTTGATTGCAATTTATTTTCTTCTCTCTAATGTTTTATGTTCCAAATTCAATCGTATGCAATTGCATGAAAATAATAAACGGTGTGGAAATCGGGAATCGCAGATAATAAGAGGAAAAATCACAACAAGCCTAGGTGGTAAACTATCCATGAACAATAAAAAAACCTGAACTGTTCCGGTCTACTGATCTTCTATCAGTTGTCTGATATTCTGTGGAATACTTACATCAGTATTTCCACTAAATAGATGTTCTGAATTGCCTTCTGCAAGAATCCGCTTCTCTGTTCCTCTCTCCCTCTCTCTGCCTTTGCATACACACACACACGTATGTGTAATAGCAGAAAAAATCTAGCCTTCACACTTTAATATTTCCAAAGCAGCTACTCATGATAGTTAGGCATAATGCCTTTGTCCTCCAAAGTACAATTTCAAATATTTTAGATGGGAACTGTTCACCAATGTGTTAGTTTTGTTAAGAGTTTATCACAACTATGAACCATGGCATTTAACTGCAATTCCTGACAACAGACTTAAATACCCACATGACTGTTGACCACCCCTGGAAGTCAGTTTGAAATTTAGAATCCTAAGCATTCTTTAGCCACCTTCACATGGTACTACATGAAACTCTCTTGATGTGAATTAGCAAGAGCAGACCAGTGCAAACAGTCTGCTCAGTCTGCTTTCTCACACAGTCCATTTATTCTTTGGAATTCAGTTCTGCTAGGATTGTGTTGAGAAGCTTGATGTCTCCTTTTCATACTCTATTTCCATACAGTACTTAGAAACATGTTGTTTGAGTTTCTTCCAGTGATAAACTGTTATCCTTACCTCTTTGTTCTTCCCATGGTAAGTTACAAGCTTCTGTTCCCTTCTCACCAAGTCGTTTCCCCTAAATCCTTCAAGAAACATGTTGTCCAGTTCAGAAACATAGCAGTTCTGTTTTTTCGGCTCCTGAAAAAAAAAAAAAAAAAGACTGAGGAATATCTCAGTCAGAAAAAATATCACAAAAGAACCTTCTTTTCCATCCAGGAATCCCTTACATATAAATATAAACTTTGTGAGATAACAAATACTTGTTTGAACTGAATAGAGTATTACGCTAAACGCATCAAAGTTTTATATCTTTTGAATTTCTGAGATAATTTGAATTGTTCTATCTATTTCTGATTAAGCTATTCAGGTATTGCAGTATGAATCATGGCAGAAAGTACCAGCCAGTAAATAGGTTTGAATTTAGGACCATTTATAAGAACTTAAAGAGAAATTAGTGGCCTTCACAGATTATCTTAAGCAGTAAGAGGGCTACAGACACTTATTTCTGAATAAATTCCAGCTTTCTCTTGCATGATAAATACCAATTTCATCTAGAATATAGAGCTCGCTTCAGTTCCTCAGAAACTTTCTTTCCTGCCATAGTGCTTAACTCACCATGTTCCTTGGATACTCTTTGATAGTTCATATTTGTACTGTAGTGCCACCAAATGCAATGTAGACATTGCACAAATACATGCCCCTAGATGAACACAGCCCAAATGGAAAAAGGATATTAAATATCAATGGGGAAACAAACGTGACTTGCTCACAACCCCTCCACAAGGCAGAAGTCAAACTGAAACCAGAATCCAGCTCATCTGCCCTCTACATCACTGCATTTAGCGTTCAGCCCCACCATCTACCAGCATGAGCTGCACTGTAGGCATTGGCAAAGTTAACCGTGTATTTGGAAACACTGTAGGTGGTCTGAATTTGTTAAAAGAGCTTTCCCAAGGCCTGCCTAGATTTTTAATAGGCATACATACTGTAAACTAGTGTTTCTCGTTCTCATAAATGACCATGCGTTTGCCAAACTGCTCTGAAACAGAACTGGAGATAAAATATTTGGTTTTTTACAAACTGATCTGCTACTACACTAAGCTACACTTCTTTTTTTCATTCTGTGTTGGTTGAGATCTCATTTAGTTGCAACAACATGAGTCTAATGCCACAGACATATGGCTGTTTAGGGCAGCATGTTATTGACAAATTCTCCAGACTGATGATTTATTATGTACATCAATGGACAACACTTGTTCTGTCTATGAAGCCTGCTTTCTCAACTCTGCTCATCTGGGAGAGACATGCTGTGCACAAATGGATGCATGGTTTGTTTTATCCAATTGAGCCTTCTACCAAGCCATGTATTTAATTCTGATTTATGTGTTTTAACCCCTTCATTCTGTTCTTTGACCTGCAGGTATGCCATTCCTAACTTAGTTGCACTTAAATGCATAAGTGGTCCTGAAGGAAAAGGGGAATACCAGCGAGAAGAACTATTCCTTAAACACTGCAATGTTGTGAGATTGAAAACATTGCTTGAAAATCACATATTGAGCCCTGTTGGTGGCATTTTTAAAGCAGATGAACGTTAGTGACTTCAAAGGGGCTGAATATGTAGCTGCACATCAAGTGGCTCACCCAGACTTGCCCTGCCGATGCTACTAAAGTCAGATATGCTGAAGTCATTGGGATCAGATCCCAGTCTGTTATAAATGTAAAGGCTCACAAGGCTATATACCACTGGCATGCTGAATAGCATTTTTCAAGAAGACTATTATTTATAATCACCCTGAAAATTTCAGGTTCATCAGAGGCTTTCCATCTTGAATTCCCAGAGAACAAAACATACTGTCATTGTCTGGAGAGAATCAGCTAATATTGTGATAGCAACTGAAACAGATGTACTATACAGGTGCTCTAGCTAAAAGTGAAATGCTTCATTCACTTTTTATAAGTTTTTTTTTTTTATATATATTTTTGGGACTATCAAAATTTTCTTTTCTTTCTTCCATAGCTATTTCTTTCTATGTTTCAGTGGAAAAACAAAAGATTCTTGAGTGACATGAGATCACATGCAGAAAGTCCTCAGGGACAGTTCTTGTGAAGTCTTCTGAAATCATATGCTGGCAAGTACAAGAGATATCACTGCATAAGCAGGAGTGCAGTTATCACTGCATAAGCAGGAGTGCAGTTACCCTCATTGCAAGCACAATTTAACACAAGGAATGTTCTACTTTGACAGCTGTCATTATGAATAATTAAAAAATATAATTACAGGCTTCTTAGGTTGCACTGTACTGCAATGTTTACAGTACCTTTTAGGTAATTCCATAGCATAGTCTTGTCAGGAGTTTTTATATGTATGGTCTTGCCCAATCTGATGTCCACATGATTCTTCATGTGCACAGCAGGGGTTTTTGGTTTTGTTTTTTTTTTTTTCCAGTTTTGACTTTTTGCACATTTGCGTATCTACAGATAAAAACTTTGGCTTCAGGTAGAATCTACTTACTTTGGAACTGGGACATGAGGCAAATCCACTAGTGCATTGCAAAGCTCCCAGTCTTCCCCAGGATTTCTCCTAGGACACATCCTGGGATGACTCTCGCAATCAACACAGTGAAAATGAGAGAATGTTACTGATCTTAACACAAAAAAAGTAAAGGAATGTCTTTCCAGAAATATATATATCTGCAAATCAGAGACGTGATTAAAGTCTTAAGGTTCAGGATTTCTTTATTCTTATTACTGAATAATTATCAGCAATTCCAAAACAAAGGGATTATATTTTTGTCATGTTTACAAGGCTTATTTAATTGTACAGGTGTTACTTTCAGGTTCTAGGAGGATTTTTTCATTGTTAGTGTGTTTTATGCCCTGTCTATAACATTACTAATCTATGGAATGCAAACAAGGGCCTCATCAAAATACAAAGTATTCAGTTCAAAGTGTTTTAGCACCAGAAGATTCAGTATTTAAAAAACTTGCTGCCTCCTTTCTTGTTTCTGTGATAGTAGATCGTGTGAGAAGTATCATTTCACTGGCGGTTCAAAGCTCTCACCTTAGAACTGAAATAGTTGTCCAGTCAGCTGAACAAAGGAGACCTGAATTTAGTAACAAATTCAGTCATCAATGTCCAATCTGTGATTTAACTCAGGCACTCTGTGATGGCAGAATTTATGCTATGTAACTTTGGAAAGTGGGATATCCAAGATTATCATCAGTTCTGCATACCTGAGCTAGTCTTTACATTGAGATTCACCATGCTGCAAAACTGGTCAAATGAGTTAAAATTTATTTTTTTTTCCCCTTTATTGACTGTATGCAGAACCCATAGCTTGGTCTAGTCGCTGACTTTTAGACTCCTCAAAATAAATGAAATGTGCCCAGCCCTAAAAGGCCATGTCTGGGACTTTGCAAGGGACTAGGATAAAGATCTGATTACAGGTTCAGGACCCAGAGATTATCATGACAATATCTTTCTGCTATTTTTGTGACAACTATTGTATGGAAGTTATGAAGTGACAGAAATAGAGGTCATTCTGTCAGAATGTTAAAATGTGCAAGCTGAAGGCCCTATTTGTCCTTCTTTTTAGCTGTCATTTTAGGACTGGCTCACTTTACAGTGCATTTCTCTTTTTATGAGAAGGTGTCAGCTGCAAAAGGTGGTCTTAGATAGATACCGGTGTTTGTTCTTTAGAGGATATTGCAGAAACACATACATATGAACACACATATATATGCATATATGTGCATGTTTATATACGAAATTAATATACAGATGGAAGATATGAGTTAAAAAATAATGTAAATATTTAACTTTTCACATATATTTCATTATATAGTTTTCCATAATGAGTTCATAAACTTCTGATGTAGGCAGTGGTTTGAATGAAACCTTTGATTGTGCCACAAAGGCAAGAGACAAAAAACCCAGGATAACTGAATAATGAATGAGTTATGGGTGTTGTTCCCCCACAACAAAATCTAAGTTCAATATCTTGCTCAAATCTATTATGCATTCCACATGTAAAAATAATGGACTATTTTACAAAATCATTTTCCCTTTTTTAAGTTGGATATATCTACACTACACAACATAGAGGAGGTTTTATCATATATCAGACGTCTGAATTCAGACTTAAATACACCTTAAAACACTTAATGATATACAACATATTGGTTATCATTTTCAGAGAATGAGCCCACTGTTTTTCACTAATTTTCTCACAATTTCATAGTAAATTAATTTTTGTCTTTGTAAATTCAAATAATTCTGAGCAGCTTTATAAAAAGAAATCATTTTTTTACTTGTTTTAACATTGTGGTTGTGTTTGATAGTTCATCTTTCCAGATATCACCTGAAAATTTGGGATGACTGAAAAATTGACCCTGTGAAAGCTGATCAGTGCTTTCTGGTTGGTTCTATATTAATAGGATGTTCTGCTTCCTAAGAAAATATTTATAAAGACACAGTGATTTGCATGCATTGATATATCATATTTTTTTTTGAGAGGCATGCCTAATGTGTATAATTTTTGTATTTCAAGGCATAAAATTTTGAAAAGGACTAATTATATCCTGCATTATCTCTTGATGACAGAGTATCAACAATCTATTTTAAGTGACAAGCAATTTGTAGAAGAAGCTTTGCCACTTCTAAATGTCAGTTAAAAATAAAATCAATCTCTTTTAGATTATGGATTTCAGGAAGGCATGAAGGATTGGTGCTAAAACCCACTGAAAGAATAACCATGCATTTGAAGCTATGCAAAAACTAAGTTTGAAAATGTTCAGGTACGGTGAGTTCTATTAAAAGCTCAGTAAATGTTACTTCAAAATGGCATTGCAGCACATCCTTGTTGAGGCACTGGACAATAGCAGATCCTGCCGATCCATGGAGTATTGGATATTGAATTTTTAATGATGCTCACTGTATTATTCTGTTCTTATTATCCACTCAGCAGCTATAATATTGGTAAAGACCTTGATATCTCAGCACATTCTTGGTTTTCTACTCAACACTTCCTACGTTAGAAATTTTCTGTCCCAGAGTATTTTATCTAATATTAGATCAACCGTATTCACTTCTCAACCACATCAGTAAGCAAACATGCCCAACAACAAACATGCTTTGTATTTAATGTTTGTCTATTTATCTCAGATTAACAAATGCTTTATAAATTATGGGCATTTATTCATAATAAAAGGATAAACACTCCATGTTTTTCTGGGATACCTTACAGAATTTAAGATGGCTGTAGGTGATATTTGGACAACTGAACTGCTGTTCCCTTAGTATTCCTAGAAAAATCTAACATCCATCAATAAACTAAAATGCACAAAACAAGTTCTAACAAATTAGTTCCGAGTCTTTCTAATACTTGATGTCTCATCCTTATTTATTTACCTATGTCGGTAATGAATGTAAGTATACATATGATCCATAATATTTCTAAAGTGCCATAAAGCTGTGAGTGAAACATACATTTTTGCAAGAGACACACATTCACTTTTGGGTGTGAAAAACTAATTGTAAGACAAACTTCCATCACATCCCTCACAATAAGGCTTCTTACATTTGCCTCTGTGGTGTGTACAGCTGCCTTGATGCCATCCAGAAAAGTACACATCAGGACACCCAAAGTTTAAAGGCAATTGCAAACCAAACACCCTTCCAGCACTTCTTTAAATATACACTTTAAAAGAATCCTGTCTAATGAATCCGCAGGTGGAAACAAACCCTAAATAATACTTTTAAAAAGTCCTCAGGAAGTTAGAAGCCATGGTTCTAGTCCTAGAGGATCACACCTCATAGCAGTGTGAATCTGAGGATCTTAAACACTAGATTTTCTCCATCCCAGGTCATTACAGACCTAGATCGTTCTGGTAGCCTGGTCATTGTCATAAAAACCCTTTAGAAATTACTAACAAATTAATTTGCATTTTTGGCCTGATTTGAACGCCATACTCTCCCTTTTGCAGACCCACTGCACAGGTAACATCACACAGGAAATCTCTCATCCAGTCACAGACTTGTACTGTAAAGCAGTTAGTTCAGGCCCCTGTCGTTACACGTGTCATTGCTGTCTTCACTGTGTTTTCCTCGCACACACACATTCTCCGCTTCCAGTTGAAACTCAGGACATTTTGGTGTCTTTTTTAAAATTAATTATCCATCCTTGAGATTTCACCAGTAATTCACCTTCATTCATCACAGGAACTGGAAGTGACTTCTAATTTTTCAGTTCTACCTCTTCTTCCTTCCTTCCGTCTGACTCTTATCACACTAGTGACAATTTCTCAATTATTTTAGTCTTATGCACATATTCTGAAATCATTATATTTTCTCCTAAGCAGTTCTTTCCAGTTAGGAAAATTTTCTTAATCAATTCTTTCTCCTCTGCATATCCTTATTAGAGTAATTTTTTTCCCTTACTTGCGAGTTATTAACCACTTAATACTTACTTAAAGGTAACTTCAGTAGTCATCAAGCAGCTAACCATGTGGCCCCAGGATTCTATTTTAATAACAGTTTTCAGTTTCCTTTGAGTTTCCCTTCCTTCTTTCTATCATGCAGTGATTTTTGTCTAGACAAGCAGGGTCTTTAATTTGACACATTTAGTAACTGATGTGATACAGACCCACTCTAGACTGAGATGTCTCTTCAGTATAGGAGAACAAATATAGGAGGGAAAAAAAAAAATCCTCAGCTCCTCAGCCCTTTAATTTCAAGTCTCCATTAAGAATAAGGTATGTCAGAAAGCACAGTGTTCAATAATATAATTAGAACCTGAAAAATAACACTATTTCAGTGGAATGAATATTTTTGTCGTATATTCATGAGAAGTTAAAATATTCCACTATGAATATTAAAATACAATGATAAAACACAGTACCCAGTGATTAAAAAACAAACAAACAAAAAAAAAAAAACAACAACAAAAAAAACCCAAACGGATAAAAGTTAAGTAAAGAGTTCATAATTTGGACTTTAATAAAGTTAAGCAACTTCACTCTGTTCAGAACAGGTAACTGGCTAAAGAAATATAAATATATATAATGTTTGCCTTCATAAGCTTTTATGGGTGAAACAACATTCAAACTTATAAGCAACAACCCTAATTAAGAATGAATGCGAATTTACTACCATCTGTTAACTTTACATATATATTTAATATAGATTCTTTTTGTCTGTATTTTTCAATTGGGCTCAATTAAAATTGGTCTCTAAGATACCAGGAAGGATAAACTATTTTCTAAAGGTGACTGTCTTTCCTCATTGACTAGAGATAGAGGGGGGTCTACATGGTGAACTTAAACTAGACATGTAATTTTCATATAACTAATGGCAGACACAAAATCTCTCCCATAAATAACTAGAGTCAGAATCTTTTTTTTTTCCCCATTTTTTCTTAATATATCATGAAAATTTGTAAATGTCATTTCTTTTTCTCACAATTAAATGTTATTTATTAAGTCATATGTTCTAGTATTATATCACAGTGATCTATGTATTTTGGTTCTTAGCAGTAACAGTAGGAAATACTAACTACTTTTTTAGGATAGGGGATAACAGAATTTTGTATCTAAATGATAAGTACAAATACTCAGCGGCTGTTTAGGGCTAGCTTTTGATTGTATGATTTTTTATGCCTATGGTATTTCAGCATCACTGATATTTTGAAACAACCAGAGTCTGCTGTTTTTCATAGCTATTAAGTGGATTCAGGCACCTACATTCCACTCTTTCTCCCTGTATGTACTCCTTGACACTTCAGTCACTTATTGTACTTTGAAAGAGTTGCACAAACCTGCTTTGGGAATCAGTTTAATATAAGGAGCTTGAATTCAGAAAAAAAATAATTGAATGTCATTAGCCAAATTCAAAAGAAAGGAAAATTTTCAAAAATTATGAAATGAGAGATTTCATTTGTGGAACAGGTTCATAAAAGACCAAAGTTTTACTCATGTAACTGATGAGAAGAAAGCAATATCACATCTAATAGACAGCAACTGTAATGCTTCTCAGTGTTTTACCAGAAGCAAATGTTGAAAAACAGTGTTGTAGAAGCCCGTTGGAGGCTGGTCATTAGTGGTGTATCACAGGGTTCAATACTAGGGCCAATTCTGATTAACATCTTCATCAATGATTTGGACAAGGGACAGAGTGTACCCCCAGAAGGTTTGCAGGTGGGAGTTGCTGACACACCAGAGGGTTGTGCTGCAATTTAAAGACACCTGAGCAGGCTAGAGAAAAGGCATGAAGGGAATCTCATTAAGCTCAAAAAGGGGAAATCAAAAGTCCTGCCCCTGGGGAGGAGGAAAGCATCCACATTTTCCCCAGGCAGAGTGGGAAAACAGCTTGGCAAACAGCTTGGCAGAGAAAGACCTTGGGGTTCCATGGTCACAAGTAGAAAATGAGCCATGTGATGGGCTCACAGTAAAGGTAAGGGTTGTTAATAATCAGGGAAAAATGTTTGAGGACATGAAACTTATACCACTCTTTGCAAACTCAGCACAATTCTATTTCAGTTTGTTCCAACTGTAAACTGAAGTTAATTATAAGGACCCTTAATAACATTATAAAGCCAATGATGAGCAGTCTACTGTTCTCTGAAGAAAAACATTCTGAAGATTCATTACATTTATAACCCTTATTGTTAACAGCTGTCACCTTATTTGCAGATTAAATCTGTTTCCTCTTCCAGGAGTAGGACTTGACTTTGCCTTCTACCCACCTACCTTTACAAACTGTATTCTCAGTATTTCCTTGCTGCCCATTAGCTTACTTTTAAACCTTGTCTTTTATAAAATCAATGGCCTAAAATAAGGTGAAAACAAAACAAACAAACAATCACATGCAGTAACAGTTTCCCAAACCTAGATCTTGAGAACAGGTAATAAAACACTTAAATTAATTAAACACTTCAAAAAAACCTTAACACAAAGACACTGTGTATCCATTATGCATAAGACACATTGATTTTGTGCTGTCACGTTTTATTTAAAGAAAATGACAGCACAATTTTTGTGTGTAATGATTCTATCTTCTGCATGTCACCTCCCCCCTGCAAATGTATTAAAAAATATAATATTAAGTGCTTTACCTCTCCTTTCCCAAGAAACTGTGAAGCCATGCAATTAGAATGTAATTGGCCTAAGGTAAGGGTCTTGCAGGCAGATCTGAATTATGTCATCAAGACTCCACAGGCAGAGAACACTTAGGAAAACGACGGCTGGAATATATTGTACACTTTAATAAGAGGGACAAGGTTTTCAGGAACTCTACCATGTAATTACTCAAAGCAGGAGGTGATATTGTGCATGTCAAATATGAAAATTATGTTCTCTGAAGAGGTAGAAAGGTGTTTACGTGGAAGAAAACAAGAGTTAGGTAGATCTAAAAATATCAGATACGTTTCATGTGTTGTCACAGCTGTCTTAAAATATACATGAAGAACAAGTATAACACATTATATGGCAGGGGTGGATGAGAATATTTGTAAATCAACGTAACTCTGCTTAATTGAATTTTGTTTTGGAGTTTTGATTGCAAGTAAAGGAATAATGACCTCAAACTTGGTAGGTCACAGTTACTACTGTTGCACTTTTTTTGGCCATATTTGAAGTGAATTGGGTAAGTGTTAGGAAGGTATTCACAAGAGTTTAAAACATTTTAAACACTTTCTTGGCACTTCATGGAGAAAAAGATAAAGAAATCATACTTAATTTACTCTGTACCTTTAGTTGAGAACTAGGGTTCACAGGACAGAAGAGTAGAAGCTTCCTATTTTTATCCTTTGGGGAGTGAAAATGAGGGAGATTTTGAATTCTTTATTAATTGCCCTGGTGCAATTATATAACACATCTCTCTTTGCCCATGGTCCTGTAAGCACTAGAATTTTCTGACAACAAGCCCAGATTATGCTTTCCTTGTTATTTCTACTGCTTCTTTCCTTTCCTATAAAAGTAAAGATAGGTTATACTGGAGACAGACTTCTACTCTCAATTAATGGAAAATGTTCAACACTTTATTTCTTTCTGTTTCCCATTTTAAGTCTCTTTTCCCCCCATTTCCTTAGTTACACAAAGAGCGAGAGCAAATTTAGCTATTCATATTAAAGTTCCATTTTTACCTTGGTTTCCTCCCATTAGTCCCATTTTCTGTTTTGATTGCTAAGGAAACAAGAATTTAACAAAACCCCTGCTTTGGATCATTCTCACTATATTAAAGAGCCAGATATAATGAAAACCAAGTAAACAAGGAAGGGATACAGACAAAAGATATACTTCTCACTTCCAGTGAATGAAAAAGTATTGGTTGTCTGGACTACAGAAACCTCTACGGTTAATGAATATGTCTCACAATTTGTCAGATATTTATAAGTAGCAGCAAAAAGCTTTTCTAGTATAATGTAACTAGAATGCACCTACTTTGTTTAATTAAAAAAACTTGAAAAATAAATGCTGTCTAATAAATGCTGAATGTCAGGGTAGTTTGATTTCTTAAAGGAAAGGAAGAAGGCAGATTTATTTCATTATCCTGTAGTATATTAAAATCTCATATTTTGTGCTACTGTTATTCCGTGAGGCTTCAGAGTCTTTTCTTCAGGCAGAGTATCTTGTTTACAGCTTTGAATCTTCACATTAAAAAAGGGGAAATCAAAATTAAAGTTAGAAATAGAAATTGAAAATGAAAGTTTAAGAAAACTGTAAATAATATTACAAAGCAGATGAAGTAGTAACTCTAAGCATGATACCATTGGCAAAACAGAAAATGCTGCTTTTGAATTTAGAAACCTTATCTGAGATAAAAAGGGAAAGTATGACCGGAGAAAAACTCTGTTCTGTCCCTGCATTTACAACAAGGTTCCAATTAGAAGAAAAACTTCTAATAGAGACGAGTATTAAACAACTGCAATGAAGCAACATGTGGCGTTTGGAGAAACACAAACTTCTTCAGCCTGCTCATCCTCAAGCCATGACAGATATTAGCAGGGGAGTTAGAGATCCCCTTTACATAAAAATGTATTGAATAAGGAGACACTGCAATCACTGACAATTTATTAAGGGATGTCAAAGCTCTGGAAGGAAACGTAATCTATATCAATAGATAAAATAAATCGATGCCCATCATTTTCCCTGTGGGCAAGGGCCAGCACATTGTATGTTCTCACAGTCTGGCAAACAACTCTGAGGCTTCTTAGTTGCACGCTTCTCCTCTGAATACCTTACACATTGTAAAAAGTGGAGGCATGGGTCAACATTAGTTTTCAAATGTATTTCAAATAACATATGATCACTAAAGCATTGAGTTTTGTGTTCATGAGCCAAATTTATTGAGAAATATTAACTGGATAGTAATTAATCTTCATATTTTGAACTCAATAAGCGAGTTCACAGGCAGACTCTTCGTTTTCAGTTGTTATACGCATTTCAGCTAAAAACAACAGGAGTTCATTAAACTGTGTGACTAACATGTTCTATTCTAGTATGTGTATATTACCTTATACACCCTCTCTCTTATACACACACACTCTGAGGGCCATGTACTAGTTATACATTACGACATACAATCATTATGTAAAACACAGACTTAGAGTATGTGACTAATTTGCAGAACAGAAAGATGAGAGTATTTTTCCTTTCCAAGTTCATCTTTGCAAAATGCTTGTTTGTTGCATTAGGATATATCTCCATGGGAAAAAAGCAGAAAAAAAGAATCCTTCAAATGCTTTTTGTAACTTAATCTCTCAGGATTAGGTGTTCATAGAATAGGATTTGCGGATTTGGTCTTGGTTAAGCTCACTACATTCTCATCGAAATCAATTCTGTTGCCATCATTAATTTCAAGGGAAACCAAGACACTAATCTCAAGGACTTTCAAAACTCCAAATCCCGAAGTCAGTATTCAATTCTTATTCAAGTTTCCACTCACATGACTTTTGCAACCTTGATAAATATTCTGGCAAACTCATACCTTTGGAGGCAGGAAAAGTTTGTCAATTGGCTTTTACTGAAGACTCTAAATTTTACACCTGAAGGCAGGTTGAAGGCAGTTTAGTCAACATTTGAACTGTCTCAGAGTAGAAAAAAGGTAGTTTCATTTAACACATGTATCAAATATTTCTAAAAAAAACCCCACTGTTTAAGCAATAGACCATGAAACAGAGGTATATTGAACAAATCCAATTTGAAAAAAAAATGACAGGAGAATAAACAACATCCTTCTACACCTTCACTAAAAAGCTACTTTGATGCTTAGGTTGAAATCTGGAAT
The DNA here is from genome assembly GCA_013400375.1 of Thinocorus orbignyianus. NCBI lineage: Eukaryota > Metazoa > Chordata > Aves > Ciconiiformes > Thinocoridae > Thinocorus > Thinocorus orbignyianus. The sequence goes on along the minus strand of VXBW01003926.1, from coordinate 1,735,532 downwards.
CACTTGCCAAAACAAAACTCATCCCACAACTGTGCAAAATAAATGAATGGGTTTTTAGCCCTCACCTGTTGTGGGAATTTCCCTTCGTCCGTGCTTTGAAACCTCATGCTGTAAGTCACCCTCATACACCAAAGCGCTGTGTGATCCCTACACCACAACCTGCTTCCCTAATGGCTTTGGCAGTAGCTTCCTGACATTTTCACTCGTGTTCTACCTTAGGACATGCAGTCACCTCTTTCACTGGCCTCCATACTACAGCCAGTGCACGCTTTACATGAGGGAGAAAACCTTTCTTCTAAACCCATGTAGTAATTTCCTCTAACATTTCAAGCACTCATTTGATCCCGTGACATACAATTATTTGCCTTTCCCACACAATGGTTTCTTACCTGCTGGAGCTCATCCAACATTCGGTGACTTTCCCAGATGGAAGTGTAAATCTTTCACACTGTTGACATTCACTCCTGCAGCAACACTTTTCTACCTCAGTGTCTCCCTGAATGCTAATTAGGCTGTCACCATTCTGATTTCAGATGTCGAACGAAAAACAATTTATTAGACTTTCTTTTCAGTCACATAAAGACTTATCAATTTTTTTCCCAATAATTTCAGTTTATCAATAATCCCAATCAACAACAAGTATAATTTCTTGACAAATCTTGTCCAGCCTGATCCACTATATAATTCAGTGATGGTTATTTTGAGGATTTTGACCATTTAAATCCTGAGGGAGGACAAATGACTTTATTTGCTATTAGGCATCTAAGATTCAACAAATACACAGAAAATATAGAATATGTAAAATAAGACACAAAGCTTCTGCTTTTTATCAGCACTGTAACAAAAATTCTTAAATTCACCACCTTAACATGATGTTACAACCTATGCAGGAACTCAGGTAGTTTTAGGGGGAAAGTGAGTATATCTAAACTCTCAGAGAACCTATAGGCAAATTCTTCTTGCTCCCCGAAAAAAAAAAAAAATCCACTATAGAGGAAGTTTAGGGCAATTTAGGGCTTAAACATACATACTCTATCCACGTGCTTCAAGTTGCACTTTGTAAAATAAAACAATGCAATTTATGTATCTTTGGAACAAGAAGATTTATTACTGGACATAAATGAAAGTCTTATAAAGGACTTTGAAATTCTTATAAAGGACTTGTGTTTTAACCATATCTCAGATTTATTTTGCAAGATAAATAAATAAATAAATAATAATAATAACAACAACAACAACAACAACAACAACAACAACAATAATAATAATAATAATAATTATTATTATTATTATTATTATTATTGTTATTGTTATTGTTATTGTTATTGTTATTGTTATTGTTATTGTTATTTATTTATTATTATTTTTATTTTTTATAATGTAAAAACATTACATACTCCCATCTACTTTTTTAACTTACAACTTTTGTAACTACAGAAAAAAGGATTTTTCATTTTTGAAACTGGAATATGGTTTAAATCGTTCTGGATTTCTACACATACTTGAGTCTGTGTGTCCCAGTACTGTTAGATAAAATACAGTAAAAAGAGGGGGAGTTGCAGGGATGGGGGGTAACTGCTGTTGTATAAACTTGTACCTGTGCAAAGTTGGTGGTTTCTGTTCCAAGTCTGAAGTAAGTCTGGTGCAGTCCCTTGTTCTATCCATCACTTGTTCTAAAGAAAAGAGAACTACCTGTCCCTACAAATTTATTCTCTTCTATAAGCAGGGGCAGAAGGGAAAGAAAGTAAAAGTCATGTTAGTGCTCACTGCGACAAGAGTATAAATCCTAAGTCAAACTGCACTGAACCTGTGAACATTTAAATCACTTAAATATGTGTGGAGTTTCATTGATGTCGATGGTATTATTCCTCTACTGAATTTAAGCACATGCTTAAAGGATTTGCTTGGCTGGGGCCTGTGAGCAGAAGCTGACTTTGTATTTTTTTCAGCTTAAGTGTGCACAGACACATGCAAGAAGTATGTAATGTAAACCAGTGCACCTCATACAGGCTTGCAGAGGTACAGAGGAAAACAGTTGCATCGACCTTCTGTCCTTTGGATGTATCTTTCAATTGTCTCCTTTGATGTTTTGAGAACCTCAACATTCTAAGGGAAATTACTTCTCACTATATTGCAATTTCCATAGTCAGAAGTTTAATATGTGTCAATCCTTTGCAAAAACTTATCAAGAGTAAGATAGATTTAACTTACACACTTTAATGTGTCCTCTTAATTGCTAGTGTTTCTGAAAGACACAATCATGTTTCTTTGATGCCGCTTAATAAAATTAAACAAATCAATCAGTAGCTTTCTCCTTCAATTTTATATTAGCGTTTTGAAACAAAGGCTACTTGTGTCTGCTCTATTGTGTCCAGGGAAAATGGGGAGAGTGTATATTTCTCAGAATGTATGGCTTAAGATCATAAACTGTCTATCCACAAAGTGCAGAAATATTTTATTAACAGCCTTTCTGGGTACAGTCTTGAAATTAAATGTTCCCCACATGAATGGGAGTATAGCTGTTGTGAATCACTAAGACATAAACATCATGATGATATTTTGGTTCCTATGCACATGTTATACGGCCCCTTGCTAAAGACATAACTCTGGACTGTGTGGCTGCCAAGCAAGAAACAGTGGCAGAGGGAGTTGAAAAAGGTAACTTTGCATTAAGGTGTGGGGAAAGAAGTAAACATTTTCCACATCTCCTTTAATAGCAGAGACACCAGGCTACATTTTTTTGATTAGCAAGTTCCTCCTTTTGCTGCAGATCTTTTCAGTGTTCTACTTTACAGCTAAACTCCCTGAGACCTGACGTGGGATTTAGTAAGCTTTAGATAACATAATCTCGATCTAATGGGAATTTCTGAAGCCAGTCACTAAGTGTATGAATTATTATAAGAGAAGAAAATCAAATTTAATATCAAAGAACTAACTTTAGAAGTTCAAGCAGCGGACAATATTCATTTTCCATAGACAGAATCGTTTAATAAGAATCTATCAGCAGTACAGGAAACACTAGGTACTCCGGCAATAAGTGAATCATGATGGCTTATTTCCTTTTAATTCTATGATCCCAGCTGGAACAAGGTGTGATTGGAGAATGGTTTAATTGTTCATAGACATCTGTCTTTGGATTCAATTGAAAAATAATATCCTGGGCATAAAATGGCCTACAGAATTTTTGACATTTTTATATCTTTCACAATCAAGGCATTGTCAGAAAGTCAGGTAGTGGAGCTCTGAAAAACTTATGGATATATTTAAAGTTGAAGAGAATAAAACCCTGGTAATATATCAATATACACAGCTGGAAAGCAGATGTTCAATCGAGTGCACTCAGTACTTAGAGAAAGCTATTAAAGCTGTTACTTACTCAAATGAGAAATTTCTATAATTTATTGTTCTCGCATTTTTGATTTCTCCCTTTCCCTTTGTGTTAAGCAGACTATAGGAATTTTATTTTTCATATTGTTGAAGTCAATTACCCTAAAAGTCTGACTTAGTGCAGTATACTACATGATTGCTAAAGAATGCCCAAGGTTACTGCCAATCAAATTAGCCAGTGACTTATGAGTTGTTTACTGTTCTGTGAAATGAAGTGATAAATGTGTGTCAGCCAGTAAAATGTGACATTTTGTATTGGATATACCCCCTTGAAATAGGTTTTGCATCAGCTTTATTCATTTCTTACCAGACTGGCACATATTTTTAACTGAGTTCTCACTATCAAAGGAGACATATAATATTAAGCTTTATAAGGTATTGGTAATCAGGCAGCTGAAGCCTTGAAAGGCCGTGTGTGGTCCAGTAACTGAAGTGGCGTGACACAGAGCGGTCACACTTTCCACCTGACTGATAAACAGTGGAAGAAAATATATAATTCTTTTTCTTGAGTATTCTCCTCCAAAGCAACAATTTTAGGGGGACCCTCTGGTTCAAAACGTTCATGAAATGGTGATACAGAATGAGGAAAGGATTTGGTTTATTTTTACCTGTTTTAGGGTTTTCTTAAGTAAGTTTGAAATTGAAATCAGAATGGAATGATGTAACATATTAAGTTTGCATTGCGTGATTTCCTAGACAATGACTTATTAAAATGCTCCTCTGAGGTCGCACTGCAGTGAAACTCTAGCCTTCTGGAACTGTGAAATCTTAATTAGTAGTTTGTGAAAGAAAATCAGAGCACTGGAAGACCAAACCAAATATGAGCATTTATATAGTACCTCCAGAGGGAGATGGCTTCCCATTCCCACCAAATGTTTTATTAAAAATTAGATTTAAATGCTGTGAAATTCCTCTTCCCATGGCAGAGAAGAGAGCTTACCTCTTGGCCTGATGATAAAAGCCAAGCACTTCTGTAAAAAGTATGTTAGAAATGCAAAGAAGGAAAACTTACTGATAACTTCAGCTTATTCTCAATATTTAAATTCTTGCTATAGTTCCAGAGAAAACCTTTTCCACACACAGTGACAATCTGACAATGCCTGGCTTCAAAGTTTTGTTATCCATGATGGATGACCATGCTTTACTTCTGCCGTATTTGTTTCTATTTAGAAATAGTTGTTACAGTAGGTAGAGCATACATCCATTTACTATTTGAAAAGCAAAAATAAAACCCCCAAATCCTTTAAAATTTTAACTATTAAAGCAGTATCAAATAATAATTGACCTATAGGCACAACTCCCGAACAATTATCACACAGTTTTACTAAATATTTAAACAGAAGATTAGAAATCAACCAAATTCTTGGGCTCAAATCATCTCTAACATATATGGTTGCTCATTCAGTACTTAGTTGTTGAATTCAATAGGAGTATTAAATTAGACTTTTTCTACTACATTGAAAGTATTTTAATACTGAAGGCACTGCTGTACTATATACTAGCTTTTCCTTCACAAAGAACCTGACCATTATATTCAAATCCTACCAAATCTTTCAGGAAAAGCATTTTTGTCCAACTTTTGAAGACAGATTGTTAGGTTGACATAACAAATACACCAATTAATATCTTCTTTAAAAGAAATAATTCCATTATTAAAAGACTGCAATGTGATACAGTAAGAATTTTTTCTTGTCTTATCTAAAGATGTGCAAGTAAGAGGTAGATGAGATATCTGGGGAGTTGATTCAGGTTTCACTTGTTTTGCTCATACATATTTAATGCCATTTCTTTCCGTAGTCTCATATCATTGTTTTAAAATCTGCGAAGACATTCTTAAAAGGACATTTATAGTGAATGCCACAACTGTGGCACTGATCCATTTCATTTGTGTTTTGTTTTTTTCTTAGATCTCAGGCAGTGCAGATCAACTTGATGTGACTCCTTTTTTTAAATGCATTATTCAAGTTCACAAATACCTTACATTTATGAAAGTAAAACCAGGTAAGCTTAGAGATGGTTAGGGGTGAAATTATTAACATGCAATTTGCCCTGTTGTTCTGCCCATCTCTTAATTTAATCTTTCAGTCCTACCCTCTTGCACATAATATGTCTTCTGGTCCTCATAGAAAAATACTGGAGTAAGGAAATCTACTGGGGACCCAGCTGACTCCTTAAGATCAGCCTCCTCAGCTCTTAAGATACGTGGGTCCTCACCATGGCACAAGTGAGATCAGACAAGTCTTTTGCTACTCCTAACACAATCACTAAGCTCACATGGAAGTGTAAGAGCAACTATGTTGCCTTTTCCAAGATATTTCCTTTCTTCCTACCTCAAGGGAAATCTTGAATGGGCAACAGCAGCCAGCTTCTAGTTTCTTTTCAGTCCTGTCCAACAATTCAAAGGAGCCAAACCCAGCAGGAGGAATCTGTTCCAATACATTTAGTTTTTCTGAGTGGAAACAATAAAAATAAATAATGATCATGATGGAATATAATGTACCAAAACGATTTATTCACACTAACTAGAAAATTTTTAGAAGTTTTTATAACTCGTGCTTTAAAAAAAATATTGCTTAACTTCCTCTGTCCTTTTTGAAAATACACTGAGTATTTATCTGTGTATGTTAGGGACTGCATTTTCAATCTTTTCCAGGTAGATCTAGGAATGCGTGCTTTCTCAGTCCTCTAATAATCTGTGACCTTTCCTTTTCCTGATTCCAAAGCTAAGTTTTTCTGGGCCACTTAACCTGGAAAAATAAAATCCTATACTGGGCTGCCTCTGCTGGGCCAAAGCATTATAGCCGCAATATAGCTCTGTATTTTTTCAGTCCTGCACCTTGTAAAAGATGTGAAAAACATGTTTACATCAGTGTCTTTACATCATTTCACAAATGCTGTTTTGACCTTTTTCATTTCCCCTTCAGGCTTGTAAGTCTGAAAATCTCCTCCAATTTATCCATCATTCATTCTATTCTGGTCTAGTTCTGCTTTTAGGTACAGCATGGGTCTTTTTGGTTGGAGAACTGTATCGTGGGGTGTCTGGCCAAAGTTGCTCATTGACCCAGATTTCAAAGAAGTGGCAATGCAGCATTTTAGAGGTGTGGTTGTCGTGTCAGTAAATGGAAGAAAACCTAAAGCATTTTCTTGGAGTTTTTCACATCTTTTTCCTAGGAGGAAGGGTTGAAGGCTTTGTTCTTAGAGCAAACTTCGATATTTTCTGTGTGTGAATTAAAAAGAGATTAGGAAACTGCATAGCAAATAGTCATAGAATCAGATAATGCAAGTATGCCTGTGCATCGCAAGCATCTGGAGACAGACAGGCACAAGATTGCACTTAGAGGATTTAATTCCATGGCCAAAGTTTAACCCCATCAATCACATCTTGACCGAACAGAAAATCAGAGACCTGGCCAAGAAGTGCAATGGCTCCACATGTAGAATTTATTTCTGAAAAAAAAAAGTAAGGCTAAAAAAGGAGGGGCTGGTAGCACTCTTGGCTTTCCCTCACTGGGAAAAAGGGTCAGGGTGCAGCCAGCACAACCAGGTCCACCTGGCGCGCAGAAGCATTTCTTGGCCAACCAATTTAGAGAAAGCCACTGAAATCAATAGTTAAATTCCTACTGCTTTCAGAAAGGGCAGGATTTTACCTAGTGTGGCTGAAACTAAAGAACAGAAGTGACTCCCTGCAGCATGAGTACGTAAGCTGGTAGGGCTGACGACAAAAGCAGCAGAGTAGCATTCCCATTCCAAAGGACACAGCAGAGCATCCATTTTTCCGGTTTCATGACCACTCACATTTGACTAAGCTGTTCTGCTCCGCTCCATATTTTGACATATTTTGACACAGTCTAAAAAATATGCATAAGTTAAACATCCAGGCACTCCAGCCAAAGCCAGCTTTAGCAGCTCAGCTCACTGCTTGCTTTTCAGCATGTTCCTCACACCAACCGCAGACACCAGAGCAGAGATTCAGCACTCTGGGGATCATTTGTTGTGACATCGCCTTGCTGTTGTAGGATACACTCTCAACAAATATCACGGTTAGCTATTTCAAAATGTAATTAGATATTATTCTTCCTTTGGGTTTTCATCGTGAATTTTGGTACCTCTTAAAAAATTCACTTTCTGTCCTGTGTCCATGAAAACTTCAGGCACAGTCTTTTTTCTTCTTTGGCCACAACTCTTGCAGAGTTCTTGCATTGGTAACTCATACCTCCCATAGTACAAAACTGTAAAAGATGTTGAACTGCTCCCTTCACCTGGGCTCAGGAGCAGGTGTCATTTCCAAGTCTCTTCTGGTTCTGTTCATAATACGTTCGCAGTATTTTCCACTTGCTTAATACTTTATACTGAAGCCCTGATGCCAGTGGCATACTTCACCTCACCCTGCTGCAAAGCAACTTACATTCACCTGTTTGAGATCTGATGTAGACAGCAATGCCCTAACCTAATCAGTCCCCACAGAGTAAACCATGCTCCCCTGGAGGTAGGAATATTACTGTTCCATAAAGGTTTTAACAAATCCCTCTGGAATAACTTCTAAATTTCCTATAAATATATTCCCTAAATAATATCCCATAGCACTAGAACTTATTGCTCCTTTACAAATGTGTTCTGCTGTTTGTTCTTTTCTACTCTTTATGTTTTCCCAGTGTTATATTTATAATAAATCGCTTTCAAACACACAATCCAGCATATATTAATCCATTTTCTGAATGTCAGGTACCATGAAGGAAAGTATCATCTAGAGAACATTATTAGCCGACTTCATTTTTCACAACAAATATAAACACAAATACAAACCTGACCTTTTAATGGTAATTTTCCTAGTTCAGTAACCGATTAAAGTGAAAAAGAACCTATTTAAGTGTAGGAGAACAGTAGAAAGGAGTATGAGATATGTAGCTATCATGTAGCCCATACATAGCAATGTTTGTGCAACTGACTGCCCATATGTTTTTACTAAGATGCGTTATTGTTGCTCCTTTTGAGCAGGCAGCTTCCAGGGGTGTGAAGAGGAGAGTAGAAGACAGTAAAAGCATATGCAGAAATTCCCAGCAGAAGATACAAATAAAAGTCATGACCGGAATGTTTAACTTACTCTTTGCAACCACAGTTACCATGTTTGCAGATGCAATTATAAAGAGTAAATGGCAGGGGGGGGAAAAAAGTAAAGAGACAACTAAATAGGTATACTTTTCTAAGGACTGTTGCGAAGGTGGACTCTCTGAATATTTTTTAAATAATAAGTTAATGAAGTGGTACAAATCTGACAAAGGAACATCTACAAAAGGTAGATGTTACTTTAATATCTTCTCAGAAACTGTTGTAATGGTGATGATGTGGTACATTTTTTCCTATTTAAGCAAAATTGTTTGCACACTACTGGAACTGTTCATCGAGTATATACCAAACCGTGAGCTAATTAGTATATTCCCTTCTCTAGTGTACCAATGTACCAGCTAATTTGCTTTTTGCCTTTATTAGCACTTGCAAAGGAGCTACTGAAATGTCTCTCTCTGTTCTGCAAAGAGACTCTCCCTGCTGAGTCTAATAGTTTATGCTAAAATTCATCTTCACCCAGAACTCAGGCATCAAGTCTAAGGCAGTCATCAAGTTTTCACTTATACCCACTGGAGAGAAATCTCTACCTGCTAATAGTTTCAGGTACAATTTATCTGATCAAATATACATTTCTTTCTTAAGGTGGTACGAGTTGCATACTAAATTTAAGCAAGAGTGTCAGTTAGACTTCTATTGACTATATAGAAAGACTACACCACCTATCTCTGATATAGATACCTCTATTGTAAATAGTTAACACTAGGTGAGATGTAGATAGCTAATTTACTGATGGATAATGTTAGATAAAATGAATTGCTTCTGCTGCATTACCCAGATAGATGGATGAAACTGGTAAAAAAACTTCATGTTTTCCCATGTTAATTAATTATCTATGATCAATTTTCTGAGCACTTATTTCTGCTTCTCTTCTGGAAGATGTGGAAACAAAACAATACAATTGCCCAAAATTAAGGCTATGTGTCCTGTGTTCCTGTCATAAGCGTTTATGCAGAGCAAGTGTTGGTGCTGTCTCCAGCTGCATGAGTCCATCCACCAAATTTTTATTGTTAATTTTTTAGTTTTAGTGAAGCATTTAATGAAATAGGAATCCTGAATGCCCCATTCCACCAAGTGTATGCTTCATCCCACCAAGTGTATGCTTCATCCCACCAAGTGTTCAAGGCCAGGCTGGGTTTTGAGTAACCTGGTTTAGTAGAAGGTGCCCCTGCCCATGGCAGGGCAGTTGGAACTAGATGACCTTTAAGGCCCCTTCCAAATCTAGCCATTCTATGATTCTATAAAAAGACCTGTGAGTAATATTTTTCCTGCTAGCAACTTAGTCAGCAGTGCAAAGTTTCTTGCTGTGAAGCAACAATAATATTTTTTGCAGCTCCTATTTCTGGATGAAGAAAGTACACAATAAGCAGTAGACCCTCAAAATGTTTAAGATAAAAGAAAACATAAATTGTTAACTAATATGATAGAGAATTTTCTATTGACCCGTATTACTTTCCCTTCAAAGATCATTACCCAATACAGCAGTCTTTTTATCTAAAGCATTAGAGTCATTTGTTTGCTAAATGAGTTTAGAGATCTACTTAGACGTAATTTAAATACCATTTAAAACTCCATTAAGTATGTTTATTGCCAAAATTTAAATTGTATTCTCTTAGTTCTTCACTGCTTTAAAAAAATGGCAAATGCGCATATGTCTGCCAAACCTAATTAGTCCTCTGGTTGTCAGTCTCCTAAGGCAAAAGTTTGACACCACCATGGACCATTGATCACTGACGTTATACACTAGTAAGTCTACACTGAGATGACCACAAAAAAAGGAATTAGAAGAAGTAGAATGGATAATTCGGTGTTGTGTTGATGTTTGCAGACCCAAAAAGCATCAAGCAATCATAGGAATTTTTAAGACATCTGTCACGACTGAATGAAAGCTGAAATTTCTCAGGCAAATTATCATCATCAAAAGGAAAAGATTTCATGTCATACTCAGCCTTACCAAATGATAGGACGTTTAGAACTTTTGATAGTAAAGAGTTATTCGATGCAAATATTTGAACCAATTGTTTTGCAACACAGTTCACAACTCAGGATGACAAAACACACAAACACTGTTCAAAACTTTGTAGGAAGCTAGAGAAATTTTGGCTTATTTGAGGAACAGAAACAGTTAGGGTTTGGGCCTTGTGTTTTTAAATAAGAAAACACATCAGCACCAAAAATAGGAGTCTGGGAAACTCCCCCCAAAACCTAAAGAAAACCGGTCTATCCTCTCTACTTGCATTAAACTTGATACAAAAGTCAGAAAGGATCCAAGATTTGTTGTTTCAGTCCCCTTCAGATAAGCCTTACAAAGCATGACAACTTACACGTTCAAGTACAAAGAAAAGATGTTAATATAATATGGGTTGCTAAAATATATGAATAAACACCATGTAAAAAATAAAATAATCGGTAGTGTGCAATCCTGTTGGAGTGTCTTCCAATAAAATATTGCCCACAATAGCCTTCTGGAAAATTTCTATCCAAACTGATTTTTACAGGAAAAAGTGTTGAAGTGTTTTTCCTGCTTTTCAAACAGCTCATTATTTGTCAAGCTTACTGCATTTCTATATATTAAAATAATCCAATTATTCTTCAATCTAAGAGCTGATAAATATGTTTTTCTACACCTCATATTTGCTGCCAAGATAAGCTGATTTACTGAAAATTCAAGAATTGTATATTTAGTTATTTTTTATACCATTAAATACTTCTTCAGTTTATTTGTGATTCAGAGATATGGTAGGAAGAATTAATTTAAAAAGACTATTTCTTATGAGAACTTTAATAATCAACTTCTGTTCCTGTTTTTCTGCCTAGAATAAGAATAAAAGCTTATTTTTAAGGGTTAAAAGGTTTCTTTCCAGAAAATGCATGTCATTTTTAGAAAAACCTGTATACACCATAAGGTTTGAGTTTTTGATTCACCCAGCTATAAAATCAGTGAAAAGTAGGAAAAGACAGATAATTTTCCTATAAAATCATTTTATTATTTCAGGTACACTCCTGTTCTCTGAATAAAAGAAAATGTTTACGGAAAGATGCTGCAGCTCCAAGTAATTTCTACCTCTCTCTCTTTTGCTCTTTCTGTCCACATATATATACACATATATGTATGTATCCGAGGTACCGTGAAAGAAAAAAAATCTTTTGGTTGACAGGAAGCATTAATATTCCTATTTTTTTCGCATCAGTAGTTGTTATGAATTAGAACTATTTAAGAACTATATTATATGTTATGAAGTGCATACTCTTCATGCCTGTTTTGATGTTACATATTCTGAAAACAGGAACAGTTGAAGAATGAGGTAAGAATCTAACAAAGTCCAGTGTAAAGTCAGATCGCTTCCACAATACCTCCTGCTAGCATGTAAAAAGACAAAATTCCTCTCCATTTCACCCTCTTTGCATAGTTTGTCATTAACTGCACCTTCAACAGACTTGATCTTCCCTTGCTGCTATAAGGAATTTCATAGATAAATGTCACCAAAGGAAAAACAGAATTTCAATCAAAAGATAACTTATAGCATGCATATCTATAAATGTCTAGCACATATGTCTACCTGAAGAATTTTTAAAATAAATGTCTTGACATGAAGAGAACTGTGTTGGCTGAATTAATCACTGGGAAATGCTCCTGCTTCAGGTACCCTCTCTCACCCAGACAGTTACGGCTGCAGCACGAAGCTCACCTTCTGTCTGGGTCAGTTCCAAAAATCTCCTCACCCCGGTACAAAACATAAATCAGATATTGAATTGAGCAGACCTTTCGGACTCTATTCTGGTCATTTATAGTTACACTAGGCTGAATTATACCACGTGCCCTTTATGTGGCCCATGGGACAATTTCTCTGCCAAGAATTCTACCTTTCAGACCAATAAAACGTATGGCAGTATAGCAGCCTGGACTGAAAAGAAAGGTTTCATTATTATTTTATTTTATTAAACAGTTTATCACAGCGTACTGAGGTATTTATTCTTCTACCTAAGGATACACAGTCTACTTGAGTTAAAATGTTTGTCTAGAGATGTTATATATAGTAACGTATACCAATGTGATTTCATATATTTTCCTAGAAATCAGAAGCTCAAGGTCAGCAATCACAATGTGAGAGAGTGCATATATATATTCTTAAAGGAATACAGTCAAGATGTAAATGTATACTGAAAAATGACTGAAAATGTTACTGCAAATGGCTCAAACATAAATGAATAGGGCACATTTCTCAGATACAGACATTTGCAACTCCCTGCAAAACTGGTTAAAATTCCTGACCTAAGAGAAAAAACGTAGAAGTAGGATATTGTTCCTAGTTGACTTCTTGCCACAAAATTTTTAAGATAAGAATTTAAAGATTAACGGAATATTGTGATGTGTTGAAGTATTATGTTAATAGAGGCCAGGTGGATTGAATTAATTGATAGATAAATAGATAGGACCTTTTTGACCAAGTAATATTAATGCACTATGAACTTAAAATAAGGAGTAAAAGGATGTGAGATTAAAACCAGATCCTAGGGAAACTGATGAGAAGATTCCAATTAATTTTAAGGAGATTACCAGAAACCTATTAAGCACATTATGCTAAATATGAAATACCGTATTGGTTACAGAAAAAGATAGAACAAATGCTTGGCATTTTTAACAATAGAAATAATACTAGGACAGTCTTAAATTATAGCATACTAGGTTGTGGTACTACTGTAATTCCTGTAAATTGATGGTTAACTTCAACAGGAGCTAAAATGAGTCCATAATAAAACTCTCTCACCTGGAAAAATCTTTGAAAAAAGTAACGTAACACAAATCAAAATAGAAATATATAAAACTACAAGAATTTTACTATATTTTTCTAGATCTTTTACCCTTATATAACCAAAGCACGCTGTTGATTAAGTTATCAGGAGGTTTGACTCAGTTTCTTGTTGTTTGTGCATGGGGTTGTTTTTTAACTAACAGCATGAATATTATATAATTTAAACCAGGTAGTTTTTCACTAATTACAGTACTTAACACTCTTTCTTTTCCTTCCTTCCTTCCTTCCTTCCTTCCTTCCTTCCTTCCTTCCTTCCTCTTATAAACTTTGCTATTGCAATTTAAGATATCTGTACCTAAATAGTAACTTTTGATTGAGTTTCTTCCAGCATTTTACTGCCTCTGGTAGGAACAGAGTTAACTTTCTTCACAGCAGCTCACTGGGGGTTACTTTGGGATGGTGCTGTGTTTCAGATCTGTGGTTAAGAGTTGGTAAAGCAGACATATTTTGGCTATCATAGAAACACAGACTCTTTGAGGCTAAAAGACTCCTCTGGAGATCGTCTGGCCCAACATCCCTGCTCAGCCAGGGCCACCTACAGCCAGATGCCCAGGACCATGTCTAGATTGCTTCTGAATATCTCCTCAAGCAGAGATTCCACAATGTCCTTGGGCAACCTGTAGCAGTACTCCATTACTCTCAAGTAACAGTGTTCCCTCATTCAGAAGGAGCCTCTTGTACTCCAGTTTGTGCCCTTTGCCTCTTGCCCATTCATTGGGCACTACTGGAAAGAGCCTGGTCCTGTCCTCTATGCACCCTCCTTTCAGGTATTTCTGTACATTGATAAAATTCCCCTGGGTCTTCTCTTCTGCAAGCTCCCAGCTCCCTCAGCCTTTCCTCATGGAAGAGATGCTCCAGTCCTTCCATCATCATAGTGGACTCTCTGGTATGTCCATTTTTCTCTTGTACTGAGAAACCCAGAACTGTGCACAGTGCTCCAGGTACGGCCTTACCAGTGCCATGTAGGTGCTATTCCCGATCAGTGCTTGCAAAGACTCAAGACTTTGGGGTTTTTTCACTCTGCCCCCTCAACAAATAGAATGGGGGTGGGAGAAAAGCTGAGAAGGGACACAGCTAGGACAACTGATCCAAATTATCCACAGGGCTATTCCGTACCGTATGACATCATGCTCAGCAATAAAAACTGAGGTGGGAGTGGGGCATGTCTTCCAAGGCAGCAGTTGCTATGGAACTGAGTGACATCAGTCTGCCTGTGGGAGGTGGTGAGTGATTGTCCCTGCATCACTTGGGGTTTTTTTTTAATCTTTTTGCTTCACTTATTAAACTGTCTTTACCTCAACCCACAAGTTTTCTCACTTTTGATCTCCTGATTCTCTCACCTGTCCCGTCAGGGGTGGAAAGCGAGTAGAATAGGAAGAAAAATCTCATCTTTTCAAAGTAGATCATCTTGGAATTAGACATTGTGTAAACTCTTTTATCATGACTTCTTTGTAGAGCCATATGAAAGTGCTAATTTTAACATACATGCAGTCTTGGATCTGATGTATGGATGTGCAGAATATTTTAAGATCTATGAAACTGGTCACCTAAATACCTATGGAAATACCTCCTGTGTGCCATATACTTTCAGTGAGTTCTTCATCCTACATTGGTAGGAGCTTTCGGTGCTACAGTGTCATGCCTAGAAAGGCAATTAATATTAAATTTTTATTACTGTAATTATTGCTTTCTTTTGGGACAACAACTTCAAAATAAATGCTTGATCAGGCAAAGAGCTATATTAATCTCGTATCCTGTCTATCCTGTTTAAATTAGTCCAAAATTAGTCAAGTGGGTAGTAAAGGGGTAGTAAAAGAAATCTAACTTATTTGTTCCCATTGAAATGAACTGAATTAAGGCATCCTAATGTTTATTACTCCCTCTGAAATGAACAGAATTAAAAGATACAGCATACCCGATAGTATTATCATGCCTTGCTCACCTAGCCCAGACAATCTGTTACCTAATGCAGAAATGACTCGGTTTGAACAGAGGCACACGTTTCTTACTGAAATTAATCAAAAAATTCTTTTACTTGCCTTGCCTATAGCCAGACAAATAATTTAAACATCTTCCATACATATGCATGCTTTTCAGTTTCAGAATCTAACACGCACTCTGTTATATCATTGTTCCTAATGAGAAAGAATTAAAACCCAGCAGAGACATGACCCAGAACCTTTTGCTTCCTCTTAACTGTCAGTTTGATTTTCTGTAACGCTGTGATCAACTGCATCCTAAGTGGGAGTTGACACTGGCTCAACTTTCTGCAAATGCAGGTAAAATGGAATGTGAACTGCCTGAAACTCAATGCTGATGTAACCTCGTTCTGCACCATTACACATAATCAGTGTTTTCAGCTTTGTATAGCTGCAATTTCATTTTTTAATAGCATGGACTTTGATAAGAATCATGTTGTGGGCCTTATTTTTTTTTTGTTGGTTTGGGTGGGGTTTTTTCCTCTTCTCTCTTCTGGTATCACAGCTAACTTCTCACACAATGCGAAGTTTGTTTCTGAAAGAAATCCTGTCACTGGTCTTTAATAGCAAGTTAATGGACTGTGAAATCTCAAGTTTTCAAGACTGATTTTGTTACAAGAAGAGTTCCTTATATCTTTTGTGTGGACAGTAAATATTTCTCCCATTAAAAGACCTTAATACTCAGCACATGAGAGGAATTGTATCACAAATCATATCTAACAATGAGATTTTCTTTATTTTCTTCTAATACCAACAATATTTTCGAAGAACTGCTGCCTCAGGTAGAATTTGCTATTCCTCTGTGAATCAATAAAACTTTCTACAATAGACTAAAGGATGTGCCTTCTGTGAGCTTACAAATATTAGATGAAAGGATTCATATACAACACATCATCTGTAAGTTGATAGTATCTGTCATCTGCTGCATGATTTCTTTTGTTGTTTCACATAGTTGCTATTCTTCTCTGGACTATTCATTAAACATCGTCGGTATGTCTGATACAGATGTACATGCATATATATATATACATATACAGACCAATACATACTTATAGAGTCATAGAATCATCAAATAGTTTGGCTTGGAAGGGATCTTTAAAGGTCATCTGGTCCAACCACCCTGCAACAAGCAGGGACATCTTCAACTAGATCACGTTGTTCAGCTAATTAATATTTATGTGTTCAATTGTTTGTCTTGGGAAAGAGATTGCTTGCATATCTTTTTTTCTGAAAGTTGGTAAGTAGCATTCTTCCATCTCTTCAGTGTTACTTTTTACTAATATCTAGGCAGTCTATTCAAATTAGAGTCATTTGTAAACATTAATACTATGCATGTCAGTATAGCTTTTCAAAATGCATTTCACTCAGACTAAATTTTTTTTCTTTTACATAATATCTCTGTACCAAACGTGTCTGAAAGACATCAAATGAAACATGATAACATTTGAAAACAAAGCACAAACAATCAGAAATTAAATAATAAAAATAATATTTATCAACTACCCTGCTCCCCAGTCACTATGGTTTCCTGCACCATAACCAGAAGGTCACCATTTCAGGGAAAGAAGAAAACTATTCTTTAAAGAGAGAATGTCATTTAAATGTTATTTGACTATTAAGTCAGACCAGTGCATTCTCAGAACCTCCACAACACAATCAGGTCTGCTGGGCAACAAGTACAAAAGGCAAGGCTCTTGCAACTCACTAGCCAGCTCACTCCTACATTTGTACAGAGCACATCTCTACCTACTTTCCTGCACTGTTTAACCAGAAATTTTATTTCCCCTCCAATTCTCAAACAGGCATTTAGTCCAGTTCAAATTAGAACTGTATATGTCCACATTCAAGACTAAAGCCACCCAGCCAGACAGTGTCACTATCAGCGGTTATGCCTTAGGGAACATAGATACGCTGTGTCAACACCAGTCAGAGAGAATAAACTTAGAATGATAATGACCAAATAAATTAAGGATCCTTTGGCCTGACTTTCTAATTTTGAATCTTTAAGGTACATCCATGCCTACCGGTCTTCAGCTCTGCTCTTCAGCCTCAAGGTCAGACACATTTTTAAGGGGTTCTGATCTGAGCTGTTGTCTGCACAAGGAAAGTTTTATTTCAAATGTCAAAGAAATCATGAAGCTGCGAGTTTCACTGTGAGAGTTGCCAGTTTATGTTTGAATCATAAGTAGGTTATACTCTCTTACTACGTGTAAGTAAGTTTCAAGCAACTGTTTCTAGTTTTTCTCATTTGATACTGTCTCTTGTAAAGGGGTAGTACATGAATGGAAAAAATAGTCTTCATGTTTTGGAGGAAAATGCCAATTCTACTTCAACTTTGAATGTATCCATCACTTTTTGAAGTGCTAATTAGATATATGTATCATATTTTATTTTGCAAAACTGCTTACTAATCACAGTGTTGAATGTGTATTTATTAATGATCTCCTTATTCAGCACTCATCTTACAAGTGTCGTTAATGTAACATAAAGTTTGGAAGACTTGACATTCTTTAATGTACTAGAGTTCATGAGAGAATATTATCCACCTGATACATTTTGTAAACATTAGCGCTTCACCAAGTTACACATCAGAGACGAGAAAGCCTCCCCAGACTTGCTTAGAACTCATGAACTCACTGCCATTCACCTTCATTAGCTGCAGGATGAAAAAATCCTCACCCTGCAAACTCAATATTTATACATTTATATTTAGATATTCTGACATTTCCTGAATGAGAGTGAGATCAATTCAAGAGACATGAGTGAAAGTGTTGACATTTTTCTGTGGGAAAGTTTTCTGCTGACATTAATTAAAATTTCTTAAACTCATGAAATTTGATAGCATTAAATAATTCGATATTTTCACTCAAGAGTTGTTAGAAAAGGCAAGTATGAAGACTGCTTCTACTTTAATTTTTTGACATCCATCACTAGGAGTAGAATGTCCTAAGACAAGACACTGTCTTCTTTAACAGAATCTCTTTTTTCTGCAAATATTCTCATAGTCAGATATAGTAAGTTTCTAATTATGATTCTCTCTGTGGGTCTTTAAATATTCTTCCCTGAATGTTCGTGAGTACAATTATCTCCTGGAAATCCTGTTCATAGTGTTTACCCAAAATAATTTTTAGAATCTAATTTAATAGGTGAATCAGAGTCAAGACTAACTCGGTTGTTCTGAATCTTCTCTGGAGATATCTCTTTCTCTTCAATTATAATAGGTTTATAAGCATATATATGTAAAGCATATATAATAAGCAAACAAACTTCTATGCAGAACATATACCTACTTCCCATTATGATGAAGATTATATTACTTTACATGTGCCATAGAGATGTCAACTCAGATGTTGGACAATGTCATTCTTAAGTTACAGCCCAAGTGAAGTGGCTGCAGCTTGAGTAGTCAATAAATATGTGCTTGTGGACAGTCGTTAGGGATGATGGATCTCTGTAACTAGCAGTATTCACTTCTATGTTGCATAATTTATTCTTAATGATGCAATGTGAATATATTAGAGAGCACCTAGAAAGCTAAAGATTTTTGAAGATTGAAACTCGAGTAAGGAAATATAATAGGAGTGTTTCCTACTTAACAGCATTTTAGAAGCTTAAGCTGATGCCAAAATCTTCTAATTGACAGGTTGTTCATTGGATAAAGACAGAAAAAAAAAATAAATGCAGTGAGAAAAATAGTTACGATTTAATACAGAGAAATAATTATGTAATTTCAGTTAACTAGGGCTGGGAATCAAGAAAATGCAATCTGTGATAGCAAAAGGAGTGCAAAGAACAGCACACAGGAGACTGTGATGGGCGAGAGGAAGATGAGATATATTAATACAATAGAGAACTCAAACCGCTAGTCTAGAAGCAATAAGGTGGGAAATGGGGTTAAAAGACAAGCAAACCTATGGAGAGTTGGGGTCCTAACTGCCCTGCAAACTAAGGCACAGAAGCAAACATAACGGTAACAAAAATAAGGAAGTTAGGTGGCACAAAACTGGAGGAAGCACCTAGAAAGATTTGTGCAACCAGGAAAGGAGAAAAATGTGGGGAAAAGAGAGAGTACAGACTGCTGCAGAATAAGGAGTAGAGGAGGAAGGAAGAATTATGATCATGAAAGCTGGATATGGTATAGATGTATAAGAAGTGATGTTTTACCACTTTTGAGCTGGGGGCCAGGCACGTTCAAGGATCATGAGGAAAGTCAGTAATTGAACTAGGAACGTGGTCTATGAGGAAAACAGGAAACGGCAGGTTGTGTTGAATGTTTATACTGCTAAAATAAATTAGTCTAGAGAGAGATGAAGAAATGTTGGTCTGAATAGAGCCATGGAGCATAAGCTGGAAGAGAGGGAGATAAAAAAATGAAACAATTAACAGGGAAAGATGTAGGTAGAAAGGTGGAGATGGAGAAAACATCATTTTTAAGGGAAGTATTACAAGAATACAAGGGTCCAGGGACAATGGCGATGGTCAGTGGTGAGAAAGACAGTTGGAGAAGAAGAAGGGAAATCTATCTGATGAACGGAAGAAATGGAGTGGGAAAAGAGAAGTTAAAAGGTAAAAGTACATGTGGGTTTTCTGGCTTCATGAAGGAAAGGGAGGCAGACAGAAGAAATCAGTTTAATAAGGATGGAATTACATGTCTAATCCAAATGAGCCATGAATCCATTCACTTAATGGACAAATGTGTCTGTAAAGTCCTCACTGAAGCAGGTCATGAATAATCAGTTAACTGTCTCCACATTTCCATTACTAAAGATTGATCTTTACAATGTGCTGGTGGTGTAGATCATGGATATCTTGACCAAGGAACCATTTCCAGAGAAGTTACAGTTACATGAGTCACAGACTTTATGAATGGAAAAAAAGAAAAAAAAAAGAAGTCGGAGAGAGTCCTGCACCTGATTTGGTGCTAGTTGTAAGAATCAGTGGAGAATTAAACAGACAGGAAAGGACTTTCAGAGAAACATTCTGTTGTATTTTTTTTAGAGCCCTGTGTTTTCTCTTGTTTGATTCCTAACGTCAGCTGGATTGCATGAATAACAGGGAAACATTGGAGGAGTGATTTTATTAATCTAGTCCACTCCTTGCGGGATCAGAATAGCCATCAGATTAGAAGGATTAATTTAGTCAGTGCAGAAGAAGCCACAATCACTATTTTGAAAAAGTATCTGCACAGCACAAAGTGTCAGATAGCTTATGCATTAAAAAACATGGGACTGCTGATTTTACCATATATTCTACTCTACTGCAAAGTTCCACGTTTTCACACCCATTAAGATTTACTGTACTAATTCTGAATATATTGGTGTCCTATGACAATTGCATTTGTTCTCTACCTCTCAAAAATTTTATAATCTTATGGAAATTAGGGATAGGTATAAAAATAACTAACAGGTTTTGTTTTTTCTCAAGTTGTACACTTGTAACCGTAGTTTTCCACCAAGGAAACAAGACTTTTTTTTTTTTTTTTAAGCCTTCTTGGGGGATTGAATTTAAATTGGGCTAATCCTGCAGGACTATCACAACACATCCTTAGACACAGACTAGGCATCAGTTCTGAATGCTACCCATGTCCATTCTGCATCTCCTCCTGTGCAGCCCCGGGGTACAGAAAAGAGAACAGGAAGGATTAATGCATATCTTTCGTCATTCTAAGGATATATGTGGGTGCACAGGCCCAGTGCCTGGAAATGAATGTAGTTCTGGGAATACACACACTATCTGCTCAACCACATTGTCTTCACACAACTGAAGCATCATCAGAGGAAATCATCTATTACAAAGGAACTGCAACTGGATCTTAAAAACAGAAGACCTACTGCTTCTGCCTCAGGCCTGCTCCCAAATTCCAACTGTTCCATAATATTTAGGAAATCTCCCACACAGCTGGGTTTCAGTAGCACACTGGGTGTCTTCGTAAACACTCTGTACTTATTTACTCCTTTGTGGAAGGCAAAGTCTATGGCTCAGTTCAACTCAAGCAATAACATTTTATTGGCATGAAAAAATCTGCTAAAATACAAATGAAAGAGCCAAGACCCTCAGGGCTTCTTCACAAGGTAAAAAAGACCTGTCCCTAATGTTCCTGCTCCCTTCTGTAAGTCCTAGAGGAGAAGTTATTTAACCCAGTTTAGTGGTAATCATTTGGAAATTCCTTCTTCAGGAGGATATGGCATCATATTCTTTGAAGGTGTCAGATCCCAAATATAGTCCATGCTTCCTGCCGTCTGCTTATCCAAGTATCCTTAGTTTTATATTATTCTTTATAAAAAAGATAATGCACAATGACCTTAATTATATAAAGCTTTTCCTCACGTTGCGATACCTAGAGAGTACTTATTTATTCAGCTGATGAAAATGGAACATTACAGAATAAAAAAAGGTTATTTTTTTTGGTTTTTCTGCTAAGTTAAGGCAATGGAGCTACAAGAGTTTGTACTAACTGAAGGACTTGGCTCATGTATTCTAAAAAGTGAAATAAATGTAGTTTCCAGCACTGTGAGCCTCAGACTATCAAAAAAGTCATACTTAACAATTATAAGATACGTAAATATACCTCAGTTATTTTTGCTTGCCATATTTGTTTTAATCTTTTTCTGACACAGTATTTACATATTTTGGCACAAATAATTAAAAAAAATAGTATATTAAGAAGAAAAGGAGAAAAGATTAGTCATAATACAGTAATTGTAGTATTTTGTGCTGTTAAAAATACCCTCACCGTATCTACCATAATTATTTATCTAAAAAAAAAATGTATCTGAATGTCAGAAATTTTCCCTAAAATGGAAAAAAATAAACTACTCCAGATTTTCCACCTTTCCTTGAAAGGAAAGTCAGCTTTTTGAGACTACTGGCCATTCTTTTTTTCTAATAAACCAAAGTCTTCTGTGAACTGGTGAGGTTCCAATAACTCCAACAGATTCAGAACAAGCTACCTCAGGTGTCTCACAGATTATTCTTTTGTTTAAGTGTCAGAACTCATGTTTGCCTTTTTCACCTCTGGTTCAGGTGTGTCTGTTTGCCTTCTCTTCCACTTCTTCCTCACCCACGATCATTTAGTTCATTACTCTTGCCTAGGTGGAAGAGCTTGCACCTGCCTTCACTGGAGTGAAACCTGTGTGTGACAGCCACTTTGAGTTTGAAACCTGTTCCCCATCTGCTTACAGCCAGACGGAGCCTGGTGCTCTTGG
This sequence comes from Thinocorus orbignyianus, assembly GCA_013400375.1. NCBI lineage: Eukaryota > Metazoa > Chordata > Aves > Ciconiiformes > Thinocoridae > Thinocorus > Thinocorus orbignyianus. Next base: position 1,713,026 of record VXBW01003926.1, on the reverse strand, counting down.
TAGATGTCATTAGCAAGCTCTTGATTCCATTTTCCAGACTGTTAGTGGAAACGCTGTATTATTCAGGACCTAGTGGACCTAAACAGATGCATTTGCTACATCCTTCTGTTTTAGGAGTGAGTCATTGATAATCATGCTCTTAGTACAGGTTTCTGCTCAGTTTTCCGTTTCTGTTGTATAATCCGTGTTTCCACAGTTAGTTTGTGAGATGTCTTGTAAAGGGATGTCAAAAGCCTTGCCAAAGGTAAAAGATATATATTCATTGCTTCTCCTCCTACAAGGCCTGCTACCCTCTCCTGCAAGGAAAGTAAAGAGGCTTGACACAATTTATTCTTGAAAAAGTAATTTTTAATATTGCTTGGTAAGTTTTCATCTAGATTCTTTGCTTTTTTTTTTTTACAAAAAAATTTAAAAATATTTCCCTCCCTCTTTTTGTAACTGTTAAATTATGCTGCCTAGGTCGTTATCTTGTCCCTTCTTTTCTCCATTTTTAGGGCAACATTATATTTCTCTTTTCCCTTTTTCCCAGGATCATTGCTCATGAAATCTGAGTAAATTTCATTGATACTGAAAAATTCAAAACTTTGTTAATTTTTCACTTGGTCATCATGTCATCATCACATGTTCCCAGAGCTATTTATAAGTGTGCAGAATTCTCCTCTTGCTTCATTTATGTAGAGCTCAGAGAGGGAACCAGAACCAAATAACTTTAACAGTGAGACTCTTATTTTTCTGAATGAGTTACAGGTTGGAGGGTTTTTTGTTATATTTCTAATAACTATCATATTTATCGTTACTGTTTTGAAACTATGGTAAGGTTAGGCAATGCTTTAAAGAAGAATTAATAATTGGGAATTCTTTGCCAGCACTTCAGAATGCTTTAGATCTAACTATCACGTTGCATGCAGCCAAATGTGTTAGTGATGAAATATAGTCAGGACCCAAATGAATAAATGAATAATTGCTTTTGCAGAATAAAAGTAGTTTCTGACTCTGCAGACATTGGCTTTGATAAATACCACTGCCATCTAGGATAAAGCTGATATTGCCTTTCAGTGTGTGGGCTTATTAAATAGAGAACTCGCTATAGATCTTACTATGGCACGTGGGATATATTTGATTAGTTACCAGAATCACTCAGGGTGCATTGGTTTTCTTTTCTTCAGAGGTGTGGACTGGAAGCTCTTTTTTTCCCAATGACCTACTGATTTCAAATGGCTATTTGACATACATTGTTCATTAGCATTTCATATCTTCATTGATAAGGGAGATAAATAGCTCCCTGGGATAGTAATTGCCTATGGAGTTCAATGTTTTCAGATGAAAGAGTCCAATACACTACTGACTGAGCAAATTAGAAGTTCTTTTAAGGATTTTGGATTAGTAGGGATCCCTAAACGATATGAACCTAAGGTTAGTTCTACAAAGGGGCTTTGTGCCAGTCTTTGCAATGAAAGCCTCTGGGTTTCTGGCACTCAAGGTGGCATCCAGACTCTGCATTAGAAGTTTCTGTTACTTGGATGATGCCTGATGAAAGTTTGGTGCCTTACAGTGGGGATCATAAGAATTACCACAGTGAGGAGCTCACTATGAGCTCCTTCCTGTAAGCTGGCTAGTGCAAACGGCTGAAAGGAGTGTCTGGCTGCATTCCTCAGGACAAAGGAGAACCTTTCTTTGCTGACTGTTGGCCATAGCCCAAAACCTTCCTCAGTGCAGTTCCTTCCTAACTTCTTTTAAAACCAGAGAAGTAGGGTGCGACTGCTTCTGTTGTACAATTGACTATTGAATAGCACAAACAAAACCCTCCTGAAGATGGGAGATCTGAGTGTGTTCTCTTCCTTGGCCTAAAGATTTTCAAATCTGCTTCCCTCATCTTCCTGAAAAGTGTTCTAGTTTCCAGACCATTAATCTCGGATGGCTTCTGAAGGCACCACGTTCTGTGTACTGTGTGTCCTCCTGGCAAAGAGCAGAAAGCACTGCAGAAGAAAAGGAAACTCCTTTGGCCGCAGAAGGGGCTAATGTAAAGCTTGCAGGACTGAGAGAGCTGGCTACCTAACACGTTAGTCTATAGAGACATCTATAGGGTGTTATGGGAGGAGGTTGTAAGGAGACCAGCTACCACAACAGTTTTCTCATCAACAAAAGAGAGTGCTGTCTCGTTTAGCAAAGACATAGCCAACTATTGTCTGCTGCGCTGTTTATATGTCTGTTTTCCTCTTTTTTCACTCCCTCCAACATCTTACTGTTTCATTAAGCCAGTTGATTCATCATTTGAGAGTGGAGAAGTACAGCTCACTGAGCACCCAGACAGTTTAATTTAATTTTCTCAGCTTTTTAGATGGGGGCTCAATTTGATGTGACCCCTTGAAATTGAACCCAGCCTTTGCTGTTGCTAATCAAATCCTGGCAGACTGTTACATCAGCGAGGAGAGTTTTAAATTGTGGTAGCATTAGTTTGTAGAAAAGTTTATTTTGTTAGAGCTGATGTGATAATGAACCTTCTATTTATCCATTTCAGCAGATAGAAAATTTGATCTTGGATATAAGCAGCTTTTTAGTGAGGAAAAATAGATGACTCTACTTCTTTATTTATTTATAGCAAAGTAATTTCAGTAAAAGAAGGACAAAAGATGGAACATGTGACTTTCAGTTGTTAAGGTTTTCCCTGCGTTTCCTAATTTTTGGAATTTGTTTGTTTGTTTGCATGTTTGTTTGTTTGTTTAGTGCTATTTTGCACTTGAAAATTTAGATATTTTTCTTTCTCTTACCCAGGTACTCTTATCTGTTCCTGGGTGGAAGAGCCTTTGTGTTCAGTTCACTCATTGGGATAGAAAGATGATGAGTTATCCATCTCATGACTTTTTCTCAGCACTCTGCTGCATTCATCAGGGCAGGGAATGTAATGTAAGTTCTTTATTGTTCTTCAGTAGGGTAGAACTCATGCTGAAGATGAAAACAAGTTGATACACAATTAAAGAGCTGTACACTTCAAACGGGGGTCAAATTTCACTTTCAAATGCCTATATTTAACCCATGGAACTGATATTTCACCAGGTCACAGACACCGTATATACTGTAGATGAGAGGTTAACAGATAGGATTTTTTAAAATATTTGTTACCGATTTTAATGATATAAAGTGTGTAGCTTTGTGAACTGAGTCAATATAACATTCATTAGTCTTCAAGAAAAAGTCTGGGAAGGTAAAAATTTTTGCACTGCCTTTCCAAATTGCTTTCTGTTCTTTCACCTTTTCTCAGCTGGCAAAATGTACTTTAAGGGTTTCATTTTTCTCTGAACTATGAATCTGCTGCCCAAGGCGAGAACCAATAGATGTGTGGTCAAATCCAGTGAGTCTTACCCTCTTTTGATAAAGGCAACTTTGATCTGCCCAAGAAGCCTAGTCTGGGAAATGTTCCCTGTGATTCTCACTGAAGCTTAAATTGATTAAACCAAAAACAGAAACAGAAAAATGCTTTGAATTGATTTGCTGTTTACGGTCTTGAGAATTACAATATCAGGCATTGTTCAAAGGTGACAATATGCAGCTTAAGCTCAGTGAAGAAAATATACTAAAATCAGGATTTAATATAGACATTAGTTAAGCTCAAACTGACAGCTCTTTGAACAGAAGAACTCAAAAACCTGTTCTGCAGAAAATTTCAATGTTTCTTTAGTAGATGACTCCATATTAGTGACAACCCGATATTAACAGCAGAATTAATGGCACAACTCAGTATCCATCTCAGAGTTTTCCGTCTCAGAGCTCTATTTCTGTTCCCAGAGATTTTCAGTGGCAAATACTGTTGTTCCTATTATTTTATTTGTTGGGGGGGGTTTGAAGTGTTTTGTTGAAAGCGTAAGACAAAGATAATTGTATCTTAAAAAATTTTAAAGAATGTACTCTTAACTCCACATACGTGAGGGTAAAGAATAGCCATGGCAATGTCCACTGCTTTGGCAGTTCTCTTTCATTTTAAGCTCTCTGTCACTGTTCCTAATTAGCAGTCCTATTACCCTTTTATGAACAGTGCACTGTATTCCTGTATTAGTTTCACTCAAAACAATTTCTGGTACTGTAATAACTTAAAATTAACTGTAAACAATACAGATATCTTCACCTACTAATGAAATAAGGTTCCCTCAATAAATTGCCATTTGCTATCAAAACCTTGGGCTTATCAACAATTTGGTAATGAATATGGAGATTACATTAGCCAACAAATGTGTTTGGAAGTGACCACCCCTTCAGATTACTAGACTTGAAAATAAAATTAGTGAGACACTTCTGTAACATTGATCCCTGTCTCTTGATAGTGGGAAAGCGTTAATGAGCTCCAAATGGGCCTGCACATAATGCAGAAGGTAAGATGGAAAGAGCAAAGAAGATGTGACACAAACTTCCTCCATCTGTAGCAGCATTTCCCTCTGCACCTGCTTTTACTATGAAGAAACATCAACCTTAGCTTATTCTTTTTCTTCAGTACACCAAAAAATAAAGTAAAAAAATGCATTTATGAACTGAAAAAATAAAGCAATTTCGGAAAGCCTTAAAATAATTTTCAGAAAGGTCTTTAAAAAGCCACAAGTGAAGCAATTTTGCAACTGACAAGAAACTGTTAAATATTTCAACTGTGAAAAAAGGGGGGGGAAAAAAAAAAAGAAGACTGTTTGCAATGACACTCCAAAAAGAAAGTCTAATTTGTTGTTGTTGTTGTGGCTGCTGTTCTAAAAATGATCACACATCATCTCTTCAAAAGGTTTGTGCTTTACTAATTTGTGATGGAACTGTAATGATTTTGTTCAGTAGCATAGAAACAGTAATGCGTCTCATCTGAAATTTATGAAATGAGGTGAGATGCCTGGTGATCCGCTGTGGATTACGCCCTCCCTCCCTCCCTCCTCACAAGAGTTGCCTAATATACTATGGTTTGCTAACAATTTACACACTGCAACTCTACTGCAACTAGATATCTCAAGTGACTTTCTGATTAAGAGAAACTAGAGGTAAGTCTAGAATGCATGTGCAGTTCCAGGTTGAGGCAACTGTAGCTACAGGACCCTTCCCACATCTAATGTGCCTGCATGATCCTTCCTCATAAGGATACAACCCTGTAAGTTTGATTTCTTTGGGCTATACAGAGTTTAAGACTGCTTATTCCTATGTTTATCAACTTAAACCCATCTACACTGAATTTTATGTAGTGTTTACCGCTTACCCTCTTCTACTACCTAATCATGTTTCTTTGTTGAGTCTATTTAATTCCCTCAGCTGTGCAAGGTAGAGATGCAGTTGCTAAGGAGAATGATAGTCAAAAAATGAACATTGCTGTAAAATGAAAAGTTGACATCTCAAAAACACATCTGATTTTATTAGATACATATAGATAACATATTCTGAGCTGATGATTATTTTACTACTCATCCAGCTTCCCACTTCTAGTTCGGTTAAATATCTACAGATGTCACAAATACAAAATAAAGACATAAAAATTCTGTTTCACATTTCAAACAAATACAATACTGGGAAAGAGGTGCTCATCATACCACTACCAGTCTTGGATGGTTATTTTACAGTTTCACAGATTTACTAAGAAGTTACATCTGGGTTAATTTTTCTTGTATGTGACATCTCATTTCTATGGCTCAGAGCTTATGTGCAGAGATTATCAAATGTCAAATGCAAATGTAAAATGGATCCACACTGTACAAAATAGTCTTTTACTGATATTGAGCTGACTATTCCCTTTAAATGTTAATGAAACAGTTGTAATTACTGAAATACCAAACAGCCTAAGAGCTGGAGATCACAGCTGTAGCCCATTACTCGTAAATTACTGGCACAGGCACGATCTTGGCAGAAAGAGTTGTACAAGAACCTGTTCATCTTGTTTCCTTTTTAAGTAAGAGATGGAGATCAAGTCCAAAGAGAACAGAGAGAAAACTGAGAGACTTTCTTGCTCTACTGAAGAGGTACAAACATCGCCCCCAACCGGGCTCCCTATCTTGTTACCTATCTTTCTTGTTTCCCTATCTTGTTTCCTAGCTTTCTTCTCCCTACCTTTTTTCTTAAGAGACACTGAATCAAGTTGGTAACATAAAAGCTACTGAACATTAGAGAAAATAAGCCTCTCTAAAGCTCTTTTTAAATAAAGATACCCCTATTACATTTTAATCTGAAACTTATAATTATTTTTTTATTTATTTTTAAAGCAGACAGCCACGATCTGAGGAAAGTGAGTTAAATAAGGGGGGAGGAGGGGACACTGTTGCATTTTTTGTGTGATATTTTTTCAGCCAGCAAGCCTGTGGCAGAGATGCAGTGAAAAGGAAAATAGAGTACTTGAATTGGGTAAGTAACATCAAGACAAAAAAAATGTCTAAGGGCTATGCAAGCATAACTAGGCAGTAAAGAACCAGTGATATCTATACTAAAGAAGGCTGGTGACACCTTGATTCTTTGATCTGTGAACTGTGTGACAGGCTTGCAAACGGATAGTTTATTATCTGGGAGGTGAATAGCAAAGTCCTACAGCGTTTCACAGGGTTAATATGTATAAAACAGCCATTTAGATGTGTGCCAGGAAGAGAGCGTGGGAGGAGTTTGCTTCGGCATGCAAGGAAGTTGTACGTGCGTCTGTGCCTATATGTATGTCGGTGCGTATGTGCTTGTGTGGAGCACTGCGCGGTACCCAGCTGGTCACAACAGCTGCAACTGGGAAGATCCGTATGGAAGCTGACCATGGAATTGCCAAATCCTCTTAATTCACCTTCTGATGACATCGAAGGTGGCCCAAGCCCGATCAGGACCTTGTTCTTATTTTCGCGGAGGATCGCTACCGTTACACTCCATTTAAATTCAGGAATAAGCATCTCATGACGCCATGCTCCACTGCATCGGAACTGTATGAGCAAGGCAGTCTTGCACAGAGAGGGAGAGACAGAGAGAGGGAGAGACTTTCCAGGCTGAGAAGAAAAAGGGACACTATCTGGTTTTATTGTCTGTGGGTTGATTTTTATTTTTTTTTAAAGAAATCTGCAACTCGAAGGTATTGGAGTAATATTTCTGTAAGCCTTGTCTCTACAGCAATAAATTTATTTGTATCAACAGCAGAATCAGATTATTCTGCTGTTGTTCTTACAGGAATCTGTTGTTTCATGGATCATACAGGGAATTCCAAAGAGCAACTATCTTCGTGTTACTCGACATTATATGACCTTAGTCGTCCAAGACAAATAACTCATGATTGAAAGGAGCTTACCTCTCACCTAAGTTTATTTAAGTGTCTTTCCTCAGGTGCAGACACTCGATTTCTTTTCTTTCAGTAGTCTTGAAAGTGTGTTTGGCATGCAATGTACTGCTAACGTGCAATGATAATGTATGGTGTTTTTATTTAGTTACTTTTTCTGTTTTTTTTTCAGAGGTCTCTTTTTGTTAGATAAAAATTACTGCAAAAGACTAATTAATGACTCTGGGACAGGAAAGTGCTTTGAAAGCATCTTGGTATGTGATGAGTACCGGCATACTACCTGGATTTTTCCATCATCCATTTCTACCGTGGAACAGGCAAAGGCAGTCATGGTAATATTCAGAAATAAAAGTGACAAAAATGTTGCTCAGATAAATGAACATTAGCATGATAAAGCATTACAGATTTGTTCTTTTCAAACAATATTTTTCTTGAAGCAAGAAAGAGTTAATTGAAGTGAGCAGTTACAACTGGATACAAAGATATCTTGTCAAAAAAAAAAAAAAAAA
>VXBW01003926.1:1678553-1705263 GCA_013400375.1 Thinocorus orbignyianus | reverse complement strand
AAAAAAAAAAAAAAAAGCACCTGCAATGGAAATCAAGGGGAAAAAAAGATCCTATACTTTAGCTGCATGAAATTAAAACCGTGAAATAATCAAACTTACGTTATTGAAAAAAATTCACTGATTAAAAATCTGACATGAGAAAAAAAAAGTAGAACGACGACTTTACTTGCCTGGTATGGTAATTGGGTAATAAGACGTATTTTACTGCAAGTCAATTTCCTCATTCCACTTTAGAAGTACAATATAGCTCTGGCATAGTAGCATCTTTATGGTCCTATGGATTGACATCACAAAGCCGTGGTCTTCTTTTGAAATCTTTGGAGCTGCGATAAATCTTCATGGCTCTGTCTTCTAAAAGAAGAAAGGATTAAAGAAAGATATTCAAGAGCGGCATATTACCTCCTCTACCCTATTTGAAGATGAAAGGATTGCATTATGGTGGGCTAGCAGTTATCGTTTTTTCTTGGGATTAATAATTAAATAGAATTTATAGCAACGGGAAAATAGCGTAACCGTAAAAAGATTTAAACAATGGAAAACTGTTTAAACCACTGGGCTTAAAGATGGAATTATACCTTATAAGTAGAAACAGTATGTATGAAAATTCTTCCTTTAAAATATATGTTTTAATTGTATCCTACATCATCACCAGAGAGAACCATGGAAAAACAACCATCCTCATAGAATTAATTTTGTTTCTTGATAAAGATTATAAAATGCCTTATAAAAGACAGCAGCTGTCATTCACAGATTGCCATCCTCAGAGAAGGGGGTCTATGATTAGGACTGTTCTCCTCATAGCTCCAGGAGTCTTCATTTGCATTCTTATTTAGGAAATTTTGGAATAAAGATTCTTAGGGAACAGCAGAACGAAATAAGACCCAACTGGGACAGATGCTGCTTGATGTTAAATAATAAGTATGTTTTGGGTTGCAAGGACCAGTGGAAGAAAACGTGTTGTTTCTGTGATAAAATTGTGCATGTCAGGGGTTCTCACTTGTTTGTCCTCTTTTTTTTTTTCTCAAGTTAACTGGGAGATATTTCATACATGCAGGCTTTTGGGATCATTCTACAAAAGGATGGAAACTACATGACATCTGTAGATGTGAATACCGATTAATATTGTGTCATCTGGCAGTGAGTTCTCCCACTCATTGGATTTCCAAAGTCCAGTTCAACAACACAGGCAGTTGTATTCTTGGACGTGTAGGCTGAACACAATTGTCTGTCTCCAGGTTTACTGAAGGTAAGAATAGACAATAAGGAAGTAGGTTCATCATCATTCTAAGTATTATAAATCAGCCTTTCTTCATATTCTACTCCTGTTTAGCTTTGCAAAAGGCTACATTCAATGTCTTATCAGCAGCAGAAATTTGATTAAAAGCTTCGATTAAACAACTACAACAAGATATTTTAATTTGATTATATTTCTTTTTCCCTTTATTTTTTTAATTCTTTTTTCAGAATTCATAATTTGTTCTAATTCTTTTCATTGGCATAAAGAGCGGATGCCAGGAGCTATCATCCTCCCTTATTTAGCAGTGTATCAGAAACTAAAATTTCAAGCAGAGATAACAAGTTGCTCATGGTAACCCCAAATCTTTTTCCATAGTAGAACACACCAGTTCCGTTACAAAGGGAGACTTTATACCTTCAGAAGTAGGCTGAAGTTAATCCAAGTTTAAGTAGCACAGGGATCAAGAAAGCCACTTCAGAGTTATAAGCCAAATTCCTTTTATAAAGTCATTGAAATTTAACATAAATTTTTGTGAGGTACTATCACTCCCTTAAAAAAATTAAATTAACAAATGTGAAGCAGAATTTAATTACCACATGTAAATATGTATGGAAGCATAATGATTACGATGTATTGATTATAATGTGTTTAGTTTAACAACCTATTATTAATGTCCCATATAAGAAACTTGAAAATTAAGGAGAACAGTACTAAGAATTCAGTTGCCAAAGATCCAACTATCCCATTTTTAAGATATTTTAAGTAGTCTTATAAACATGCTGTCTCTTTCAGAACTATGCTTGCAAATGGAGGGTCATGTAACAAATCATCCTCTCACATAAGCTTATTGCTTCACTGTTGGATTTTTTTTTTTTCCTAAGCTGGTGACATCAGCCTCAGAGAAACAGGTTTATAGGGTGTTCAAAGGACTCTAAATAGGCATGAAGAAAATGTCTGAAGAGACTTCCAGGTCTGTGTCAGGTCATGGAAATGAACAGATATTCCTTGATCTAAAAGTGAGCCAAAATCATCCTCATATACTCAGTATTAGTGCTTTTTTTTTCTTTATTATGCTTGTGAACTATCCACACATAGGAGAAAGTTGGGTTTTTTACCCAGATAGTCAATTTGTTCCAGTCCACATCTTTGTTTCAGCTGAAGAAACCTATTATTAGCTCAAACAGCAACTTGCCCAGTTGAAAACACATGTAAAATTTTAGTAAGCTAGATTTATGTCAGGTAGGTCATGAACCTTTATTGTACTCCTGCGGTAAATAACACAAACAAGCAGAAAAGCCATTGACCACTTGTAGTGAACTGGCTCCCCTATTTCAGTTTGAAGACAGTTTAAATGAAGTAAAAAGAGGAAAGCTTGCATAAAGCTGTAGAAACCACAACAAATTGATTTTTTCCACTGCTTTTGTTACCTTGAGGAATTTCCACAATGTGAGAGCCAAACAGTTGATTTTTCCTTCTATTTTAAGCAGAAATTATACACTTACCACAAAGTATCTCGCACATATCCAAAATCTAAACAGTTAACTGGGTAAACACTGCTAAGGCAACAAAATAAATATTTTTCTGCTTATATTTCTTGTTCATTTGTTTGCAGTAGCATTTCTCCATCTTCCAACTCACTGAGTAGGCAGTTTATATAGAGTTCTCATGAACAGATTGCACTTCTCAAAGGATTATCTCTTTCATACCTGAAAGCATTACACAAAGGCTTATAATTAAGGGCACGATTTGTGAAGCTAGGCCAGCAAAAAGCTTTTAAATCCCTGGCATCTGCAAGCTTGTGTGTTACACTTCCTTCAGTGCTGTGGGCAATATCTCCTATCTAACTGCCCTTCTTGGACTTTCTTAGATTATTTAGAGCTATCTCAGGTGTCTAGATCTTGCTTTGCTATGTGCAGTACAGTCATATTCTCAGGACATATCTATATTGCAATCAGAAATGTGACACCTACATACATAAGCACACCTGTGGTAGCTTTTCCCTAGCTGGCTCAAATACCAGGAAAATGCTGCAGCATTTCAGAAGTGACCATTTTTGTTCTCATGAGCCACTGCATATTTAAATGGCTGGCCCACCTTTATTACCTACTACCTATATTTGACTTAAAATTGTTGAATGTATATGGATTTTGAACATATATGCAGTGGTAGCACTTGCACTTTTAGTATAACTTTACCCTGAGTTTAACAATCACTAGAAATATGCACTGCCAACTGTCAGTTCATTTCATCTTGAAAGGAGACAAAGAATGAAACACCATCTGCAAGGTTTTTACCTCCAAGTGACTGTAAAGTGAAGAGGAATTTCAACATGAATGCTTAGTTTATCCTTTTGCTGAGCTGAATATTGAAAAAATTCTGATTTCCACTGGACTGGTGAGGATAGTCTTGCTTACATCAACAACATCCCCAGCTGCTCATCACCTCAATCCAAGCCATGACTTGAGTTCGTGCATCCAACACCAAAAAAACCCCCCATGTTTGTTTCCACCTGAGTCGGTTCTTTCTTCTGGTGATACACTTGGGATTCTACAGAAAAGGATTGAGCAATCTTAGGAGGATACGAGGAAAAGGGAGATTGCTTCTGTCTTCAACTGCATAGTTGTATGCTACAGCAAATTGTCTGTTAAACCGTGGTCTCAAAAATACTCTTCCCTGGCTTTCCCTCTTGGCTGATTTAAGTGTTCCAGCTATCTGCTGTGAATCCTAGCTGAGGAGTCTGGCTCTCCTTCACTTAATACCAAGGAAATTTAAGGGTCCTAAGTCAGGATTGAGAATTCCAAGTCTGGAGAAAGCACCTGGCTTTCAGGCACCGCAGCACTGAGCATCATGATTCCACAACACCTTTTCTGAACTTCAGCCCAGAGGCAACCATGCTTCTCCTCCTGAGTTGTTGCTAATGTGAGATTGGATTCAGCCTTGGCAAACTTGTGTTGCTAAACTTCATGAACAAGGATACCAAGTAATCACTGCTCCTAGCTTTACATTGTTTAAATCCAGACACTGATTTCCTCTTGACAGTAAAATCCTTTGGAAGAGATTTCTGGACCCCAAAGCAGCTCCTCTGAGCGCTCCCGCAGCTGCATATGAACGTTCTCCGTCAGCCTCCCACCTCTCCATAGCAGCTCTTTGGACTGCAGTTTGACTTTTTAAGGAGGGACAGTTAGCCACTCTGAGTGTAAAAAGATGTCAAGGTTGTATAAAGAAATGTGTTTGTCCAATCATTCATGGCCACCCCCAAGCATGCATTCATATGATCCAAAAATGGAACAAAAATTCGCTAGAAGCGGGATTCTGTTGTAGAAATTGGTTTGGGTTGTTGGTTTTAGTTTTGTTTTTGTTTTTTCATTTTCTTTATTTTCTTTCCCTCACACCTCTTTCCCTGGGAAAGTGTGTCTGGAATAAAAGGGTAAGAATAAGTTCTCTTCTCTCTCTTTAGACTGACATTATGTTCCAAAAAAATAAAACTCTGGAACATGGTATGAGATTTTATTTAACACATTCCCATTTTAAAGAAATCTGCTGATTTTTTTAATGAAAAACTTTACTTTGCCTTTCTAAGTCAGGTATAACAACCCCCAGCCACAATAATTATTTTTCACTATCTAAAAAAGCTATTTTAAAAAGTAACTTGTAATGAGATTAGTGAACCAGTTTAACAGACTAAGCATATATTGAATCAGTGAGCAGAAATGTTTAATCTGGAATGATTTACAAGGAAACCCACATTTAATTTTTTCTTTCAATGCAACGTTTCACAGTCTAAATCTTTCTACTTGCATATGTCAAAATAACATACGTTCATCTTTAAAATGAAATAAAAAGCACAAAAATTCATATTCCTTCTCTGAATATTCTTACATATGCTTGCAGGTGTCTTATATGTGCGCATGTTTATGCATGTGCTATGTGTGTGTGCGGCAACAAATATAAACATTTCTGATGGAGGGAGTTTAAAAGAAATGTGGCTGATATACACCAAATGTTGATTATGTGTATGTTTGTTAGTATCCATTTGTATGAGCTGCGACTCATGAATCAAAGCACTTTAATCTACAAAGATATTCCACACAACACGGCTTGGTTGCCATAGCATTTATCATGCAAAGTCTAGCCCCAGTTCATTGCTGAATTAAATAATACATCTCCAAGCAGCTATTTATACAGCACAAATTCTGCAGTATATTCTGTGCAGAGAACCCATGTCAATATAGCAGCTGTTCCCACCTCAGAAACCATGAAACAATTTTTTTAATATATTCAGTCATGTCTGGGATGCAGAGAGGAGCAGATCCGAATATGCAGAAATGTTTATTTGTGCGCATTTCTGAATTTTTGCCTCTTTTTTGCTTAATTCAGAGCTTAATTGAAATTGCTCTTTCTAGAGCTCCCTCGTCTTCATAGTAGCTAAATAATGGGCATAATTTTTGTCATTCTCTTACACAATGTGTTCTCTTCAAGTCAGAATATGTGCTATATTTTTATAGGAACATCTGATTTTAAAAGCCAATCAGCTCTCCTCTGACAATTTTGTAATCAATCAGGCATACCTACATAGGGAAATGATGAGCAATCCAGAAACAATCAGGATGGCACTAACACAACCTTCGGGTTTTCACTGTGCATCCCTTCACGCACATTTTAAGAGAAAGCTACAAACGCCACCAAGTTCTGGGTTGGAACTTAATTCTGAAAAAGTTGGAGCCATATTCTGCATCATGTAAAAAACCTGGTAATAAACTTACATGAAGAATGACTAACATCTAGATCCAAAGGAGGGTTAGGCATGTGATAGGGCTGAACTATTTATACTGATGGAGTCAGAAACATCTGGTGTCTTGAGCAGGAGGTGGTTCTTGGGCTGCAGGAGTGCTTCTGGCTTTCACCTCCTAAATTCTGCCACCCTGCTATGTCAGGCATCTGAATCGTTTCTCAGACAGCTGTAATTTTTAATACTTGTGTCTGTCAGTACCAACTGAAATATGGCAAAACACCTGTACTGCTGTTTTGTATCACATTATGACAGAGATGACATAATTTTGTTTTAAATGGAGAGCTTGTCTTAAAAGTGGTTTCTTTGTATGAGACAAGTAACTCACCTGCTGAAAGATGTCGTTGGGAAGGAGAAGAAAGCATTAAAAAAAAGTCTGCAAATAACACTGCGAAAGAATGTTCCTTGGACATATTAAAGTTTCATTACACAGATTAAAGGATTGTTATTATCTAGCAGGGACATATGTGCTTTGCCAGAGGTTTAGAAAACTTTTTTTTTTTTTCCCACAATGGCATGGAATAAGATTTATGAGAGGGCAATAGCATCTTCTGATTAGACCAGATGAGACAGCAACAGACATCAGTTTAGAACATTAATTCTGACAGGCACGGTGGCTGAGTGACTTGGAGCTCTTGCATTGAACTAGGTTGTGTTCCCTGATGTAACCTTGTCTGACCTCTGTCAATGTATTCCAGAAAAATGCAAGAAATTTTGCTTTGTTCTCTACTGTAACATGAATGTTGTGTGGGCAAGCATAAAGTAAGAGTTTTGAAGTGGACAAAACATAGGGTAGACACAAATTTAGACTTTACTAGCTCAGTACATTCTCCTATAAACTACAGGGTATCATGAGGACAATTGTGCTCAATCTCCTATTGGTACTAGTAAGTAGATACTGAAGAAGAAGAGGCCAAATTCACATGTCCTGCGGAACTTGTCACATAGGAACATAGAGATGCAGGGATATCTATCACTTCTACTTACTCTCTATTTTGTGTAACATATTTGGAGGGGCAATATGGACAAAAAGAACAACTTGGAATCTGTGATTTCTAGGCTGTGGAAGTATATAGTAGAGAAGAAAAGGCTCCAGGGACACCTCATACCAGCCTTTTAGTACTTAAAGGGGGCTTAGAGGTGAGATGGCGACAAAATCTTTGGAAGGGCTTGTAGTGGTAGGAAAGGGGTAATGACTTTAAATTGAAAGAGAGTAGATATACGTTAGATATGGGGGAAAAATTCTTTGCCGTGAGGGTGGTGAGGCACTGGAACAGGTTGCCTAGAGAAGTTGTGGATGCCCCATCCCTGGAGGTGTTCAAGGCCAGGCTGGATGGGGCTTGGAGCAACCTTGTCTAATGGAAAGTGCCCCTGCCCAGGGCAGGAGCTGGAACTACATGATCTTTAAGATCCTGTACAAAGTAGACTATTCTAGGATTCTATGATCCTACAGTTAAGCCAAGCAGTGCAGGTTCAGATATCCCTCTGCACACAGAAAGGAAGAACTGAAAATGCTAGGTAACTGAGAAAAAACGTGACAGAAGTAAGACCTAAAATAATATTGATAGCACAGCTTTTTAATAAAGTTCTCTGTTTCACAATGCAGATTAATTTGTATTCCTTCTTGGCAGTTTATTAGAAACTTGTGTCTTTCCTTCTTCTGACATCATCTTGTCATTTAAAGAGCAGATTTTCATTTGTCCAAACAGAGTACCTTAAAATAGTCATGCAAATATGGTAACAGGAACAAAGTAGCAGACCTGAAATATTTAGTGCCAGTCATCCCAGCTGCACAGTAACTAATCCACTGAAAATATTTGTTTTGGAATATTTCTGTATGATAAACATAAACGATGAAAATAAACTCATTCTTTAAATAATTTTACTTCCTGAATTGTTTAAAAACAAGTGGGAGAAAAAAAATGTGGTATGTGTTTAAAATAAGATATTTTTATAAAAGAATGAGAGAAAAAGAAATCTGCATTCACTTTAAACTCAAAGAAAATTCTTAGTTATGGTTTCTATTTCTCCTTTCAAGTCACGAAAATATTAAAAATAAAATGTTATTCTTATATACAAAGCCAAAGTTGAGAACTTGAAAAATTAAAATTACTAAGAAAGAGTGTAAACTGTACTGATACGCATAGTAGTTTTGTTTTGATTTTTGCATATTTACTGAATTTTGTAACATAGTAAAAAAAAATAAAAAATTCTCCAATAAATCTGCATCCTAACTTGCTACACTTAACAGGGAAGAAGATAATCTTTTCTGCTGACAAATGTATTGCTGCTGATGATTACCTCTGAATTTCCTTTTAAAAGCCTCAGGAAGGTTGTCTGGAGTAAAATGGCTTTGTTTGTACTACCATGGATGGATCTCAAGCTCATTGTGCCAGCCCATAAAAAATTAATCTGTAGCATTTGTAGGATTACCAAGGCTTTTAATCTATTGATGATTAAAAAAAGAAAAAGTGCAGATTTATGTAAACTCAATGTTCTGCAAGTATACTTCCTATTTTATAATCAGCCTTAAACTAAGACCAGTTTTTATGTTTGTTTTTTAAACACATCTGTATTCTTATATTTTTTTGCCTTGAAGTAGTGAATGTTCCTCATACTATAGTCATGCAAATGAATATATTCTGACCTAGATCCTTTACTGATAATCTGTCTTCACTAAATTCAGTTAAATTAAGAAGTAATCACTTCTAAATCTAAGATTCAAAACTAGTAAAAATCCACATACTGTGAGCCATAAATTCCTTTCTTGCATTTTACAGTGATTTTTTCTGAAGTCTCCTTTACATACATATATTGAGTTTGGGGATGGGGATTATACTGATCTGGGTTGCCTCTCAGGCTAAGATCAAAGCCATCATTACTTCTATATGAATCTGTCAATGGATAAATGAATGATGGAAGTTTTAGCCACATGAGGAGTTAATGATAGGAGGAGGCTCAGTAGCCACATGAAAGCCATACAAGACAACCAACGTGCACAGTGATATTTTGTGTATATAGGAGAAATGGAGAAATTAGTCAGACTGTATTGGCAGCAAGAACTAGTAACTTATACTTCATATACCCACACAGCAGTTAGATTCCAACAAAAGGAATGGACAAAGTATCGCATTAGATGCTCACCAGGGGGAGTCACAGGGGACTTGGCTCAGATGAGTGTAGATTGAGATAAGGAACAATGGAAAAACTATCAATCAGAGCAGCTTCATTTATTTATCTCAAGGATAACATCAACATTAAAATCAATAGATATTTAAACACCTAGCTTTTTAATATCTGCTGAAATCTTAAGGCAGTGTTTCCCATTGAGGTCCCAAGCTATATGTCCTTTGGAAAAGAAGGTAGGGCTTGAGATTCAGTAATATGATATTTCCATTCATGACATAGGAATATAATTATTTCCCTTGGAAAGCAGGGGTTAAGAATGAAGGAGTTGAAAAAGCGTGTTAGGGATAGTACATGTTGGGGAAAAGGGATTTTAACTTTTGATCCTGTGCATTGTATGCAGCAAAGGGATTGTTAAGGTATTTCTGACAAATAAAGTATGTTACAGAACATTTCATCATACACGAAAAAGCTATTTTATTGATTTTATTAAACTATTATTTACAGTCAAGGGTTTAGTCTTAAAATATAATTTATACTAAAAATGAAACCTGAAATATCCTAAGTTATTCTTCAGAGACTGATCTTCTGTTGAGCCTCTATTGTCAGACAAGCATGAATGAAATAAGGTTCTTTTAGCACTTCACCTCTATGTGAGAAGTCTTGCAATCCTTCCAGAGGTAGATGGCCCTAATAACCATTAAGGTCTCTTTACTGTCCGTAATTCTGAGGCAGCACCTCTAGTATCTCTCTCTCTTTCTTCTGTACTTTAGTTTATGACTTATTTTTTAGATCATAGTGACTTTTTTTTCTTCTCTATTTATTTCATTTGCTTTCTCATTTTCCTTCCTTCCTTCCTTCCCCCCATCTCTCCCTCTCTGTTTTGATTTAGCCTGCTTAATCAAAGCAGATTATTTATTCAATTCCTGATACTGGTTAGTTTGATGATACAAGACCCTCTTTTTGCCTGTTTAGAGGCCTAAAATGACTGAAAAATAGTTGCTCAATCTGCTGAAACCTGTTCTGCAGATTAAAGGGGGAAAAAAACACTCTCCCAACAGACAGTAGACAGATTTCTGAAAGCTATTCAACACACAGCTTCCTCTCAGAACAAGGAAAGGGAAGCTGAAGAGCAGCCTCATCAGTCTGTAGGGACTTTATCAGATTAGCCAAGTGGTTGTAGAGGCTGCCTGTTAATTGAATTATTTATTTAGTGCTCTCTTTCCCCAAAAACTCAACAGCCAATTTAAGTTCTGTCCTAACTTGAAGAAAATGGAATGCAAGTAATGTGTTATAACAACTCTTGTATATGGTCTGCCTGCTCAGGAGGAAGAAATCTTCCAGCAAAGTAAGTAATCAAAGGAATTTTTTTAAGGCATCTATAGTCAAACTTAAATTTACACCAATAGCTGTTTTACAAGTGTAAATCTGTATTCAGTCATATACGAGTTCTCAGCTGAGCTCATCATTTAATATCATGGTCTTCCATAGATTTACATTTCTTGTTAAGACAGTGAAGAAACCTGTGCCATTATGCAGGAGAAAATTAGCACAAACAGCAGCAATTAATCCATCATTTCTAATCTAAACCTTAGCACGTTCTGGCATCAGTTAAATTACCTACAAAACTAGTATTTGAGTCATAGTCAGCATAAGAGACAAGACTGGGTTCATTTGAAAGAAATAGGAGAGAGAAACAGTCAAACACTTTCCACCAGCACTGTGGAGTACAAATACTTCCAGTCATGTGAGAGGGGAAAATCAACACTGCCACAGAAATTCATTATCTACGCATCCAGGCATGGAAGAAACCATAAGAAAATCTGATCCTTATTGCATTACCTTGCCACCTGCCGTGGATTTTTCTACACTAAGAGTGTTTGTTTTGTTCACTGCATTGGAAAGAAATTAACTTTTTTTAGGCTCTTCAAAGGAATACAATAGCCTTTACTTGATTTTGTCTCTCCCTGACAAGAGCAGTTTGGGAATCTGAGGAGGAATGCATTACAGTCATTTATAGATCTTTGGTATCATACAACCAAGGACTCAGCAGAGTTCTTTCTGAGGTATCATGATACTTTTGCTTTACTTTTAGCAGTGGACACTGGCAACTTCATGGGTGATCAGCAAAAATTATCTACTTCAAAAAGTGTCAGATCAAGAAATGTGCACAGGTGGATTTCCCTTTTCAAACTCAGTGTTGGAAAGAGAGCAAGATATGCTTAGAAGATGTGAGATCTTGTCTGAGAAGGTTTTCAAATCAATGTTTTTTCTACATGCTCCCATCAAATATTGTGGGCTGAATTTTTTTGAGTGGAACAATGACTTTGCATTTCCATACAGACACATACATAATTATTTGGTTGATACGTATTCTTCTCGCACACTTGGGAATATTTCTTCTTCCTTTGAAGATTAGACAAGAAATGTGAATTTCCATTTATCTTCATGATCTTGAGGCTTTTGAGAATGTTGGAATGAAATTCAGCAAATATCGTCACAGGAGTACGACACTAATACTTTTGATGTTTAGATTTGATGAAGCTGTTGTTAGTGAAAGCAGTCCTCCTGGAGGATTGTGCTCACCTGTTTCTTCAGAACAACAGCTAGGTGTCTTCCATGGAGAAAAATTGCTTTGAAGCCATATATACTATTTATTTTAGGAAAAAAAAAAATAAACCAACACTAAAAGAACCCCCTCAAAAAACTTGCAGTGATAGGGAATTGTGATTTCATATGGTTGTGATTTCATTGAATCACCTTACAATACAAGCTGCCTAGGATTCTTTTTCTGTACTGGGATGAAATTTCTAAAAGGGATTCTCACAGTTTCCCACCTTTCAGACATCTTTTACTGAGGAAATAATTTCAAATTCAGCAGTGCTACACTTGGCCCACACAAACCTTCTTCTGCTATCATAACAGTGTTCTTCATGGCTGTTATATGAGACTAAAAATTAACAGAAATCTTTCAATTTCTTATAACTCTTCTATTATCACCCTGAATTTCTCCTGTATCCACCTTTCGTATTGACTAGTCTCTGAATCCTCACTTTCAACATTTGTGTTGTCAACACAGACATAGTCATGACCTAACCATGTAAGAGTCCTTTCACTCAAGATGGAAGAAGGCAACAGAAAAATATTCTAATCTTTCCCACCTTTCAGCTGTAATTACAGAAAGATCTGTAATTTGATCCATGGAAGAGATTTTGGTATGTAACTGTGGTTAATCATACCACTTATGTTCATTCTTGTAAACAGCAATGCGATTATACTTCCACTACCAATACACCTGAAAGAGTTTTCCTTTACAAAGACAATCAGAAATCCATTGTTGAGTTAGAAGTCTGCTTTTCTTCCAGAAGTTTGGACTAAATCCTTACAAATCTGTCACAATTCAACAAATGGTCTAGCCTTTGGTTGCATTGCCACTTTTGGGTTGTAATTTATCTGGTATAATGATGCTTAGCTTGGAGATGAGCATCATGGGACAAGAGTCTCAGTTTGGGAAAAAGGAAAAACAAATATATTTTATGGTAAATATTGTGGATATTTTTAAAAATTTTACACCTGCAGTATTCAATGTTGTAAAGATATAGCTGAGGGAAAACTAAGCCTAATGAACATTTATTCACAATGGAAGTTGAAACTATTTCAAATATATGGAACTTCAAACTTTATGAGGCTTTTTTTTTTTTTTTTCTTTTTTTTTTTTTCCCTCATTTTGCTATAACTACTTATAATTTCTTGGTCCAAATATATAAATAACTTCAAAACTTCTGACTCTGGCTTTTTCTTTCTAAACTGTGAGTAAATCTATAGAATGGTAGACTGATGTTCAGGCTCGATTTTTGATCCAAAACCATTAACTTCAATGGCCTTTGAATCAGACCCTTAGAGATCTTTTTTTCAATATCCTCTTTCCAGTACTATGTACTGTATAATTAAGTGCAGCCTTAGAACTGACCCTTGTGTCCTCTGCTCATTATTTTTTTCTAATTTAATATGTTTCCATGCATGGCTACATTTTGTCTCTTGCTCTTTATCCTGTTTTCTATCTAGCACCTTGTCTTACCTGCAACTCGACCTAGTTAGTAATCTCTGATGTGGAACCTTGCCAAATGCTTCTTGAAAATCCGAGTGTGTTATATCTAAAAAAAATCACTTATCTGTCATGTCAGTGTTATCTTAAAGGAATTCTAACAGGTTATTTAAGCATGACTGTCCTTCACTGAAGCTATTTTGCCCACCTTTAATGAACTATACTGTAGCAGGTATTCTCCTACTGACCTCTGTTAATATTTTTTCCCTAAAGCTCATGTTAAACTATGTGACCTACACTTTGTTGGTTTATCTCTTAAGATCCTTTTTTTACTAAGAACTGACTTATATTTGTCACTTCTTGGTCCACAGAAATCTTTTTCATATCTAGTAAACTCTTATAACATTTAAAGAGTCACCAATGTATTTCACCATGAAATACATTTATACGTGAAAGACATCCAACTCCTTGGATAGCTTTGCTTCCTGTTGACTGTGTTACTACAGAACAATTTATACAAATACCACTTTAGTAGCTAAAGAAACATACACATACAGTAAACATTTACAATTTATCTAAATGAGCGCAGAAAATCCTGGAGGAGGCAAAAGGACATCCAAATCATGAGTTACTTCTGTCTCAGATGAGCAACAGATTTGGGGATTTTCACATGCCTGGCAACTAGTTCTAAACAGGTATTAGCCTCCCATATATATATATATATATATGTATTTTTTAATCATTGTGTCTACCTGCCTTAGCTCCTCCCTGAATTAGTGATCTTTGCTTATATAGCTTTTGCCCTTTTAATATATAAACCCCCAAATCCATAAATGTGTACATATTCTTCCATTTCTTTACCCATATAATCCCTGTAACTGGCGCTATTCTAAGTTTGGATTATTTTATATTTTAACTAACTTGGTCACAGTGGATAGTTAGAAATTCCATCCTCATTTAGAATTCTTTCCCCTGTAAAAGGAAATTTTGACTGGACAAAGATTGGCAAAAGGTTCACTTGTCCCATGGAATATTTTTAAGATTTTGCTTTCCTAAAATACTGGCAATTATTCTCAAGCCTTATTTCAGTAGATATTTCAGCATAGCTCCAGCCAGAGAAAGCAAAAACGTAATAGGACAAAAAAAAAATAAAAAAATTTCCAGGTCAGTATTGGCTTCACCATTGGGCTGTCCTAACAGAAATTTTCCTTTCCGCTTTTTTAATGATAAATTCCATTCTGGAGCTTACACTTTTGCCTTTAAAATATTATTTCAAAAATAACATGCAACCATGCAATCTCTCTTCCTATGTTTTCTCCAAAATTCTATGAAATGGTCTGAGAAACGGGTAAGTTTTCTGTAGTTGATAAAAAACAATAAAATTCAGGAAATAATTGAGTTCATTCCTTATAGAAATCAGAGTGGAAGAAATCAGTTTGAAGAAGTGTGGGATCATCAAAAGATGGTTGAATTCTACAAAACTTATGAGGAAACTGGATGGGGCAGATCTAACTCTGTCTAGTGAAATGTGTGACCTAGCTGTGTCTGAGCACTGTCCACCAGCTCTAAACCTGAAACTGCTGCAGTAAGATGAGAAAGCAATATAAACTATCGGACCTCATAGATAGTTTCACTAGATGCATTCCAAGTAAGAGAATCATTGGTAAAATACAATCTGGGAGCCATTAAAGCCAAAGAAAATAGCTAAGAAGGATTTTGGAAAGCCATGGGTACATGCAATATGAAACTAAGAGTTGAGGTTGTGAAGAGCAGAAAGAGTCGAGAAAAAATTATAACAATAAAATAGTAGTATAGAGTTTCCATCACAGAGGACTTCTTGGATGCCAGGATTCTCCAATACTGGACTCAAAAAGGCAACAGAATCCTTATGACTCAACTGTGAGGAAACATGTATGACAATATAGCGACAGTGTTGTTAAAAAGACAAAGTCTCAACAGATTCTTATACTCTAAAGGAGGAGGTGGCCCTGATTAGTAAGACAGAGAAGACATTCTCTCCATAATACAGGAAAAATGAACCAAGATACTGTGAACTTTACTTGAATATGCGTTTAAGCTGTGCCCATCTCAGGGTGGGGCACTCCACAGGTCTTGTCCATTACCCTTTTGCTTGTTATCCTGTCCTTGAACGTTGCAGAGTGACTGAAACATGGACAGGAGAGAAAACACAATGAAATTGCTTTATTATGGTCATGGCTAAGAGCTAGAACACAGCACAATTGGAGTGCAAAAAAGGTTTGATTAGAGTTTTTAAACACAAACAGCATAGTATCCAAAACAGACAAAGCCATTCAAACTCACATGGTTATCTCCTCAGATCAATATTTTTCATGCAGTGGAAGCCAGGGTCCCTGAGGGAATCACGGTGTAGTAACTGTTCGCAACTCTTGACTATTTAACAGAAATCATTGTCTGGAAAAAATCAACTATAGAAGAGAGAGCAGAGAAGCCCAGTTGGTTAAAAGCGATCTTAAAAATAAATGGTTGCCTGGTATTATTATTGAGGATAGATAATTTGACTACCTGTTCTCTTAGCAAGTCATCCTACAAAGACCACATGAAGTAGATACTTCAGTGTTTCAGTGAACAATTTTTGACAGTCAGAATATTTCAGTTCAGTAACCTGCTTTTTTGTATTACTTTAAAGGTATAGTAGTTATTTGATTAATTACAGACACATGTGTCTCTGCTGCTGATGGCTGTATTTTGTACGCTCTGAGATCAAGCTTTTAATGTATTAATAAGTAGAATTTTAACGTCATTTGCACCATCTGTAATGTCACTGTGAATCTTCTCTCCCTTTGCTTCAAGTACAATAACTCAGTGTTTGACATTACAGAGATTCAGGTTAACGCTACAGGTAGTGCAGGGTTTTAGAGATATTTTACTGCTATTCTGTTTTGTGGTCTGTACATCTTGCTGCTTTTACTATTTAAATAGTGAGCTGTCCCCACACAAAGAAGTGGGAAGTTGTTACAAAGATGATTCTATTTTAACTTTTATGGAAATCTCCAGCAATGCTGTACAGAGAAAAGGAGAAAACTCAATTTCTTTGATGTTTCTCCACATTTGCAAGGTTACTATAGTTTATTTCATTGCCAGCTGAATTCTTGAGCTTCTACATGGCAGATTTAGATGTTCTTAACTCTTTAATTTTTGAGTAGGTACAGTTATCAAGCCATTTTTCATGAGATAAGTAGTATGAATCATACAACATGTTAAAGAGAACAAGATGAAATAAAAGAAGACAGTTCAGAGTCTCTCCCACAAAAAATTCCAGCTACAAAATCGTCCTATTCTCTGTGCATGCGTAATGCCACCATCATCACCATCATCTAGGTATTCAAGCCAATTCAGCCCTTACGTGATTTCCTTAAGTCCTTCTAAATGTTTCTGGTCAAGTAAATTTTCATGGTAATAAAATCTTTTTCGAATTCCAGCACTTGCACCATTTATTCCATAATAAATTGTTTCTTGGAAAACACTATTTACAAGCTGAATTTCTTTGCTCTGGGCTGACTGCCACTTCATTTTGGTTTGCTTCATAGGACTCCGCATTTAAATATGGCTATAAATTGGTATAAATCTCCTGTAACATTCTCCTACAGCTCTCCACCCAGAAACACAATCTATTTGCCCTCTTCAGCTTCTGAGAAACAGCACACCATTCAAATGCTCATAGAATGTGTCCTTCATTCAACAGAGATAATTAGTTTCAGTTACTTAAACTGAGCAACTATTTCCCTTCAAAGAGGATATTATATTTGCCTAATTGCATTTAAGTGCTAAACACTGTAAAGGATAATGTTTCCTGAGAATGGGATTTTTTGGGGTCTTTGCTAGTAGAAGGCTAGCTGCCTGTAACAAGGGTCAATAGAAAGCTACAGGCGGTTTAAGTCACGGATGAAAATTCACAGATCACTGANAGTGAATCTTTCCCATAAAATTTATATCCTTCCTTATCACATGCTCTAAGTAAGCATGAAAGGTAAATTGTTGACTTTCTGTTATGCTATGAAACAATTAAGAGTGAGCTGAGCTAAGTGGAAAAGATACTAGCCTGCAGATTTCTGCAAAAGACCTACTGAGACATCAACCCCACCAGCCTTTTTGTGTGTGTGGAGGGAGGGGGGTTATGCAAGTGTGTGTTTCCCTGTCTTAATTAAAGAGCCCTTTCCACTAGTTTGTTCCAGCCAGACGTTCACCGTGCAGATGCTGTGGTTTGATTCCAGTCAGAATACAGACACGCTACACAACTTTGCCTTTAATTTTTGGCTAAACAAACAGGCAAACAAACAGTAGATGAAACTAATGGAGAGCTTAATTATATCTATCCATCAAGCCCTAAATTTGCTTCCTTTCAGAATAGCAGGCACTGTCTTTATATCCAAAAGGACTGATGGCAAGATACCAAGTTTAAAATTCTCCCACTGTCATAGGCTGTTTTACTAATTATCCAGATTCCAAGGCAATCATACAACCGTAATCATTCACCTCACGCCTGGAAACATAAGTCTTGTTCTTTTGATGAATATTTATAAGACAGTGTAAAGCAGTCTACTTTCCTTTCCCTTCAGGCAAGACAATTTGGAGTTCATCAATATGTATTACCAAGGACTTTTATAAAAGGCACTTCAAAGAAAATTCATCAGGCATTCCTTTTGTCTTGATTTCTGTTAGACTGATACTTCCTTTTGACAAGTATCAATAAATTATCCTCTGATGGCTAGAAACTTGATGTCTTATTCAGAAACTTCCTCACACAGCAAAGTCTGGTCCTTAAGTTTCCAATGAAATTTTTAGCACCTAGCTTCTAATTTAAGTATAAAGGAGGACAGAGGAAGTAAATGAAGGACAAAATAATCAATGTATTTAAACAGTGCTTCTATGACATATTTTGCTTTCAGAGATGACAGGAATTTGCCAGTAAAGAATTTCCATGACCTACATTCCTTGTTACTTTTTCCATTTGACTTTTGACCATATTTGGAATTCCTTAAAGAAAAATTGAGTCTTTTAGTCTCCAGTGCTTAGACCGAACAATAAGCAAATTAAAACCAGATTAATGCAGATACATAGTGTTGAATGACAGAATGTCTCTGTCCCAGTTGGTTATTACTTTTCCTCCTTTGGATGCTGGCACAAGGGCTCACATTTCTGGGAAAGGAGAGTGGAATCTTAAAACAGGGTAGAAAAAAAGAAAAAAAAAAAAGCAAAGCTTTTCTGATTAATACGCAATAAAAATACATGTTGCATGTCATTTCCTCAAACCAGGACACCCTGTTTAAAAGTAAATACAATCTTTTTATTATTTTATTTATTTATTTTGCCAAATACGCATGCACAAGCAAGCTATCATAGAACACACAAGAATGCCTAAACTAGCACGCAATAGTAAAGTACAAGTCTGCAGTAATGGGAAAAATAATGGAGAAAAAAACCCCAACACCGTTTAAAATTTTCCCATTTTACTTTTTTACATACGAAATGGAATTATTTTCAGAATACTTTATGAATGTGTGCATATGAATTGCAATTTTAGCTTTAAAAGGAAGACAGGCATTTCCACAAGTAAAAGTGAACTCTCCAGTCATGTTGCACAATAATGAGCCCACATGCCATCATCAGGCCAGCCTCAGTTCCTTGGCAGCAGAAGCAGCAGCATGAACGGTTGGCCATTTCCATCTTGGGTAAAGTGCACATACTAATTGCCCACATATTCTGCCATGCCCGGTGCTAAATTTGTATCATTAACAAAACCATTTTGAAACGCAAGGCGAGGGGCAATGAGCACAAGCTGGAGCATGGGAAGTTCCATTCAAATATGGGGAAGAGCTTCTTTGAGGTGAGGGTGCCAGAGTCCTGGAACAGGCTGTCCAGGGAGGTCTCCTTCTCTGGAGACCTTCAAGCCCTGCGTGGATGCAGTCCTGAGTGCCGGGCTCTGGGCAATCCTGCTTTAGCAGTGGAGTTGGACTAGACAAACTCTAGAAGCCTCTTCCAACTCTGACAATTCTGTGATTCTGTGAAATAAAATTTCTTGTCAGAACACAATCCACAACTGAGGGTCTAGCTTGTGTGTGCAGTGGGGGAGATAAGGGGCAATGTTCTTTGTTCTTTCAAAACACACATAATTTAGTGAGCACTTTAAAAGGTTGTGTCTTTTTTTGAAAATTTATGAAGGAACCTGGGGAAAATTAGTTCCCCTTTATGGCTGTTGATCAGAAAAGTGCAGTAAAATTAACTTCAGCACTGACAAAGGTTAATTTATCATTTAGATTGAATTTATCCAGATCAAGATGCAAACTGCAAAAGGGACTGTCTGAACTCAGACAGATGTGAAAAAAACAGCCAATTTTCCCCTGACAATAAAGACTTATAATACAAAAAGCATCAAGTATGTGGAGATGTCCTGAAAATGAACTGACGAACTTTTCATCACCAGATTTGAGTTCCGTTCAAAACTTTCTTTTTATCTTCTGAGGGTACAAGGGAGACCTTGTAAATCTACAGTAGGTAATAAGAACTGTAAGTAACTGAATATGGAAAAAAAAAATTACAGAACGCATTTGCTGTCATGACTAATATTATGTGAGGTAGAAGTAACTTCTGAGTATCTAGAAAGTAAAGTAACTTGATAGAAGAAGGTAATAGAAACTCAGATGGTTGATACTTATCAGTTGTATAGTACTTAAACAGAAAAAAAGTAACATGCCATGGCACACGAACAAGGTTTACTATCCCAAATTGGCAAGCTGCTGTGCCTTGATCTCAAGTAAATTGGATTGTTTACCAATGGAAATAGGGGAAAATTCATTTTCTCAATCTTTGTCTGAAAAAACCCCCTTTATTTTCCTCATAAATACATTCTTTGTGCCACATGAAGTGCTTAACGTTTAGATTTGAAAAGCTGGTTATTGTGGACATCTAATTAGAATGACTCACTGTCTAAATTATTGTGCTTAATGTGTTACTCTGAATAAATATTTAATATGCTACCTCAGGTGTTCCTGTCTTAGGATTTTGATATCTATTTCCTAATTACAGCAGAGCAGTTGTAATACTGAAGCTTATGCCATGGCCAGTGGAATTTCTAAGAAGAAGTTCAACATGCATTTTAAAATATTTATGCAAGGTTAATCTGTCAAGACTTGTGAAAATTCAGGATGAAAATAGGTAACTATCGCCTCACAGTACTTCTGTTAAATAAGTGCATACTAATAGATGGATGAAACTTCCCTAGGGTTCAGTTTTTGACAGGCAACATTTCTTTCAAGCCTTTCTCAAGAAAAAAAAACACCAAAACCAAGCAATGCAAGTGGGGGGAATGACATATGACAGTCAGCCTCCTGGGATATTATCTTCCTGAACTTGTGATGCTCCTGGCATCATGTTTCCAATTCAATGAAAAGATTTAAGGTCAGCAACAGGAAACAGCATCCTTAAATGACCCTTGAATGAAAAATGCATCTAAAGTCCTACATCTTGGAGCACTCTTTCTCATGTAATTTTCTGTATTGTCTACTCTTTCTTTGGCATCGTGATTCTTACAATGAATTTGACATACTCAGCTTCAGACATCAGTGCAGTAAATTTCATTTTCCCTCTGATTCTTTGTCTACCAGGTAGGACATGCTTCAGACCCTGACCACAGAGGCTGCACCACTCCAGTTGGAGGAAAATTTTGAACCTAACTTGGCTGTGTCAGATACCTCTAATTAATGAAATATTTTGAGTTTTGAATTGCCCCTTCCCCACTCTTTTCTTTTTTTTTTTTTTGGCAGTTACACAACTCTTGAGACTGATGAGGTAGTGATTGACAGTCATGTTCACTTAATATTTTCTTTTGATGGGTTTGCATGTTCACTGTGTAAATGGTTTGCAAATTTTAGACTTTGACTTCACCCTCTTCACCCAACATGTATGAATATGGGTTGTCTACTTGAGCCCTTGCAGGTTATACGAGCATCCTTTGTGTTCCATAACGGTATTTGCAACAGAAAGAAAAAGAACTGAGGTGGAAGCACTATCTATAACAAGAACAAATCAATCCCAAGTTTAAGATGAAAATTGTCTCATTTATTAAATTTATAAAAGTCTTATCCTGTTATTTAGGACTTCCAACAGAGTTAACTCCAGCTTGTGTAAATATCTTCCCCCAAAAAATAAAAGAGATTGAACAAGACCTGGTCACCATCACAGCTCTGAAATCACTTGCATGTAAAAGTTTGTAAAACATATAATCACAGTGCATGTGACTATCAATTTGCTGATTTTCACACTTGAGATTATACATTAAAGAGTATGCAAGGACAAGAGAAATGTTGGGACAAATGCCCTTTTAAAACACGTATCAAGATGTCTTTTTAAGATCTGCAGGTAGCAAAAGTAAATACGTGTCCTAAATTTTAGTGATAAATAATAGTAACTCATTAGTCATGTTCAGTTGCCCAAGATGAACACAGAAGAAAGCAACATTTAAAAAATCAAAATTTTACCTTTCTATTGCAAAGATTTTGTATTTGCTCTTCTTTTTTTATTTCCTCTCCTTTATATTTTAGAGTGTCTGCATCAACAGCTTGCACATCTGGAAAAGAAAGAGCAGAAGAAGATTAAATGGGTTACTAATTTAATGCAACTTTTCCCTCTGTTTCAGTAATAAAAACCTCACTAAATCCAAACTACTTGATGTAGGTGACTTGTGCTGAGTATCAGGGCACTTCTTTTTACCAGCTTTTGAAGGCTGAACAGTTGCTTTTGTTACATTTGAAGACAAGAAAGATCTTCTGAACTCTTTTGCTTGCAAAATGTGTCATTGTTTTCAGATTAAGTCTAGGGGGGTTTATATATGTCACAATAAAGAATAGAAAGCATGTGAACCTGTGTGAGTGTGTGAATGTAACCATTTGTGACAGGGAGAGAAAGAAGCTACCTTTCTATTATGAAAATTGTGCCTTGAAAGCCTTTTAGAGTAGCTTCTGCAAAATATATTATAATCTTCTTCCATCAGATTATAAAATTTTGGTCAGGAGTGTTCCCATCAGCTCTCTAAAACACAAGGTTGTGATGTTTCTCCTCTGTCAGGACTCTCCCAGACACCAGTAATGTAATGAACTAGTGTTTAATTATTAATAAATACTACTAATGGAGAGCTATTCTCTTCCCCTTTGCAAGACAGATATCTTCTGTGTTCTCATCCACACAATGATGAGTTTTCTCCCTAGACATGAAAGAAATGCTATCCTCTCATGGGGCATTTTTCTCAACGACAAAGGATTATGAATTTCAGCTTTGAGCCATATGATCCCGAGCAATGTTTGAGAAATTCAAAATACATATATATAACTGTGTAGATGGAGATCATGGGTTTGTTTATGCAAAATTCAATGAAGTATCCATGTGGAAAATAAATTGGCCTGCTTAAGACAAATGCAAGACTTCAAGAAGAGAAAAGTAGAAAACTCTTCTGTGGAGTATTAGATCATTGTATTTCGCTAGGATCTACAGATCTCAAGGAATGAGCTCCAAAACTGTATTCTACCAAACACTGTTTTATTTTTTATGTTACAGTTTCAGGTATTGTTAGAATTTCCTAATAGTCTGATGATGGTCATTAGCTGTTTGTTTCTTCCTCTGCAGTAGTTTCTTCTTTCAATTGAGTTTTAGGTGCTTGAATCGCTTTTCATTTTTTAATTTCTCCCTCTCCCTCAATTCACACAGACACAAGTCTAGGATATAATATCAGAAGGAAAACATTCAAAGAAACATGTCTTTCATGTGCAACAAATTATGAGATCTGTGGTGGCCCCTTGGTTATTTAGGGAACTTATTCTACTATATAAAACCAGCATACAGGAAAGTTTTGTTTGCCAAAAAACTGCCCCTTTGCCCTAGCTGTTGCATCAATAAAGCAGATTTGTACATTGTGACCTTCCTTTTCATGTTCCAGTTGGAGCTGCAGATATTTTAAATCCTGAACTGCAAAGTGGGTTAGGGAGCTGAATAGAGAGAAAAGATATCTGTCATCTGCCACGCTTCTAAAAAGACAAGGTGTAGTATCCTTTACTTGTGGCTGTCCAGCTCAGAGGTAGCCAAGGGAAGAATAAATAATGAGCTCATCTTCTGGGTCTCTTAGAGTGGGACAGAGTTTCCCAAGGAACCAGAGAGGTGAGATCCTGCTATCAGCAACTATTGTTGAAGATCTGGTGTTTGGACTTAACTCCTTTAAGAAGATCTAGCTTATGTTCTGGGATATTCATGTTCTCTCTGAAAGCTGTGTATCGATTCTGAGAAGAGCAGAGGAGCTGCTCCCTTCATGTTCATGGCCTAGTTACACTTTGTACTTAAGCGAAAAAGCTTTTCTTGTCTTAGTGTATCTGAGCATCAAATGCTTTCCTGCACCATTTTTAAAAATGACTGAAAAATAGATATCCAGGAAAACATTCCGATTTTTCATACATAGATTAGCAAACTTCAAAGTAGAGAAAGACAGAGCTTGAATGCTCTGTGACCAGCATAGAGCTAGAGTTGGAAAGAAATAGCACTACTGGCTGCCAAGATTTGGGGTTTTGGCTCTGCCATTTTATGTCTGTGAAAAGGAAAGATGGATGGGAGAAAGCATGCTCCTCCCCACTCCCTCTCTTCCCCCCTCTCCACCCCGCCAAAAAAGAGGGTTTTCAGTTTTTTTCCCAAGGCCATGTAGGTATGTATTCTTTTTAAATTTAATTCACTGATGATTTTTGTACTCTTAATCAAGTTGTCACAGTATGTAGTACGTCCCTTACCTCTGACCTGCAGATCAAAGACACCATGAAGCCTGTTATAATATTTGCATTTGTGACCTCTTACTTTTTCACAAACTCTGACTAAATCTGCTCTTAAGAAGACTCTGGATTTGTGTTTCCAAGCAGGTAATCTAAATTTTTAAGGGAACTTCAGAAGTAACTTCTTAGACTGTGGAGCAGCAATTCTTTCCCTGTATTCTACCTTGCCTTTTGCATATACACAACATTTTGCGCTCATCTTGGATATTTTTGAACCAGTAAGGTTTTCCTATTCAGAGCTGGAATTCAATTAAACTTACCTTGTCATTGAGTAAAATTTGTCTACTTCTTAACACTTCTATCCTTTGGTCCCGTAACAGTTAACATCATGGTACAAAAAAAGTAGATCCATATATACACTGGAAAAAGAGCAAAGCAAAGTAACTCTTACCCTAGCTTGTATGTTCTTTTGCTCTTGGGAGGGGTTAATAATGTTTGTTTGAGTTTTCTTAATGTTTCTCTATCACAGTTATATCAGGTAGACTGTATTAGCTTGAAAATACAGTTAAGCTTTCTGAAAAGGAAAATTACTGTGATATACTCGGTGTATTAATTATATACTAGTCCAATGATTGATTACACTGCGGAGAGGGAATTGCTCTCAACCCTCTCCCCTTTGAGATTCTGCCACAAACTTGTTATTAGAGCACCTGCATCCTCGCCCAAGCATTCAGTGATACCATCACTGTTTTTAATCTTCCTGTAATTTTGGGAACGTGCTGTATGCTCTCCAAGGTGCAAGGAGGACATGTTGTACCCATTAACCTTTCCACACAGAGAGCTCCTTGCATCCAGCAGTCTGACAGAGGCCCAGGCAACTCCTGCGTAGGACCCAGCAACAAAGCACATGTGTTTCGTGCAGCATACGCTATCAGCTAACAACCTGAAAGTCATCTTCCACATGGAGTGAACTTAAAGTGAACAAATTAAACCTCATGTAGTAAATAAATCATCGTGATAATGTCTGTTTCTGTTTGCTAAAGGAATATGGGAACCTTGGAGAGTAAAACATGAGGATTTTAAGGGCTGTCTTAGTGACAAACTGTATGAAGTAGACAGATATAAGGAAAATATCTTGTAGTGGTGAATTTTTCATTAGAAGTCAATAGACTCCGTAAGCTGTCAAATGTTAACTAGCTTACCTTCTGCTCTTTGCAAAAAGGTTAATGGATACAGCACATTTGCTAGTGTGACACTGAAAAACAAATCATGATAAATGGGATGCTCTTGTATTTGTTTTGCACCCCTTTTTAATTTTTTAGTTATTTAGTTTTAGGCCTACTGTACGTAAAAGTGGCTAGAGTGTGAATTGATATTAGGGCTGCTTGAAGAGCTTCAGCCAAGTACAAAATATGACACAGGGCCACCACGAAGTCCTGGGAGACAAATTTTCCCAAGACTAGGTGTGAATGTAATGCTGAAGGCCTTTATCCCCTGCCCACTCAGCCCTTCTGAACTTGTGCAAATCATGTTGTTTCCCTTTTTACCTTGTCAATTTACCCTGGGGTCTTGCAGGCCAGACACTGCAAGTTTCCCACAGTTTCACGCAGCAAGTAGCACACGGAAGCTTTGATCTTTTGTCGAGGCCTCTAGGCACTACTAACACAAATAATTAATAATAATTGTGTGAGTGTTGTGAGAAAAACACGCGCGCATGATTAGCATGTATCATTTTGATGCAGGTGGGGAGATAACAAGAAAGACTTCAGCTGCTGTTCTTTTCCTTAATCACATCAGTTCCATGTAGCATGTTAATCCTTTACCTGAAGTGTTAGGCTTATATTCTGCTACCACACATTTAACTCATTATGGCAACTTTTTGTATAATATTCAGTGCAAGCTTCGTCAGAAATGAGTAGGACTAATCTTTTAACTTGTGGCTTCCAAAATTTTTGTCTGTACTCTCTATCACTACTGTATATTGTTCCATTAACATCACTGAACCTAGAACTTCTAAGTGAGCAAATTTATGGACTGGATATGAGCTGGCATTTTTTACTATCTGCATGATCTCACTCAAGAATAGGATTAATTTTTCCAACAATGCACACCCAATACGCAAAAAACAAGAGTGCAATCAGTAAAGAAAAACGCCCCAAATATCCAAGGAAACTGAATCAGTTAATGCAACTATCAAAAATCTACATCAGATTTTGTGAAAAATCACTGATAATTGATGGATAAGGTCACTTAGCTATTTCTAATTTCCCCAAATCCCTGCAGAAATACTATATAATTACACATCTTTTCTCTCACCTGTTGTCTGTCTGGGGAGTCATGCACTCCAGTCGAATTAAGATCTTTGGATTTTTTAAGAGGAATATCTTGAGAAAAAAATAATGACCTATGATCTTCAGGAGAGAAGACTAGATAGTCTTTTGTGGTCTGAAACTCAATCAAATTATGAATCATATCACTCAACTTTTGCACCTTTTAATCCTGCTATTTAAGATGTATATAACCAATGTCTCCAAGCACAAAACCCTCAAGTTTATGACTCGTAGTCATAAACAGAAGAATTCTCACAAAAAAAGTGAGACTCACTGCCATGTAAAATCTGGTTTGGGTTGGTTTTTTCCCCTCCCAAAACACAAACACCTTCAGCAGGCACTAGGTGGCTGTTTGCACAAACTTTAGAAATCTTTACAGTAAGGGTTGATTTCAAAAAAAAA
>VXBW01003926.1:1653164-1678541 GCA_013400375.1 Thinocorus orbignyianus | reverse complement strand
AAAAAAAAAAGAAAAAAAGTCCTAGGGCTATGAAAACTTCAAAAATGTCTTAGAGACAGTATCTAGCAATACAATGTTCCATTACTTTGGTTGCAAGTTTTCATAAGAGCTTTTAATAGAAATCAGAAACTGCTTGCTAAAAAAGTTTTAGAAATTGTGGTTAATGGGAACCTGAATTTGATGAAATACTTGTACGAGCTGCTTTGTGTCCTTTTCAGGAAACTTAATTTACTTACTCACTAACAATTTCAATCTTGACTTCTGTGGGGAAAAAAAGGATATTTTATACGTTCGACTTGTGAAATACGCTGTAGAGTTTAAAGAAAAGAAATACCAGAAGAAACTCAATGCTTTCAAGAGTCTAAATGCATCTATGAATCCACCTGCATCTGGGGACGATTTTAATAAGCTTCAGTACTGCAATATTACCTTGGAATTTCTTATTTTATTAATTCAAGAAAGAGGAATTTCTGAGAGTGTGCTATTATGCTGAATCTACTCCATGAAGAATCCACTGATTATAGGTAGAAACAATCAAACAAAACCAGCTGAGAATGTTGGAGAAAAGCTGTAGAACCATACACTCTCAATGGAATTTTCTGGTAGCCTTCTCCTAGGAAGAAAATGGGGAGGAGATTCCCACACTGGCAAGAAATAGAGCCACTGGAAACCCAAGAGGCAGAGAAATTGTGATGGAAAGCCTGAAAGTGCTACACTGCTTAGCTATCCCTAGCAAAACGAAGACTGAATTGCTAGCACAGGAATGACCATTGTAATGGGTTTATGTAATACTAGTATGGAAATAAATTCCAGAGAATCTCTAAAATCTACTGATTTCAGACTGTCATTGATACTTTTCATGTTAAGGAAATGTACTGCAACAAGCAACTTTCAGCAAGATTGTATGTGGCGATATGCTAAACTTCAGAGTCCTGTAGCCCAGACACCATGGGAAAACCGAAATAGTAATTTTTTATCCTGCTAAGGTGATAGAAAAACTTGAGCAACTACCATAAAAGGCACAGACAAAATAGAGGTTACAGATACTTATTTTTTTTGTTCATCTTTACCTAGTGGCTTCAGAGAGACCTAAACATTGCTGTTCTCTTCCTAAAAGTAGCTAATATAGGCATTTCAGATCCCTTGGTATCTGTTTCCTTTGCCTGGCTCCAAAGCTTGCTAACATGCTGCCAGAATCTGCTTATAAATTTACATTTGTTAAGCAGTGTGCCCATAATGCCAGCTTATAATGTGAAAGTTCAGAAATTATTCTGCAGTGTAGTTATCCATCCTGGAATAAGAAATGAAGGGCATTGCAGCTTAAAAGCTAAGATACCTGCCATGTTTTCCTGCTTTCCAAATTAAAGAAGTTCTTATAGACATCTATTGTTTCAACACTTTAGAATTCACCCATACTGAAACTTTTTGGCATTTCTGGTACTCTTCTTCGTTTTTGATTCAGCCTTCTTCCTTTTGGGTGTCTTTTCCCTCTCCACTCCAGCCTGCTTTGTGACAAATGCAGTCGTATTTGCCATTCTTTGCACCCTACGTCCTTCCTACCTTAACCTGACCACTTCGATACTTGCACAAGTAGACATTTAATAAGCTCTTAGGACTTCAGTAAAAAAATGTAGCAAATTATCTCTTTGACTATCTCAACTCCAGGGCTTCTTGTATCTGCAGTGAGACTAAAGACAACAGTAAGGTTCTTCTCACATAATGTAGTTTCTGTACATTAGGTGCTTGCATGCTCTTGAACACTTGTCATTATAAGGGCAGCAAATAAAAGATCACTGGAAAGAAATATTTGCAGAAACAGGCATTATGCCAGGAGCTAGTTTGAGGCTTAGAGTAATATAGAGATAAAATAGAAAGGCTGTGACCTTCATTCTTCATCTGCTTACAATCTGATAGGTTATTCTTCAATTAAACCCTTCTGGCTAGAAAGGTAACAATATCAACAACAAAAAAAGAAGTGAAAGACACCATTTTTAAGGCAACCTCTAGAACAGGTATCAAAGATAAATTTAGGACAACAGCTTTCTTCTTCAAAAGTGAAATTTGTTTTGTTCGATTTACTCTCAAAAGCTTCCAGCATGTGCCAATTCTCAAAAACAGTTCATCAAGCATTTAAAAGCATACTGGAAACAGTGTGACCTAAGGAGTAGGACCACCAAGAGATATAACCTATGGGTGCCTGTAGCTTAAGCCTCTCCTGTGTTTTCTAACAGACGTCAAATGCAGTTTCAGAAATGAATAACCAAGTGCTTAAGCTGAAGTAAATGTTGCATTAGGAGAAAGACAAGAACAAAGAGGAAACTTGAGAATACGCATAGAGAACAGTACAGGACTGTGCCTCTGTTTTAGATAATAGAGACTTCCTTGTATCTAATTTCCCTCAGTAACATTCTGCAGTATTTTGTTATCAGCATCATTATTATTATTTTTCCTTCTAAAGCAAGATTCAATCTGAAAATTACACAGGAGGGACTTCATGTGAATACTCCCATCTAGAGAAATGCACACATCCAAGAAAGCTGCAAGCCTGTCTTACAGTAGAACATAATTTGACAGGCATGGACGCAGCGTGATAAAACCTTTTTCTCATTTACTATTTTACTCTAAGAGTTTAAAAGTGCCCATCATTTGAATTAATTAGGTAAGGCTATTGGGATATTTGAGCATCATTCAAACCTATATCATTCTTCTACATCTCTGCCCACTGTGTTTTCAACTGTGAACTTTTGGCCTCATTCATAAAAGCAGTATTGACTTGAAATTGAGTAAGAGCCTTTAACTGCCTTTGTTGTTTGGTTTGTTTTTTTACTTAAGTCAGAAACAAAAGCTTTCCTGTCTTTATGCAACTGGTGGATAAAATCATCTTTACTCTGGTTTGTTTGTTGTTTTCTTCTTTTTCCCCAGTGTGAAAAAGAAACCTATGTTCCCTTTCTAAAGTTATAATTTCTAAGTTCAAGTGTAAATAATTTAACATATTTTAATTTTTGTGTAGCTAAAATAGTCAAGACATTAATAAGGGTGGAAAACCTCATTATCTTCTCAGATTAGTAAACCAGTAAATTGGGATTGCATTTAAAACAGGAAAATAGCAATTTTTTAAAAGGGAGTTTTGCTCCTTTTCAAATACTTTGTGTTTTCAAAAGAATTGTCTGTTCCCACCGTACATCATCATCATCTGCTTGTCCAGTTATTATAGAAATAATAAGTGAAAGTGATATAAAGTCTGATATTAAAGTGCTAACTAAAGATTTTGGGGGGCTTCTCTGCACCTCAAAGGGGTTATAGACCTATGATCTCCATTTTACCTTGGAATTTCTGCCCCATCAGTATTTGTATGCTGACTCCTCTCTATAAGTTTGTATCCCTACTTTTCCAGCAATGATAGGTGCTCATAAAAATATATAAAAGTCATATTTTTATATGCTATATAAAAATTAAAAAAAAAAAAAAAAAGAGAGAGAGAGAAAATTAAGTTCTGCCAAAGCTATCCTATGTACATGTGAAAACAGTGCTCCATACAGTGAAAAAAATACTGACTGGTTTTCATGGAGACCATATTCCTGCGTAATTTCAAATCCCTGCTGTGGAGTCTGGTGTCTTTTACATACAAGTCTCCAGATTTTTTCATGTGGGGAAACAAATATCTCTTTTCCCATCCTCCTTCATGTCCCAGGAAACATCTGGCCCATTTTTTTTTTGTTAAAATGTTCTGAAGAGTGCTCACCCTGAGGTACAGCTCACCAGGAAAATTATTACCCTAGCTCTTAGAGTTCATTGAAGTGATAGGTTATTGAAAACAGAATAGCCTAGAGAAACAAAGATCCCAAAATGAGGAGAGCAACATCATTAATAAATAAATATTAACTGTATTTGAATCTCTTGAAAAAAATCAGAAGTATATTCTTCATTAAGAAAATTTTGGTACTTAGAAGAAAATGAAGATTGGTATCACAAAAAGATTTTTTATTACCTGCCATAAAGTTGATTTCTGTCAATTTAATGTGCTTAAGACTTGAGTTGTAATTAATGACTTATGTGACACCAACTTGCTTTGATTAATTCAGTCCTTGCTGTTATCATAGTATGGCCTTTCTCATCTGAAGAAATCGATGAGAAAGTACAGAGTATGGAAGAGATTTTGTATAAATTATAAATGAACAGCCTACTAGATTATTTCAAGTAAATATTTCCTTTATGCTTGTCCATCTCTCTTCTCTCTTTTTAATTTGATAT
Source organism: Thinocorus orbignyianus (assembly GCA_013400375.1). Lineage (NCBI taxonomy): Eukaryota > Metazoa > Chordata > Aves > Ciconiiformes > Thinocoridae > Thinocorus > Thinocorus orbignyianus. Next base: position 1,674,290 of record VXBW01003926.1, on the reverse strand, counting down.
TTTTCTTTTTCAGCATTGCCTGGAAACTTTACTATCAGTATGAGTAATTTCAGATAAGCTCTTTTCTGATGACTCGTTAATATATTCGTTTCTAACCTCTTTGTAGATTTAACAACAGTGGTTGTTCTTTTCTAACAAAACCCGGGGCGGGGGGGGAAATCTGCTTTTTCTGCTTAATTCAGCGTATCAAGTGGAAAACAATTGGTTCAGTTAATCTAACACATCTATTAAAAAAAAAAAAAAAGCATACTCAGAAAAAACATACGCACTTTCCTGCGCATATGCATTGATGTTTCGTTGACATGGAAACTCTTATTTAGAACAGTCTGAGGACACTGTTTACAGGTGTTGCGTAATGTTATTGACAAGAATAGTGTTGTTTATATACGCAGAATCACTGTGTGTAAAATAGTCTGGTATCTACATGTGCTTGCTCATGCAGTATGAGCCTACCTACTGCAGGCTACAGCATTTGATCCATAGCTATCAGCATTCAGCTGGCAATTTGATTTAGAAAATATACCCTGAAAAGAGCTTCATTTCACATATATTACTTTCTGACTGCTGCTGTGATTTCTCAGCCAGAGTCCAGCTGTGGAAATGTTAAAACTATTCATCAGGCATGAATATTCATCAGAGTGGGATTCTTTTTTTTTTTCCCTACACATCACCGGCATGGCAGACACAACCGCGAGGTGAGAGATGTGAATAAACCCTCCAGGTCTCTTAAAAAGTCGAATCCCCCACGCACACACTCAGGCACATCAGGAAGCCCAGTGAATTACGCCTGTGCAGTTGAAAAGCAATACCTTCTGGGTTCTCCTGGTGCAGCTGTATTCAACGTTCTATTTGTCATATAAGGGGATCAATCTGAAAGAAAACTCCAATCCCAAATAATTACAAAATCACATCTCAAGCTTCACAAGTCTTGAGTTTAGTTTAAAGTCATGAAGGTTTTTTAAAGGAATTATTTATACTTGCTTTTACAGACTCGAGTCTTTAGGGACTAAATGACAAATTAAAACATGCTGGTTTTAAATAGAGGTTGAGGCTGAGGAGTAATCAGAGGATCTGGAGCTTCAAAAAAGCCAATAAAATACAAAGACTTGTAGAACTGAAGCTAAAACGGTGAAACTGCTTTGCTATAAATGTTCATTGACTTCAGCAGGAATGGGATTTGGGTCCAACCACAAAGAAAGGCGCATTATCTCAAAAGCCAATTCTGTAACCCTTACTAATTTCATGCCACGTATCCCGTCGAGTTCAAAAGATGACATAGGGTGAAAACTGTGTATCTTGCATCCTGAATCAAAAAATGCAGGGTGAGGCTCACTGCTTCCAGCAGTGCAGTTCCTGACGCTGCATCACGCTTGACGTTTCTCAAGGCTGAGTCCTGGCACCAGACCCACAGTTGGCATAAACCAGTACAACTGTATTGATTTTGGTAGAGCTACAGTATCTGACATCAACTAAAGATAAGGTCCATTAACTTTCTATTGTCTCTAGAGCATCTGCCCATAGTTTTGCCCTGATACATATTCATATGTTAATGGAGTTAATACAAAAATCATTGTCTGGCAATATTCGACAAGAATAAAATCCATTCTGTGGCAGAAGTGCTGTGCGCAGCCTGTGTACCATTTGTAACCTAGGGGTTTTTTTCTATACAAGCCTTGTATAAGGTTTCTCTTTATGACAAGATTCAAGTCCTATTGAATATTTGAGCAGAAAAACAAAGAAAGAAACAAGAAAACAAACTAAACAGACATAAAGCATTTTCCTAGTGTTAGCACAACTGAATGCAACAAAAAGTACCACTTTGAAAACAACGTGCTTAATGTAATTGTCACTTAGAGTTTTTGATTCAGGTACATGAATCTGATATTTGAGGAAAAAGTTATGTACAGGGTTCTATTCACATGAATTAAAAGGGGTTTAAAAATAAAACATCAGTTTCAGTTAAAATATACTTACTCTTTTCCAAAAGAACACCAAATAGAGTTCTAAAAGTACCATGCTTTGCTTGTTTTTCGCTTGACAAGATAACTTTCCTTGTTCTGTCACTCCAAAACTACCATCACAGACATTTATTTTCTGGCATTAGATTACTTCCCTAAAACATTCCAGAGAGTTCAGTGCCACTTTAAAGTGATCAGTCTTATCACCAGTAATTAATAGATACTCTGTTAAACTCCACTATCCCACTTACAACAGGAGAGTGCTTCCCATCCTGAAATTATCAGTGTCAAACACCTACAAGGACAGTAGACAACAAGAAGTTTTTATTTTCTGTACATCACTCATATTTTTCTTCTGGCTGCCACCCTCTCCTCTCCCTCGCCCAAGACTGGTATTCCTTACCAACTAATCTGTTCTCCATTTCCATGACTCAGGAACTAGTAACCAGAACTATGAGAATAATCCTTTTTAAAATTATTTTATTCTAGCCAGCGTGGCAAACAAAAGAAGGGGGAAAAAAATAAATCAATCTGTTCCTCACTTTTCTCAGTTAAAAGGATCAAAAAAAAAAAAAAAAAAANAAAAAAAAAAAAATCACTCCTCTTTCAATTAACACAAAAAACTTAACTTGGTCATCTATTAAAAAAAAAAAATCAAGAAGGACCATCTGACTACTTAAGTATTCTGACATAATTTTTCACAATGTGTCATTTTTTATAAATTATTAAACTGCCTTGGGAACCCAGAAAGTTGAGTTAAATTCACTAACCAGTAACTATCTGTCTTTCTTCCAGTGACTTTGCAAACGAGTTAAATCAAACAGGTGCCACACCAATGATGGCTTGGGGAGGCCCCTGTTTCAGCATATCCAGAGAGGCACATCTGGCATGGTCCTACCTTTCTCTTGGTGGAAAGACCTGTTTTGGACATCAGGAGGTTACCAGATAAAGAGACACACGGTGACACTAGGTTTTTGCTTGAGCTTCCATCACCTTGCCGATACACAATGAAGTAGCAATTAAACCCTGATTTATCTCAGCTGTTTTTGGACACGTGTAAGTATGCATATATATGTATGCACAACTGTATGTCTGTAAACATAAAAAACTCATGATCAAGTTAAGTGCGATGAATCTCAGGTCATGTGGGACGAATCCTATCCACACGCTCTCAAGGTAGCTTTAGGCAAGGCTTGGAATGTGTGAGGTGAAGGTGCCAATTAGGAAGATTGAGAAGATAATTATCAGTGTATTTAAAAGATGTCACTTAGACAGCCTTGGTTTATATTCCTCCTTGTAAATCTACTCCAGCCTGGAATAAAAAAGAGTATGGTGTGGGCTTCAACTTGAATCTATCACATCACAACAGATAATTTTAATTGCCCAAACATAGTGACTTCCAAATTTTTCTTTCTGTCAGTTCCTCTTGTTATACCATGTACCAAGTATCTGTTAATAAAACAGTATGTTCACCATCCTCCAGTTTGCTAGGACACATTATGAAATTGAGACCAATGTACTCAGATGCTTTCAGTAGGAGAAGGGTGTGAACTTGACTCATCATTTTTCTAACCTGTGAGTTATGGGCTAAGCTATGTGCAGCACTATTGGTTTTTTGAGAAATGAGCTCAAACTTCATTTGGTTCAAACAGATGAACAATTTGGAAGTGACTGAAACGGTATTTCTGGCTAATGTGGGCAAAAAGGTATCAAACAAGCTAAAATATGTACACTAAAATAATAGCACCATAGTTTAGTAAGAAGTGGTAAGGTTTTTAAAATTACAGAGGCCCCATTTCCAAAATAATTTTACTGAGAGAGGCTCATTAATCCTACTGAAAGCCAAAGGGACTTAGGCTGGATTGATTTCAGTGGGAGTTAGTCACTCTGAAAATCTCATTAGGGTACCTGTCTACACCTTTACACTCCCAACTTAAATGCTTTTAACATTTGGCTGCTAAGTCCCTTTTCACAATGAAGGTTTAGGCTCTGAAACTTGAATAGACTTGGATTGTTAAGGATATTTATTATCTTCCCATTATTTCAGTGGAAATGAGGTACCAAGATGCCTTTCAAAATTCTTCTACTATCAAAGTTGAAAGTGAAAAGTAGTTAGGTAACAAAAAGGATTTGTAGCACCTGAGATTATATAGCATGTTTTCCTGACGATATTTTGGCCACTTTGCAATAAAAGTAGTATTCTGTTCTAAATTAAGCCATTCTTTCCCATGCTTGTGCACCAAACGGATGCCCTGCTCTAGTGCAGGAAGGACAGAAAGAAATGCACTAATCAGCAGAAATGCATGGAGACTCGGAGTAGTGAGCTTTGCCATCCCATCAGCTTTGCCATCCCATCTGACATGTATAATGGCTCAGAAGTACGTTGCAAATCCACCATGCAACGACTGTAACAGCTCAGCATCAGCACACAGTGCCTCTACATGACACAGTGCAGCTCAGAGCAATAGGCTGTGCAATCACATACCACGGGTTCACGTATATATCTCTATATAGATGTTTCTCTCAAGTTTTATTTAGGGCAAAAGAAAATAAAAGAGTGAGGGGAGGAAAGAAGAATGGAGCGTGGTTCAACGTTCAAACATAATTGCAGGTCTGGGTGTGCATTTTGCATATGATCTGATCACTCAAAAGCAGCATTAATTTATGGAGAGTTTGGAGTTTGGGATTGTTTGTTTATGAAGTTTCTAGGAGGATTTATGCTTAATGTAGGATTTCTGCAAAATGCTTTGTGGTCTCCTCTGTTTCTTTTTGAAAATAATAACTAGATTGAATGGAGCCCTTTAGAAGATATTTCATTTCTTGGCTTTTAAAATCAATATTTTTCACATTGTCATGAATATTTTTTGTAGGAGCCTTGGCAGCTATTTTTGTTCATTGTAATTGTGGCTATAGGTGAAGATGGAGTACCTTTCTCTCATTATTAAGAGCTTAGTAGCCCTGAGCTAAAGGCTGCAATTCTTCATGTCACCACTGTGGTGGCAAATAAGATTTTCCATTTAGTTTCTAGTAACCTCATTTGTCAAGGAGACTGTATTCCAAGTTTATATAGATTTAAGGCAAACAAAACTGGAAAGTTAAATGCTTCTTTTGTCATAAATTGAATTAATCCATTAGCAAAGAAATAAACTAATGGAACATTAACATTGCTGATATGCTGGCCTATTTCAGACTTCGTGTAAAGAAGGTTTGTGAAGTTAATATAAAAATTAAATCATTTTTTCATTAATGATAGTTTCAGCTTGCTGCCAGCACACTCTCATACGCTGACATGAGTTTCATCCAAAATAGCGGGTATATTTTTCTGTATGGAATTTTTCCTTTTTCTTTCTACTTTATGTTTTTAATTTGTGTGTGTGTGTGTGTGTGCATGTGTGTGCCTGCACGCAACAATCAGGAGTGTGGATCATACGAAATCTGGCACATCTGCTTAAAAAGCTTTAACAGAAGAGTTCTGTTAAAGAGAGATCTGTTCTCAAGGTTTTCTTGTGGGGTTTCTTACTTATTTCTTTTTTTTTTTTTCTTCCCCTCTTCGCTTTCCCTATTTTTTTCCCAGTGGGGGTTGAGACAGAAAAGGTCATGTTAGCAGATAACAAATGCTAACTCCCTCTCAGTCTTCATATGACATGCCTTCTGCGCTCGGTGACTAACTCTCACTTCAATGGATAGTCTGCACTAAGGGGCTCTGGCTGAAGCTTCTAATCAATTCAAGTGTAGAAATCTGATTGAGGCCCTTTCCTACACACTATCTTAACCAATGCCAGTTTAGGTTTTCCTAACTGAAATCCCCCAAGTGCTGGCCTTAGCTGAAGGTTTGTGATTTAATGCAATTGAAAATTCAGTGGAAGTGTGAAATTGCAAACGCCTCGCAAAATGAAATTAACATAGCCTGCATATAATCCAGTGTACACTGCTTTCTTCCGCCTTCTCTCACATCCATTTCTGTTCCTTTAGGGTTCTGGAGAAGTATTTGTAAATTTGAGGTCGGACAGCACTTTGTGACGATACAAACACTTAGGGATTCCCAGAGGCCATTGTGGGGATTAGGATTTCTGAATATTTCTGAATTTTGAGTAGGCATGCTAGAAAGGGGTGCAGGACTATACAAATATTTTTATTCTACTAGCTCCTGTTGAGGGCAAACAGTGAAAAAAGCTCCACATTTTCATAGGGAAAATCATGGTTCTGAAAAAAACGATAGTCATGTCTCATCATGGAGATGGTTATGGTAAGAATCATTTCTTATGTCATATAAGAGTGGGAATGTCCATTACCTTTGATGTTATTCTGAGCACTTTCTGGATGTACTTTGTAGTTAAATTTTCAGCAATTTCAAATTTATCCATACTTTTGGTAATAAAATTACTTCAGTATGCTCATTCATTCAAATTCAAGAAGAAACTGAAACTCAGTGAAACTTTTTCAATCATGTGTATCTTGTTAATTTCTCATTATCTTGATGACAAAAAAAAAAAAAAAAGAGAGAGAATCAAAGTTTAAGAGTTAATGCTTGCATTTTATTTTTCTATTTTAGTTCTGCACATTTCTGAAAAAAAATATCTATAGCTTAATTTTATACAATAGATTATTTTTATTAGTTCATTTTTGTTTCTTCTCAGGAACTGAAACATTAGTGACTAGACCTTTGAAAATCCACTTTGTCACTTACTAAGCAGTTACAGAATTACTAGCTTTCTATAATAGAAAGGTATTCTATTTTGGTCATTATTATTAAAAATAATATTTTCTTGGTGACAGTAGTCTGAAAAATGTGACTCAGATGAAGAAAACATTTTATTTTCAGGGTCTCATTGAATTCTGATTCAAAAAATTGGATCTATACTTATGTCATTTTGGTAAGTCTGTTTGACCTGACAGAGGTGACATTTCTTTTCCCATTGTATAGCAAATAAAATAACAAGACCAAATGAAATTTTTCACATTCCTCTCACAATCCATTTTTAATATATTTTTAAAACTTGAACAAGTTCCCTAGCTACTTTCTTGTAGCAAGAGTTGTTTCTATTTACAGTAGCAGTAAAATATCTCCTGTTTCCACTATACCATCTATAACTTTCTATCAGATTAGTTACAAACTCAAATACTTTAAAGCCAAGAATAATCTCTTAAGGGCATCAAAAATCTTAACCAAACCCATTTTGTTATTACAAAAGTGTATGGAGAAAAGCGTTCCAATCACAACAAAATAAAGTGAACATTGATTTATCAATAGATGTTTCTTATTTATGCATATTATACTTATTATTTCAATTTGGTTACTAAGGTTACGTTCTGACAAAGATTTTCACAATGACCACCTGTACTTCATGTGAAATTCCACCAATATAATTGGTTTTGTGAGTGCTGAAGAACCGCTGTTGCTATTTTTGTCAATAGTAGAAGTAAACTGATTGTGCTTGAGAAAGTACCTTTTTATAAACAAAGGGAAATAGTATTCCATTTCCATAACTTCTGACCAAAGGAGGAATCAACCTGGTAATATTCATACTCCTTTTCTTTTCATGATTTAAAAATCTCCCTGAGAATCAAAGGGTTTTTTTTTCCTTTCCTGAGCCCCATGATGCCAAGGTACAAAGGAGAATATGCAGCCAGCAAGGAGGCAGACTTCACCACCCTCGGGGCTTTACACAGCGGAGCGCTGAGACCTGGGACTTATGTTGCCTGCAAAAGCATAATTCACTGTGGAGAAGGAATGCATTGTTTTTATCACTGGACACAGATAAAAGAGTGTTTACCTGAAAGCGTAGATTTCAAAGAGGAAGGAAATTTACAGTAGATAAGATAACCCAATACTTTCCTAAACTTGTCTCTAGCAATAAGAATATTCTGTACCAGCTTTATTATCTTGGTTAGTTTCTCCTTTTCTTCTGATTAAAAAAATCAACTCACCCTTTATTAAGATGCAGTTTCATTGTTGAAGAGGCTGGCTCCACATCTGACAATGCTACCAACACTTTCTTGTCTCCAGGTGTCACTCTGCTGCTCCATCAGTTTTGTTGGCACAAGCACTTGTACAGCCATACTGCAAACAAGATCACAAGTGCTGCCTGGCTGTCTTCATTGGCAGCCAAATAATATATTTTCTGACAGAAATGCAAATCTTGTCTTCTGACAAGCAAGGATCCTTATGCGATATATGATTTCTGAAGCACATTCATTGACTCAACAAAAACCTTCAGCACAAGCATAAATGTTCACATTCTTAGAAAAAAAATTAGGCATCAGCTAATTATTGTCCCATTTATTTCAGCTGACATGTCACATACACCTGAAATTAGGTGAATTTCGAAGTTCACTTCAATTATGTCTAATTTTCTGAAGTTGCCTTATGATGCAACATCAAAATGAAATATATATTTTGATTAGAGAATTTAACTATGACTCTGAGAATTCAGCTCCTTGAGTCTGAGCCAGAATACTAAACCACCATTAGCTACAAATCTTCTGAACATTTAGCTGTTCACAAAAGACAGAGGAATATTATATTGTTATAGTCGTTTTTAAAATCATTTTGTCACCATAGTATTCTGCATATTCTAATAGTCTAGTTTTTGTGAGCTATATTAGGGTTTCAATAGCTCTGGGAGATCTCTTGATGAATTCTCAATGGCCGGTTCCATTAAGCAAAGATTGGTTTGCTTGACTGGAAATGAACCAACAATGTGTTCAATGTGTTTTATGCATATTCTTGGTTGGAAATATGTTATTATTATAATGTGTCATTTGTATTTCTGCTATTTTGAAAGAGTAGATCACTTATCTAGTCTGCATACTGAATAATTCAAAGAAGTGTTCTCTATTAAATATTTAATCTATTCAAAATTATACAGTCCCAATATATATCAGTTAAATGCATATATTTATGGAAGCCCACTTTTATTAAACCAAATTAAATATTGAATCAAATTTAATAATTAAACTAAATTACTTAGTGGATCAATTTAACACATAACTTCAATTTTTGCCACCATACTCAAATAAAGAGGAATAAATATTGAATGGGTTAAAAGTAACCATACTTTGCTGCTGGAAGTATTTCTTCTAAACTCAAGAATGAAGAGATGCGGGCACGTGAATATACACAGATGCATGTTTGTTTCTTCTATTGGTCTTCTTAAACTTGAAAAGAGTAAACGTCTGCCAATATGTAGGATAAAAAGAAAAGAAAATGTAGCGTATATACATTTGGGTTCTAGAAACCCAAACATGAATTATCTAAACTTAATTTAATAAGAAATGTTACTAAAAAGTGTCCTTTTTCAAGCCCCTCTTCCCTTTCTTATTTCCAGCCTGAGCTATACATCATTTTACATAAATCAAAACATAATTGATGAAATTAATCCATTATTTCTTTGGATTCGGTTAAAGGCAGTAGAGAAAATGTTACATATTTACTATCACAGGTGCTAGGAGTCCATGTGGACCTGAACATCATTTACCAAAAATGGACTCAGAGGCTGTGATGTGCTGTAGGCTATTTCAACTAGACCCAGAAAAAATATTGATTTGAAACAAGCACCCAAAAGCCTAGTGGTTTGGTGTATGGCACTCCTCTCATATAAAACTCACTCTCCATTTGCTTATGAAATACCTCTTTCTAGTTCATTTAAAACTGTAGTTCAGCAATGAATTGACCTTTTATTATTTACCTCTAGTGACAAGTGTAGGAATTTAATAGTCTCCTTCACTTCACAGACGTATGAAATCAGTCATAACCAGAGGTGGATAGCTGCACAGGATTGATCCAGATCACCAGTACATAGACTTTGATAGATAAAGATAAACTGGCTTGTTATAAGTAATCATTTAACCAACCTTGGAAAATACCTTAATCTAGCTAAATATATCTTACATAAAAATGACAAAGAGGAATAAACAGCATCATGGGGAAGAAAGATGGATAAAACTGAATTAAAATTGAACTACCAGAACAACAAGAGCAGAAAAAAAAAAAAAAAAAAAAAAAAATTTGGGAAATAATTTTTGGGAAAAAAAAAAAAAAACTTTGGTATCATATCTATGGAGCAAATAAAGAGGAGAGAACAGAATGCAAAGAATAGCATCTTCCTTCTTCAAACAACAACTGGTAAAACAAAGTAATATATGGAAATCTAAGATCGGTTTTAGCATCACCAAGTTTAATGACCAAGCAGAATAAAATTCTCAGAAGGCTCGAAGTTCTTATGAACATTTTCATGTACCAGACTCTTGTGAGATCTCTGTGGAGGGAAGTCCTATGTGTACCACATTTTTCTGAAGCTGACATTGTGCAGCTACTCTGCAGCAAGAAAATCAGAGAGGAAAGTGCTTGAGAGAAGACCTGTAGCCTAACAATTGACCATATTTCTTTGAAATGTGTGGTAATGCCACCCGAAGCTGTTTGGTTTAGCTTTGTAGTCAGAAAAGAAAGAAAACAGTCTGCAATTTGGCAACTATGACATTCTCTGATGCTTTCATTCTGACTACATTTTTTGGAATGCTAGAAGAATTTTATCTATTGGGAGTCCATACTCTTAGAAAAATTCCAGAGAACAACATTTTTTCTACTATTAATTACAGTTTAACAGAGTTCTAAGGGGTTTCTTAGTAGCCTACCTGATAATTTTGTTTCTTTTCTTTTTTTTTTTTTTCTTCATTACAAAGATTATAAGTTGTTTTTTTTTTTTAATTTAAGAAATTTAACTTGAATTTAGAAATGAGGAAATGCTTCCTTAGTCTCTGTGCTGGCTTTATCTGCATCTCAGCTGCACACTAGACCCTTCAACTCAGAGTCCATCAAGAGAAAATTGGAATGTGCAGCTCACTAGCAAATACCTGTAAGGGATATTTACTCAGTGGAAGAGGTATCGGCAGATAAAACAGCATGCTCTGGGAAGTGAAAAAGCAACTGTGCATAGCAACTTTTTAAAAAGTATATAATACAAATTCTTTCAACTTCTTCATTTTCTGAATGCAATGTATCAGAAGCACACATCTGCAGGCTTCAGCAAATATTTGCATTTAATATCTGAAGTCCATAAGTGAAACCAAATCAGCAGAATTCAATAGTGTGCTACCCTCAATGCATCTTCATCTCTCTCTCCTCTTAAACTGTACAAACCAGGAGGAACAGGCAACCATCATCTTTCCATCTTTTTTTTTTTTTTTTAGATAAAGTTACAGTAAGTAAAGTCTATACTGATATTTCTCAATTCAGATTTTGAAAACAAGCATTAACTTTCTCTACATATTTTATTATTTTAGGACAAGAAACTCCAGTATTTTTTTGACTGGCATGCTGTATTTTCCATACTTTCGCAAACTGATAATATAAATAAGTGACTTGCTCCCCTAAGTCACAGTCTAGTGAGATTTTGAACAGTTTTTGTACAGTGTGCATGCCTCCATCTCACAAAACTCTGAGCTCTTGAAGAACAGAAGCTGACAAAAGGCAGGATTTCTTTTTCTGCATGTGGCTTGCAGGTATTCAAAGAGCTTCGCCTTCGCATTTTTAAATGCATCTTAAAATGAAATACCGTGTAGATGCAGCAGTATTTCAACAGACAAGTACAAACGCCAGGAAAAGCCGTAAGATATAGCAGCAGCCCTTAAAATGCTGGTTCTTCACTTCCTTTCTCTTTGCATTCAGCCACAGCAACACTATGTTTTCAAACGGTACAAAATTTGACATGCTGTTACAGCATGGCAGTTTTACTCAAAGATGCTAAGACTCTGACTCCCTTCAGTCCCTTCCCTGCCTTGGGAACCTCTCATCCTGCTCTGGAGTCTAAAATGGCATAGAAAGAATCTTATGGAAGGATTTAGACATCTCATCTTGCACAGTCTGTTCTCAGTAGTTTACTTGGAAATGTAAGTGTATTCAGACTCTTTTCAAAATATGTGTTCAGTCTTTTAGTGGTATAAATGAGTGGGAAACAAAATTAGTGTAGTATAATATATTTTCTATGAAAAACTATTTCAATATATCATGTTTTCACAGTAATAGGAAGATAAAAATGTGGAAATATTGAAAGAAACAAAAACTAACCTCCCTAAATTCCCCAGTATTGCATAATTTAAGGAGGATTATGTCATCCAGCAAGAAGCTGGGGTGTAAAAATACATGTTAGTGGGATCCTGCAGACCTGTGCTATCTGCTGAATTCACAGTACTACATCATTGTGACTGCAGGTGCTAAGCTTCATTAGAACAAGTCCTTTTTATTTCCTCTGTGACATTCTCTTCTCTTTCCTCTAAAGCCAGCACTTCCTCACTTCCCTTTCTCGATGACTGTACAAGCTTGGGTGTTGAAGCCAAGCAGGGAATTACAGCATTTAATTTTGAAAAAGCAATTGGGAGGATGATTATCAAAGGTTATCTGGGAAAGGAAACATTATGAAATAGATTTCTGCCAACTCCTAGGCTTGTGTGCAGGTGCACAGGGATGTGAATAGCTCCCTCATGCAGACCTCAGCGCTGTTCTGAGCCACCGCTGATCCCTTCTGTCTCCAAAACTTCTGGAGTGCATGAGACGTCTAAGAGGAGTCTGGCTGGAAGGAAGGTAACAAAAAGAGCTCTGTCTTTTATCTTTGCATCTGCCACATTGCTGAGAAGTATACTCCTCTTAGTTGAAGACAGATGAGCTAAGCTACCAATATATTCTTTTTATCTTTGGGATGGTTGTGAGTATATGACTCAAATCTGACTACTCTCATGCAGACAGCAATCAGATGCTGGAAAACTTTACTCTGGCTGGTATTCATTTCTTCACTTCTCCAAGTTTAATCCAAGTCTAGAAGTCAGTTTTAGAGCCTGATTAAGGGACCTACTTGCAGATTGACACAACCGCTACCTGTAGTGCAAAGGGGTTTAGCTCACAGTATAATCGGTGGACATAAAATCAGTGCAGAAGGTAGAGATGAGAAAGCAATTCTGTTCACCCTAAAGTGAAATAAAATACTTCCCTTATGGTGGAACTCAGCTGCGTAAGCATACGTTTCTAATCACTTTAGATGCTTTGAGCTGCCCTGATCTACGTTGATCCCAACTTCCAACATGGCCCTTGTGTTAAAATGCACATTCATTGGTCCTTGAGTCATATTCACCAGCTAGTGCAGATGCACTGTATAAAATTTGGTGTCTGAAATGCTGCTAAACATTTCTGTTTAGATAGTTCTTGTCTAGTCAGTTGAATCACTCCCTAAGTTTCATATATAGTAGGTGTTAAATCTCTGCAGGTTGTAATGGAAATTTTAGAGCCATAACCTGATTTTAGCTGAATACCATAATGGTGGTTTCTATCATTTGAGAAGCCCTGGAATATCTAAACACATGTAAAAGTCTGGAGACATGACAAAGACCTGTGGAAGGCCTTTGGCCAGGCAGAAAATCTGACGCTTACTAGACTAGTCTTCTCTAAATAGCATTGTAAGGTGAACAACTTAAAAAATTGAAAGATGTATTTTTCCTGTAAGATTTATTTTGAGCTTGTGATAGGAAGGAGGAAATGCAACTTTCAAACTGCAAACCATATTTCTGCTACTGCATATCTAGAGAGAGGATGCTTATCGTACTTTTAGTTTCAAAAGTTTAAGAAGCTACAATATTCAGAAGACAATTTAAATCTGATGTTCCAGCCAAGTGAGAGAAATTCTTTGCAGTACCAGAAGCCCACAAACTGCAGTATCGTGCCTGTGACCCACAGAGGCGCCATCATCAGATTCGGCTTCACTGAACTTTTTTGACGTATGTGGGTAAACAAATTAAATATGGCATATAATGCACATATTTGCAACTTCATGAAGGCTATTATTTCATTAGCAGGTGATTTGAAGGGTTATTTCATAAAACTAGTCAAATTACAGAGGAGAATGTTATCCAGGAGTCTCTCAAAAAGACTGCTTCTAATAAAAGAAGCAGAGGAGGGTTGTGAAATAGATCCAAGGGACAGATATCCCAGGCAGCTCTTGGGAAATGTCTTTAAAGATGGTCTACTCCCATACTACTTTTTTTATTGCAAAAAGATAGCTGTTGGAGAGGACAGCCTGTGATAGGCATTATGTTTTGGGGTGTCTAAGTTTTCTTCAATCAACACAGAATAAGAAGTTCTGACATGCAAGTGCATGTTGAGATTCCCATCCTGCTGGGAGATGTGCTGCCATGGCTGAGGGTCAGACGGAGCTGGTGCTACTGTGCCCTGATGTCAGCAAGGCCAAAAATATGCTCTGCGTCCCCAGGAGCTGCTCAGTGGCAATGCCACCCGCAACACCTTCCCTTTGATGCTTTCTCCGGAATTAAAATGTGGAAGAAAATACCCTAGTCAGTCTGGTCAAATTTAAATTAGAGATCCTTCCAAGGATCAGACAGGCTCCCGGGTTTCCCTTATTCTCTCCAGAAAATTATTTGTTGTGTCACCCTGATTTTCGTTCTCCTGCTCTCTCAGAGAAATAATCAGATACTCTCACTGGAGACAGGTGTTACCTAACTATTCTTCTAATTTTCACAAGATTGTTTTCTGTTCTCTCTTCCTCTGCTGTGCTGCTGTACATCGAGGGAAGGAAGAAAAGTGTAGTTAAACCTACAGTTTTCAGTTTGGAGGAGGGCCCCGTACCCTGATGCCCTCTCAAGAAAATAGTCTGAGAACAAGTAACCCTAGAAAATAAAGCCACTGTCATCAAACCTCCATGCAACTCACAGAGGTCCCCAGGCTGTTACTGGAGTGATGAGGCCAGGTGTAAGGGTCAAGCTTAGTCCACCTTTAAACTGGTATACCAACACATCTTAGTCACACATTATCAGACTGGGCCTCTGACAAATGCAGGAGTAGCTTTTTTTAACAAAAAAAATCAGGCAGAAATTGAGCCACCAGTAACTATGTTTAAAGAAATATTGAGTACCATACAACGTTAAGCATTTAAAACATTTGTCCAGGGAGCTGAAGGCATGGATTACACTCCCTCCCCAGCTTCAGAAGTTCAGATGCACAACTTTTTTGTCATGGCAAACTGAAATGCACCTCACAGAGAATAACCTGAAAGTTTCTATTTTAGTTTAGTCATGTCTCATCATACAGAACCTTAAATTACAAAAAGGAATAAAATGAGTCTTCATGTAGAGGATAATGCAGAAACCTGTGTTCCATGGGCTAAAAAGTATTTCTCATGCACACCCATTTGTAAATGTTACTTCATTGACACATTTTTCTCCAAGACAGACATTCATCTTGTTTAACTCCAGCCATCTAAAAATTGTCTACTCTGTGTAGTCGAGCAGAAGGGCTGGCATTTCCAAAGAATGTTTAATCTGCTTAATGATTCTGTAGGTGCCTGTTTCTTCCTTTTGACTACAGAGTTCAACACCTTGCTTAGGCTGGCCGTGCAGGGTTGGGATTCAGTGGCTTAAACGAAGATGTGTTATGCCACTTGTGACTCCTAAAGTATTGTAGAAATTTGCACACAAATGAAAGTTGTAAGAGATGATGTAAGACATAAGTGATCTTGAAGGGATTGGGAGGTCAGGTGGCATAGTCCACCTAACACTAGATGCCCAGCTGGATGACTTAGATCCTTTTCCAATTTCTAGACAGACAAAGGTCAATGAGCCAAATCTCACTTTAAAGATTAAAATCATCTACCCAACACTATACCAGTTATAAGCTAACTTTACCCAGCTACAGCAGAATCATCAAGGTAACAGGTCCAAAGAAAAACTATGTTGTCTTCCAAGAGCAGTGCATAATGTAGATTTACTTCAAAGACCTGAGGTCAAAGATGTCTTACTGTTCCAGCTTCCCACATTGGTTTTGTAGCCGGACTTGTCCTTCAATGCTTCCCGTTCATGGAGGAAGCAGGCAGGACTCTACTCTGAACTGACCATGTGGTATGTGCTGTCCTAATCTAATAGCGCAAGCACTGCAAACAGCTGTGCAAGCGTGCAAGTTAGTTAGACCCATTGACTTTCTGGTTTGGTTTACAAAATGCCATTTCTAACATTAGCATACGTATGCTTCATATGAGGAGTAGTGTTCATTCTGTGCTGACATTGTTTAGTTATCTAAAGTAAAAAACAAATTATTTTATTTTCTAAGGAGGACTATTGCACTAGAAGTGCTTCTGCTACATAAGATCTGCTACTGAACCTCAACTGGCAATTTAGAGATAGGCAGTAATTCCACAAGTTGCAAATGTGATACTGAATACAGAATTGCTTTCCTTCAATGTGATCACTCCAACCTCTTATCCCTGCTGACTATTCATACTCTGACCTTTAGCCATGTGCTTTACTATTCCTTTTATTAAGGAGTTGATGAATCCATCTGCCTGTTGTTGTATTTGTTGCCTATCAATTCTGAGCAGTAAATTTCATTGCCTACACACTAAAAATTCAAATAATGAGACATGTCACATATTTCCTTAAAAATAAGGCATATTTATTCCAGGTATCCTTTAAAAGCCCAATAGATAGAACCGCCATACATAGCATATCTACAAAACAGCCTGCCACGATATGTAGCATAATAAAAAATACAAAGTAATAAACACATAAAAACTGTAAAAAACAACAGTGTGAATATAGTAGTGAAATATAGTGTGATGCTAAGTAACAGTTAATAGTAAGAAAAATAAAAAATGACCACAGTAATAGAAACCATATTTTTAAAGGTCAAAGTTTGTTATGAGATTAATGCTTAGCCACATCCTTCAGTTTTTCCTCATCTAAGGACTCATGAACTTGAGTTGGGAGTACACCTTAATCAAAACTAAACAATACTGCTCTAATATTTGAGAATTATCACAGACAAATCCTATAGATATAACTGGTCTTCATAAAGCTGGAGGATGGTCATTCAAAGTGCTTATCAGAACTGTTTTTCTGCAGTTCTCTGAATTCAGATATTAAAAAGAGTAGGTTTTGCCAATTAACTGGAAATATGGTGATTTCCAATATCCTGATAAGAATCTACTGTTAGGCAGGACTTTTTCTAAGGGAGAGGGGAGATTTAAGAGTCTGCACACATTCATTTCTCAATAGATAGTGGGTTTGCACAAGAGAGATGTTGAGCTGTGGCGATATAAAGATATCTTCAGTCTTATATAAAAATAGAAATTGAGAATGTGTTGCAGTCTTTTGTCATGTATGCAGACATCCTCATCATATTTATATGAACTAGAAAGAATGAGGTTTTCTTCAGCATTTTTTATTCTTTTATTCTAAGCTTCTTCAGTTTAAGTTGCCTTTTACAGATAGTGAATTTTGAGTATACCTTTAAGAAGGAAGATAACAAAATGTGCAATTATATACCTCAAATTGACTTGTGATGGCAAATTTAAAGAATATGAATCTTCTGGTAATAATTTTGTCTGAATAATTCAGTATTCACTGAATACAGAGATCATCAGTGAGATATTTAAGATTATTATGTGAACAATTATGCCATGAGATGCTCCTTCAATAAAGCAAATTTAAGAGGAATAAGGCCAGTTTAGAATACAATTGGGACACTTCAGAAATGTGCCCTCTGGCAAGCATCATCAGGCCTCAGGTAATGCAGGTCCCGAAATATATCACTATCCTCTTTATAAACACATTGTTAGCATGTTCAGCGTACTTGTGAATTTACAACCAATTAAGTCAAGCTGTAGAGCCTGTGTTTGCTCTCAGCAGTTGACTTAATAATGAACTCAATGCATTAGAAAGGGAAAAGAATAAATGTCCCTTTCCCCTGGCTGGTAAAGCTGCACCAAGACACCGGGCAGTAGCGTGGGCATAGCTGGAGGGGCAGGAAGCAGAGCTATGGATAGATGTTAATATTCTGCTTTGTCATGTTCTATTCCCTTTGCCTCTGTTATCGAATTCAATGCCTCACAGAAGGAGGGGAAGAGCAGCATTTAGCTGGCCAAAACCTCAACTTTTAAGCTGGACTTGCCTATGCTTCCTGATAGAATTAGTTGCCCGTTGCTTCAAGTCTTTCTCTATACTTCAGATATTTGGGTCACCTTGGATCTGTCCTGTAGACACTTATGGTAACAACCGTAAAATCTCACACAGAAAGAAACAACACCTTTACATTTCCACCCGTTATTCTTCATTCACATCTGTCATCCTCAGTCTCTTAGCCTTTAGGATATCATTATCAATCTCTGCACATCTTAGGACCCCTTTTTGGGTGATGAATTAACCTCCCTGACCCGAGGGGTATAGTTTCATGTTGCTGCTTAAAATAAAGATTATCTTGATGAGGCAAAGTTTGTCTCAGAGACAGAAAGAAACCACAGTTCAGTTTCACAGAGGGGGACCATGACAATGGGAATATCTTTGGGGAAGGTGAAAGTATGTGGCTTTTGACTTCCAATTCATGCCAGTAGTTATTACTGCTGGGTTGGTTAAATAGGTCATAAACCAGTGTCCTTATCTGTGACAGGAAAGCAAGGTATAAGTATGACAGGTTCATGCACTTAACATTTGTTATGAACTTTTGTTTCTTGATCTTTGGCAATTAAGCAAAGTTTTAGTTAATTAAACAACAAGAGAAAACTGCAGGAAACACCTTATATTTATTTTTTCTTTAATTGTCTCAAAACTCCCTGTAATAGTTTTTACATTTGAATCAAGTTTTTTAACAGACATATGGTCATAACAGAAAAATCATTCTAGTCAGTAAAGCCCAAAGCAAAGCCCAAAACAGTTTGATCATTTGTAAATCATTGTCACTTGAATGTTTTCTCAATATGGCTTAATTATAATTCAACACAATGTTAAGCTTCTGGGAAAAGACCTCCATTAAATGGTACTTCCTGGGAAAAGTGGGAAGTTGAGAGCTCTCAGCTAGCATTGCACTTTATTATTCATGTATAATTCTTCTGCACCACTGAACATCTGCTAATAAATTTGATTCAAGTTTCCATGATAGCTTTTGCCCTCATCATTCAATCTCTGCATGAGCTTTGTATCTGATGAGAATTGATGTTATTTACTTATTGCTGAGAATTCTTATCCTATTAACAATTTAGCCATCAGGTAAATTAAAGATATTTAGAAAAAGCTCCCTTCCCCTGTTCAAAAATAAAACAATAATCTTCATTTAGAAGAGAATTTCTGTGGATTCCCTGGAAGCTAACTGACAGATGGTCACCTTGGCAGTATGCTGCAGTAGTGCAAGCAAACATTTATTAAGAGTTTCTGATGCAGAAGGTGATCAAGAGCATCAGAAGCTATTACTTCTAACTTCAAGTTTTGTCAATCTTCTTTTCCTTTGTGCCTCCACATTTATAGATAAGCTTAAACCCAGATCAAATATAGAAGTTCTTTTGAACAACTACAGATCTGTCGTATTGATTTGGAGTATGACTTTGTTCCATGGGATATAGTTATTTTCCATGTGGTTAGACCACAGCATTGAGGGTTCAGGTTTCCTATGTCTGTTCTGAGATCTCCCACTGAGTTGCTGTCTGGACTTTACCAAGTCACTAAGATTAAGCTTATCAGAAATGCTTACCAATGTTTTTATTTAAGCCCAGCATTTATTTGTGCCAAGCTTAAAAAACACCCATAGAGGGTGAATCCTTTTAATATGTCTAGCCTCAATCTCTGTATGCATCTCCTCTACTCCCTTTATAAATGCAGTAAGACTCTTTTATTTTGTACAGCTATGTGACATAACACTCCTGAATCTCTCAGAAACGCTTAGTAAAAAAGTCTGAGGATAAAATCATACTTCCAGGATTATGTACAATAAGAGATTATTACTAAACCAGAAATGGTGAATGCACAACAAATGCTAAGTTTGTCGCCAGGTATTCATGCTACAGAACATCAGCATGCACAGGAAAGGGCAGGCAGTGGCAGCTGAGTTCTGCTTGCCCAAAACTGAATCAGAGTAGTTAGGCAGGGGTTCTACAGGGCTAGCTGAAGTGGTCATACATCAGCCAGTGACTCTCCCAGAAGGGAAATTCCCAGCCAAGAACAGCAGGGATGTTTTCGTTTCCCTTGCAGCTTCTTTTTCCTTTCCCAAGAGGAAAAAAAAAAAAAAAATCATGTAAAAATTGCAAACGGACCTTTCCTTTCATCCTGATCAATTATCTTTATGGATTCTGCAGCTTTCATTGTAAGATGCCATCCAACAACACTGAATATGCTACACGAAATAAATAAAGTAGGTCACATGGCTGTGCCTACCCTACTTGTCATGCCAGGAAGCAGGAAAGGTTAATTATTCGCCTGCATCATTGTTGCAAACTTTCTTATTTGAAGTAGTGCCGAAAAGGTAATGCATGAATTGCAGCATGATTTAGCATATTTCAGGTTTTATTATCTCTCTCTTTCTATTTCATTTTCTATTGCTCAGGCTTTCTTTTGCAAGTAGCTTTTATTATCTTTTTAGATTATTTTACAAAACTTGACATTTTTGAAACACAAAAGAAAAAAGTCAATTGCAATGGTGATGATTCTATCCCCTATTGTACCTGAGGCAGGCTATTTAGCCATCCTGTCCTGTACACATCTCTATATATGCATTTTTTTTTTTCTTAGTAGCATGTTGCAATACTTATTATATTGTATCCCTCCCTGAGATTACATTGCTACAGCAATATTATTAAGTTCATTTGATTGAACGACCTGACCCTTAAACTGTTCTACTCTTCCAAAAATTACCACTAGGAAAAAAGTTCTGCAATCATTTGTGATTTTATTCAACGCTGCTGATTTTCCGTTTTAATTCCGTATTTGAGGTGAAAGCACATTCTACTTAATAATAACTAGCCAGATCAGAAATCAGGGTAGCAGAGTCTACTCATTACTTCTGAATCTATTTGTACTTCACAGCATCGGCAGCGGCCCCAGTGATCCTAGAGTCACCTTTTGCATATAGATTGTAGGCATCCTATGACCTTTTGTATAATTTGAGTACTGCTGCAGATACGACACAAGAGGTCTGGATGTAGTCTTTTTATGAACTTTCTTCATTCGTAGCTTAAAATATTTCACTTTCTGTACCATACTGTGCCTTTCTGGAGCATGAATACTTCATACTGGTTTGATAAGCCGTAAATTAAGCATTAATTTAATTAACCAGCCCACATTCAATGCTGGCTCCATTAGTTTTTACAATTAGAGGATGTCTACAGAGTGTACTCATCCAAATTTTTTTTTT
>VXBW01003926.1:1627738-1653149 GCA_013400375.1 Thinocorus orbignyianus | reverse complement strand
TTTTTTTTTTTTTTTAAGATCTGGGGCAATTTATAACGTTTCATAGTCGGGCTTCATCAAATGAAACTGCATCTAGAAAGAGAAATCTCTAGTGGGCTCGATTTCCTACTGCCTTACTCCTACAGGCAGTTACATTTATGCAAAGCACAAACATTACAAAATCAGAATTGTATCATTCTCTATCCAGTTTGGACTTGGGTACATTTCTGCCTATGCAAAGTAATGAGAATTCAGATTCTTTCTTCCTTCCTTGGAACAGTGGAAAGAATAAAGTGAGAAGACTAATTTTCTCCAACAGTAGCTTCATAACATCTTAAAACTGAGCAATGCGCTCAGTTTATTGCAAAATGAAATTGGAGAAAAGGCTACAAATACATCCATATAAAAGATTTTCACATATTTACCATCAGAAGGTTTTCCTCCAAGATTTCTATGATGGTGCTCACAGCCAGTTTCTGGCCATTTTGCTCTATTTCAGTGGCATAGGGAACTAGGATATAATTTGTCCTGGCTGGTGCAAGGAATTAAACACTTTTCTCAAATGCAAACAGTGTTTTATCTAAATTTGTCAAAAAGTGGCAATGGAGGACTTCTGAAGGAACAGTCCCTTTTATTTACACATCTGGCATTCTGGAAATCGGTTACTTGTAACTACAAGCAATTATGAAAAAAAAGCAATTTAGGAATGTTTCTAGCAGTAATGATAATGAAGCAATGAAATAGATTGTCTGGGGACACTGAGGATTCTCCACCACTGGAGGTATTTAAGAAGAGGTTAGACAAACATCCATCTGCAATATCATAGCACAAACACATCTTCAGCAGGGAAGTAAAATCATAACATAGCACCTTTGCTGAAGGTCACAGCCTGTCCCAACATGATGGTCCTAAAGCAAAAACAGAGAGTGAAGTTTCACTGTCCAAAATGGGACAAGCTGTACAGGCTCTTTACAACTGGCTGACAATATCTCCATATGAAACAATTTTTCTCTGACATACAGGATGGTTAAGCAAACACAGCAGCTCCATGGCTATGCACTTTATGTAGTGTGAAAGGGGTTTTGCACCACACTGAAGTCCTTGATCTGCAGAGGGATCTGGGGAGGCACGGAGCTGCCACTCTGGGGTAACAAAGGAAAAGGGTTCTTCTCTGCCCTCTCTTTTGAAAAGCAGCCTAGCTTGCTCTACCACTGCCATTCAGGCTGAATACTGCTTCCAGGCTTCAGTCCTAAAAGTCATTACTTTTATAAAATATGCAAGACCGCATTTACCAAGCAGTATTCCAGCAAAGTATTCATATGAATAATTAAACTGAAACTACAGTCGTCAGTAACAGGAGTATATCTTGTTCACAATTACCCAGGTCTTTTCTATTTACCTGCTGGGATACTCTCTAATTTGACAACCCGCTGTAGGTTCCTGACTCTCTCCAGTTCCAGACTGACCCTAGAAGAGCCAGATGGTTCAGAGTTGAAGCAGCAGGGGCAGAAGGGTTGTCCCACAGCAGCAGCATGTGCAAAAGTCACATTTGGCTCTTGACTACACGCACAATGCAAGCAAACAGGATAACTCTGAGAGCATCACTGAGTAGCAAAGAGAGGCTGTGAGTGCTTTCCAAAAGGCTGAACGCGGTGCTACAGTTCAGGAGGGGACATGACCCTTTGCAGCTGCAGACCACAGACAGAAGTTTTCTTCAGAGGGCAAGATAAATCTTTGGGGTCTTTTCTCCTGCTCAGTACAAGCCTAGAGAAGGCAACTCAGGGTGGGTAAATCAGGCTGTGGGTGAGGAGGAGTGTCTCTCCATTCCCAGCAGAAGGTACCTAAGACGGATGCATCCTCATTAAGCCAGAAGTGCTGTATAGTTCTACAGAGAGTTTAGATCGTATAATCATCACTGCTTCACATTTCTGCTTCTGCACCACCACCCCTTTCCTTGTGGAATTGAGTCCCACATTTCCTCAGCCATCTTGTCTTCCTGCAGGCTCCTGGGGAACCGGGCTAATAGGGTGATGTAAGTTAAAATTAAGTTTTTAGTTTAAAATTGGGAAGTTTTAACTGATCATTATCTACCCACAAAAGACCACAACAAATATTTGCTCCACGGCAAGTGGGAATGCCTGTAAGGAGCCACAGCCATCAAGGGGAATAAGGAACCAAAAGACTTTTAAAATTTGAGACATAACAGCATTTTCCTCCTTAAACCCATTCCAAAACTTCCAGTTATTGTCCCTTATGCCCCATATATCTGCTTTCTGTATGCTTTTTAATCACTAATGAAATTGCTACGGTCAAATGCCTGTAGTTCAGACTCATTGCATCAGACCAAAAAGCTTAATTCTTCACATCAACCAGTGAATCTCCATTCCACTGAAATTCTGCTGAAGTCATTGCAGCAGTAAAAATGATGTGGGAGCAGAATTAAGCTCTGTCCTAAACTACTGATTTATTTACTGTGTACAAACTTTGTCATTTATTATTTATAGAAACAGGCGTGGAAAATATCCTATTTCTGTTTATTTTGGAGGAAATTGGGATCACGTTGTTATTTGCTTGTTCAAATATAATCTGTGATTGCATTCAACAAATAATACTAGTGAGATCATTTAGAACATTTTTTTCCTAAAGTTTATTTAACATGAAGAGGCTCATTCTCTTTGACTAGAGTTCTGCAAGCATTTCCCTTAATCTTATCTGATACCTTTGATCTAATTGCGAAAAGTCACTCTAAAATTTTTCTTGCATGCTTTTTTATTAAAAAAAAAAAAAGGACTCTAATTAAGACTATGCTAAGCAAAGGAAAATATCAAACAAACAAAAAAACAAACCAAAACCAACAACAAATCCACAAAAGCAAAACCAGCAAAATACTCTCGAATGCTCAGGCAGGACAAAGGCATATGCATGTCTACAAAAAAAAAAAAAAAGTTGCTGCAGTCAACATTTAAGCATGTGACCTGTAGATGATTTAATTTAAAAAAAAATACATTATGGTAGATTGTGGGTTGTTTTTATTTTGGGGGGGGAAGGGAGGGAAAATGAAGGAAGGAGGGAAGTAAAGTGGGAAGTGTTTTGCTAACAGATAATTTTACACCACTTTTATTTCAATCATTTTTTAGGATCTCTAGTCAGAAATGGGTCATGGGCTTGGTGGAACATCATTGAAAAGGATGTAAAACATCTAATGAAATCTATTTTTACGTTATTAATGTTAGAAATAAAAAAAAAAAATCACTTTTACTTTTAAGTGTTTGCTGCAAATTATGGTATAAAACAGGAAAAAAATCTCAGAGGAACCAGTGGGGGTCACCCCATTGCCTGTGCTGTCCACAAGCAATGGGGAAGCCTCTAAACTTAAAGCCACTGGCAGCTTTCTCTTTGACTTTACTCATCAGCAAATTGACGGTTTTTAAATGCTCAAAGTTAATGCCAACGGTGGTTTCTGCTCTGCTGTTACCTGTGCAGGCCAGTAGCTCTTCTTGGAGGGAGAAGAAAGAACTCCTGCTTAGATTAGATTAAAGTCATGATGCAAAAGAATTGGTACGAACAGCTTCAAGATACACAAGCCTTTATCTGCCTTTGTAAACTACAGGATATTTGAATGGCATTAGATAGTTGAATAGTGAGCCAGAACATGGATGTACTGATATTCTTTTTGTCCAAATGCCTAAGAAAAGTCTTTTCCCATCAAAACAGAACCACAAGAAAAGATGCAGAGTATTTTGTATGTCATCTGTATATTAGATTTTTCCTCCCATCTTCAATATGGTATGAAAAAGGATATATGATCATTCTGTGAGCACAGAGTAAAGCTGTCAGTATGATTTCTCTCAGTTAGAAAGCATCCTTTCATTAAAATAAGTGACTAAGGCCAAGAATCTAGTTAGTTAAGCCCCAGTAAAATCTGGGGTACAGTTATCATCAAGGAACTGTGGGTAAAGAACAACACAAAACAAATTTTCTGACCTAAAGTAGGCCTTGAAAGATGGAAAACAGGGAAGCTCCCTTAACCGTCTTACTGTCTTTACTCTGCAATTAGTCTCTCTACAGCCATGTCAGGTTATTGCTATAAAGTATAATTATGCACAAGGATAGGTGGAAGGAATTCTTTATCTATGTTTAAAAGAAGAATCAGTACAATTTTAAAATTCAAAACTTTGCTTTCATTTCAATTCCATTTCAAAAAATGCAATTATATTTAAAAAACTTTTTTTAATTAGTAAGATTCTAACAACACACATTGTTGATCTGCATTAGAGCAAGACTTGAAGTCCCAGAGTGTGAAAATCTTTCCCACTCTTTTTATTTCTTTTTTGTTATCACAAAATTGCTACCTCTATTAAGGACAAAGTCTTAGTCCTTGCTACACCAGAGCAGGCCATGGAAGGGTTAAGGAAACAGCAGTGTTTCCATAATGTGCACACATTGTAGTCCTTGGCAGCTTTGACACCCTTTCATGCCCCAGGACATATTGTAGAGCAGGTACCCAGCAACAGGCCAGACATATATCCCCAGAGAGAAAAATACCCTTGGTCATTTTGCTAAGCTGGATGTTGACAGCAGCAACAGAGACCCAGAAGAAAAATGGTCACGTCAAATGATCATTTTCAGAAACATTTCAGTGTGCAGTGATGACTGGTTCTCTGCCTGCATTCTGCCTGATTGCATATACAGGGTCAGGTAGTCACCATATGTTCTGCTAACAAACACTGTGCAATCGCTCAGGCAGATTACAAAAGCAAAGAGAAACAGGAGCCTTCAGAGAGGGAGAAGAATCATCAACAAATTCTCCTAGAGAAAAAAGAAAACATTTCCTTATTTTCTTGGACTTACTTATTTACTTCTACCCTGCTTTTAGCTGTATTTCTTTCCCTTGAAAGAAATTCTTTCTCAAATTGCTCTTCTCAAATGCCAGTAGATTTGGGGATTTTTCAACCATTAACAGCTATTATTTAGACTAGTCTCCTACTATTTGCTATATTCTACCGAGAATGGCAGCTCTGAGATGCTTTGACTAGCAAGTCAGAGAAACAGCTCCCCATCTACAAACTGCACTTAATTATTTATCTTTACACAATATTGTGAACTTCAGTAAAGCACCAGATTCTGCTGGTGCCTGGATTGCTGAAAACCACAGTGATTCAACTGTTCTTTTACTACGTGGCCCAAAATGTGATGGTCATGTAAGCAACACTATTAACAGGGTGAGTGCCATCATTTTCAGTTTTTATCCCCATTCCTGTGTCAGAAAGACTAACCTGGTGCAATGAAGTTTGCTTCCAGCCCTCTTGTCCTTACTACTGGTGAATAGCTGCTTGTTACACAAGTGGCCCATTGAAATTACCTGCCTACATACACACAGTGTGAACAACGAAGGCATGAACAGATACCTGTTAGTCTTAACAACACTATATTAAGTCCTTTCTTTGTTTTCAGGTGACAAGGACTAAATTTGCAGAAGCTCACACAAATCAAACATATCGCTTAACTACAGACTTCCACAGCACATGAAGTACCGTCCTTAGGCTCCTTACATTAAAAGAAATAGATGTTCTAGGGCACAATATATCTGAAATATTAAAGACAACTCCTTTAGGATGAAATTAACTACCCCTCTGAAGCACATTCTTCTCTTCATTGGCTAGAATAGAAAGCTAAGGAGACTAACTCAGGTGCCAAAATCTGCTGTCAAGAGGAGGTCACGCAGATCCCACCACTGATAGGTATGTATCTAAAATAGCATCTCAATCCAACATCCACCTGGTTTATGTCAGTTTGAGGGTGGAAGAGTTTACCTCCTGGAGATGTTGGGCTCTTTCTATTGATTTTCAACTCTAATAATTTCAGCCTTCTAAACAAAAACTTGTATGGTATACACAGCTTCCTAATCCACTTTATAGTTACAGAGAGAAATAGGGACTCTCAACAGTGAGCACACCCTAAACATCTCAATAGTTCAGAGAGGCAGGGTAAGTCAACTTCTAGAGGTACTACTGTCTCTTCCTTCATCAACCCTAGCTGAGTAGCCAAAACAAGTATGCTAAAACTAGATGCCAAATTTTATATGACTGAAGTTAGATCAGTGACATAGGTGTACAGATTCCACAAAAACAAAACTGCTCCTAATTTATTTAAGGACTTTCATAAAAAAGTTGAATAGGAAGTTATCGTTTAGATAACACCTCGTTTGCGGCCCATTACTCAAGCTGATTATCAACCACTTCTGTAAATTGTATTCCCATTTCACACCACCTTCTGATTTGGTCAAGGTTTCTCATATTTTCTTGGCCTGATAGAAGAAATAGGAATAAAGTCATACTTTTTAGACTGCAAGTGCTATAGAACCAGGATGTGCACGTTATGTGCATATATGCTTATGTATTTAAGCACTGCAAAGAGTATTTTTTTCCTGCCAGGACTCACACAGTCATGCTGTTACACTGATCATCATAATAATGGCAACAACATCAACACGATATCCCTTCCATGAAAATGAGACAGCACATGCAATTTGACGTGTTCTCAGAGCAACGATTAGCCCACTCAAGGGCATTATTAGGAACAGGAAAACAGAATCATTCATCATCCCAAGGAGTGCGTGTTTACCGCTCACTCTAAATAGCTGTGCCGGGGAGTGGAGGTTAGACGGTTTCCCTTTTTGATTTCTGTTATCATCCTGTCATGCTGCTCCTTCTGTTCACACGGTGCATAGTGAATTTCTATTGTCAGTATATTCTCTTTTTAATTTCAAGCTTTAATTTCCTAGTCTACCCATATTTCTTCAAAAATCTCATACAGACTGGTTTGAAAACTTCATTTCATGGAAAGGAAGTTCATTCATCTTCTGCTTTTTCTGTATCTATTATTAATAAATCAATGCTCTAAATATGCTGTCCATCATTGATTAATTCTTTTTCCCACACTGCATTGTTTAAGCATGCAATACTGTTGTGGTTTGGCCTCGGCGGCAACAAAGAGCCACGTGGCAGCCTGCTCGCTCCGATTTTCCCACGGCAGTAGGAGAGGATTGGAAGGAAAAACAACAGGCAGACTCGTGGGTTGGGACAAAAGAAAACTGTTTAACAGAACAGCAAGTATTACAGGGAAACAATAACACAGATGGGGGGGGGATACAAACACGAATACGGTACCGACCATAGCTCCCGCCGTCCCGACCACTGCCGACCTCCCGCGCGCCCCCGGCCCGGCCGCCCTGATATTTATATCGCGACACCACCACCACCCCCCCCCCCCNNCACCACCACCACCACCACCCCCCCACACACACACTTTCCTGTTGTCGTCCCTCCCCTATCCGGCCAGCTCCCTGCTGCTCCCTGCTGCTCCTGGGCCTGGTGCACATGGGATGGAATAGCTGTGCCCTCGCAGAGCCAGGGGAGAATTAACCCCATCCCTACCGGAAACCATGACAAATACTGATATTGCTTACATATCTATTGGAGACTTCTAATTTAGCTTAATTTGTCTATTTGGTGTTTTACATATGTATTTGAGCTGACCTGGTATAATTTCAGAAAAGTTAGACCAAAAAATGCACAAGAGTATGTACATTTTAGGCAGTATCCGATTAGCAAATATCTCCACCCCACCCCTGGAGGGGTTCAAGGCCAGGTTGGATGGGGCTTTGAGCAACCTGGTCTAGTGGAAGGTGTCCCAGCTCATGGCAGGGGGATTGGAACTAAATGAACTTTAACATCCCTTCCAATCTGAATTGTTCTCTGATTAGCATGGCCCAGAACGTTGTGTACTGACATAATGGAAGGAGGTAGTTGGTGGCAAATACCTGACATCCGCACTGCACATGTTCCATGTCAGGGGGATTACTTCAGGCTAGGTCTCATGTGGCTAGTGTGAGGTTAATGTCCATTTTTGACTGGAGTGTATTAACTTGATTCATACCTCTATAACACCTTCCAGTTTAGATTGAGATGAAAGGAAACCAGTTCAATGCACTCTGAGGTCGCTTCACAATAAATGAAATTGACTGGAGAACATCCTAATCTAAAACACCAGCAAAGAACATGTCTAGAGAGCCATAAGATACTTCTTATTTTAGAATTTTGGTTCATTTTAATAGTGGAAGTAAAAGCTATCTTAAGACTACTTCATGTGCTACTTCAAAACAGCCACAGAAATATCTGAAAAGGCAATACCATGAGGTTTCAAAATATTTTTTAATGTTGTGTGGTCAGCCAAATTGTTGCAAAAACCACAGAGATTCCTGTAGAGCCAATTAAAGATATTTTTTCAAAATTCAGCCTGCAGCAAAATCATCTTTCTAACCATTTGAATCATTTGAATCTTATTCCATCTCATGCATATGTGTATCTGAAAGGGGAACACTAAAAATCAAGATGACGTCAGATTATTATTAGGAATTAGCAGTGGTCTTAATGGTCAAGAATAGTACCATCAGAGATATCAGCAAAGGTTATATTCTTTTTTTTTTTTTTTTTTGAGGTTTGTTCCTACATGAATTAACCTACAGAGTTCTGAGTATATTTTATAACATTTGAGGCCCTCATTCAGCAACAATTTACATATATATTCCACTCAATACTTCTGAATATTCCCACAAGGCAACTTCAGATGATTCACATTACAACTATTAAATACATCAGAATATATTTTTCCCCCTTCATTTTCTGGTATGCTTTGTCTAAGCTAACTCACTAGATCGTTTCTTGGAAAATATACCATAAACAAAACAAATTCTTTTAACTGAAGCTGAATAAAGGGTTCCTAATGTAGCTAACATCCAACATTTATCACAAAACAAATAAGTGACTGCACTAAAAAGTAGATTGCAGTTGTAAGCTGTATGAAGAAAGTCAGAGGAACTCGAGGAGTGGAAAGAAAGAGAGTAAGATACAACTCCTGATAAGATTCTTTTCTGAGAAAACTTTACTGAATAAAAAAGCCAAACACCCTCCTTACACCATTTTTTTTCTATCTGTGTTCCCACTGAATGGGGGTTTTAAATTGTGCTGCTATAAAAGCAGATGATTCACAATAATCCTGGACAAATTTCATCAGAGAAATCATCAGCAATCATGTGTTGTGAGTAATGCAGCCACAGATTGATTTGGTGCAAATCCACGTGTACATTTCCACATGCCTGATCAGAAGGAGTCAGTGCTTTGATGCTTTGTACTACAGAGTGTCTTGATTTTCTATGAACTGACACCATCTGGGACAGCACTATCCAATGCACATCCTCCTCCATCAATACCATCAAAACTTTTTCTATCAATGCAAGACTCCAAAAGTCTCTTATGCCACAAAGCTATGTCATTTACAGCCTTTAAAGGTACATCCATTTATTTCAGGAGCTGAGGGAGAGCTTGCCACATAATGACTATTGTAGTCAGGTGATAGCATTTTAGTTTGTGTAAAAAAGGACATATTAATGTGTGTGCATGCATGTACAAATATGTGTGTTCATATAAAAATATGTGTGTTCGTGTAGACTTTATATATACCTATAGTTGCATTTCAATTTAAGTGAGATTAGTACTGCATGGAGAACACAGCAAAGTAACATGTGTGACAGTTAGGAAACAAGGGTTTCAGAGATTTTTGTCTGTGGAATTGCTGACTTTTCCCTTAGCCTCTTTTATGATAAATACAGGCAAGACAAAATCCTTGAGCTAAAAAATGTACCAAGAAGGAAGGCAAAGCATGCAGACTAGAGCTCAGTTACAAAGAAACTATCTCTAAGAGGAGAGTCATACTCCTGGAATGCCTGAACAATCAATTTAAAAAGTCGGCTAAGGCCAAATGGCTCCAGTGCTTGAAAATACAATATAGGAAAGCAATTAAGCTGTCCTTCAATGTCATGAAACAGTTCTTCTCTTGGAAGACAAGGTGAGGTTCTAGTTCAGGATGAGTGCCATAAGTCCATGACATTTTTCTTTGACCTCTAGAATAGTTAGCAAGTATTTTCCAGATTCACAGGGGAGATAAGAAACCAACTACACCTTTATCAACAATGCTTAGCTGCCAATGGTTGTTGTCCATTATACACCTCCTTAGACATGTGTGCCCTCAGGTACCTTCACTTTGACGAACGGAGGTTTAAAGAACCAACTTAATGTCGTACTCCATGTGCTCAGTCCTTCTGTGGTCCATTAGTATTTACAGAGCAGGTAACATTTATTTGGTCAAAGTACCCCATCTGATAGTCATGCTTATCAACAGGTATAGCTCATCTCCCAATAAACTGAAATGAATAATACATGTCTAAATGTTGAATGCTGCAATACTGAACACTGTAACACGTAAGATTTCTTACAGAA
Organism: Thinocorus orbignyianus; assembly: GCA_013400375.1. Taxonomy (NCBI): domain Eukaryota; kingdom Metazoa; phylum Chordata; class Aves; order Ciconiiformes; family Thinocoridae; genus Thinocorus; species Thinocorus orbignyianus. The sequence continues at coordinate 1,642,833 of VXBW01003926.1, read as the reverse complement.
CCTCTTGCAGAAGATCTACCAGGATGTCTATACCATAAATACCTTTCAGCAAAACCAGCAGATTCCAGGACAAAAAAAAATATTATCCTAGTAAGTTGTCCTTATTTTAATATTACAGCAAAATTTCTTGGAGTCTGCAAGGGAAAAAATTACTCCCAGGGATGGCAAAGGTCAATCCAAAGATGAGGTCAGGATTTTGGTTAACAAGGCTCCAAAGACTAGATAAACTCCAAGTTCCTAAGACTATGAGCTAGAGTTACGGATATGACAGAGAAAGGCAGATGATTCAGAGTAAATAGGAAAATAGCTGGGGATTTGGGGACAACAGTTAAATATAGCAAGGACTGATATAACCAACATATTATTGTGTTGTTGGGTTTTTTTATTGTTTTGAATCCCATTAGGGTAGTCGTGGCTTTGCAGGGTCAACCCTACCAAGTTCAGGCAGGGTTTAGAGTTCAGCTGCAGTTTAGGGTTCAGACCAGGAAGAGCTACTAAACTAATACCAGTACTGAACTGCATGGTTTTTGGAGTTTGCTAACTAAATCTAAAAGAGCCATTATCTGGAAGGACTTCACTATACCAGAAAAACAATTTAGAGATAGAGGACCTACTGGGGTTACAGATTAAGTTTAAAACTACGTTAATCATAGAATCATCTGCGTTGGAAAAGACCTTTGAGATCATCAAGTCCAAACATAAACCTAGAACTGCCAAGCCCTAAAATGTGTCCCTGAGAGCCACAAAGAAAGCTGTGTCTGACTGGGTCTTATGATCATAGCTTATTGCCCAATCTAGAAGAGGATACTGGTTTATCACTAGATTTCTGTCCAGTTGGTTTAGGGGGGAAAAAATGCAGCTGGTAGAGACAGATGAGAAAGGTCTGCTGCCACTGCTCATTTAAATTCCAGCTTTTGATTTCAGCTTTTCATAGGCTTTGGGTAAGATTTAGTTTCTAAAGCAAGGTAGGCACCAGAAGAGCTAGTGAGTTACCTGTAGGTCTAGGTCAAATAAGACAGGATGAGTCAGGGTCAGAATGACCAATAACACCAGCCTCTGCTTTGAGGACTGGGGCTAGCAGGAGTTCCTGTCCTGTGTTTAAAGCCAGCTAGGGTGTAATTTGAGCAAGACTGCCACATTTTTAATACCGTCAGAAATTAATACCAAAGTATCTTCATCTGTTATGGATAAAAATTAATGATTGCAAGTACTATAGACAAGTTTCTATCAGTATTAGTCATAGTTTTAATAGGAGCTTGGAGATTTCAGAAATTAGAAATGGAATATTAAAAATGCATTAAATCAAATCTTTCCTGGTTTTGTCACAGGGATTATTAAAAAGATGAGGTTTAAATCTAACTTTTATTTCCTTATTATTGTCTGGTTTTCTGTGTAGCTTCCCGTTTTGGCTATGCACGGGCCAAATATTTGTCAAAGTATAATTCTTCCCTGTATTCACTCGCCCAAAATAATAAATAGAAACCAACCCTCTTAATCTGTCACATCTTAAATGAAAAGAGAATGAAGGAGTCAGAAAGCAAATCTCTTGCAAAGCTGTGAACAGAATTAACTTTCAAGGTTTCCAATTCAGTGTCATGGCCTTTCTGCTGCTTTTTTAACAGTCCTGGAGGCAAAGGCAATAAAATGATGTAAAATAACAGTTACGTTTTTACACCATTGGAAATCAGAACAATTTAATTTGTAAATTTTAATTATGTCACATTGTTCCACATTTCTGTTCAACACTCTAGACTAAAAAAAAACCAAACCTTGATTAACGTTAGTGCAACACAATTTCCATCAGCTTTCAAAACCTTTTTTTCACTGTATATAACAAATCCTTTAAACATTAAATGCATATTTCATCTGATTAAATCTATTACTATCTACAAGGTATTAGCATACTTTGTACGATTCATTCCAAAAGACCGATTCAGAAAACAAGAAGTCTTGCTTGAATGGCACAAAGTCTGACAAGAAAACTACGATGATTGTTGTTGGTTGTTCTTTGACATATAAGCAGTTAATGAAATACGGTTAGATAATATTTTTCCAACATACGATCTGGGGTTCAATTTCTTATGGCTTTGCCAAACTTTATATGAGCAACTAAAGAATGACAACCTATCCCTCTCTTACTACTATCACTTTCTCCATCCTCTCATACATGATTGAAGAGTGTATTTTTTTTTTTCCTTTCAATGCCTGAATTATTTTTTATTTAAAACATGGATAAATACTATCTTGGTCTTGCAAGGACAAGTCAAAGTGGATTTATATTTGTCTGGAAAGTCCTAAAATAGCATGCTGATGATTACCTAAGAACAAGTCCCTGTCTCTCCACAGGCAGAATCTGAGCAAAAGCCACTGACTAATGCACGGTACCATGAGCATCAGATAAAGAAGGAGTCCCGTGGAAAAAAGTAGCATGTGATCACTTTAATTACAGTGACAGAAAATTAACAGATCTTAATTAAAGTTGCAGAGGCAACAAGTTTTTCTTAATGTTGAAGAGTTTGCCCTCGCAAACTTAGCAGTATTCTTCTACTATAAGATTTTCTGAATACATATTCCAGGACAATATATTATTCCTCAAATACTTTACATATAAAATTTGCAGTTTGGAAAAAATATCTCTCTATGCACCAATTCATAAATACTTTTTTTGTGCTATCTCAGCTAAAAAGCCTCCATTTGATTGATTAGTATTCTGCTCCTGTGTTCTCATCTAGCTTCTATAATAAAGTGTAATCAAATTGGATGTTCCATGAATTCAAGATCTGTTATCCATGTGCATACTAGGTCAATGTATCCCAACTGAGGGAGTAGAAGAAAAGGAAAAAGGGTAAAATGGAGAAAGTTATTGACTTAATATCAGTCAAGTTATTTGATTTGACTTTCCTCCCATCTTCACTGTACTCCAGGGACTCTGGACATAATAATATATGGTCCCCAATTGCTTTTCATCTTTCTTCCCAGAGTAGCTTCTAATGACAGTAACAAGAGGAATAAATCATAATCAGCAAACTACAAATTTGAAAAACATCCCTCAGGTGAAAGCTTGCCTCTTCAACTCCAGCAGTATTCAAATAAACTCTACTTATGTTTGCAACCCAGGCTAGTTTGCAGTCTTCAAACTAAATCTCAAATCCCCAGAAAACAGGGAAGTGTGAGAGAGAGGGGCTTCTTTGGAAGGATACAGTTGTTCATTCTGGCCTTCTTCTCAGTAGTGTATCTGAGGGAAGAATAAGGAATTAGTATTTCAATAGAACAATCTTGAGGAGCTTTTTACGTGCAAAAGTTTGACAATTCTTCACTAAATAGTGTTCTCTTATTCAGTTAAAAAAAAAAATATTTATTAGATAACACTATGGTTAGTAAGCACCTAACTAGGCTAACTTATCTAAAACAACTTCTCTGCTATTCCAAGGTCAGGTAAACCAGTCATAACCGATTTTTCCATTCATACAGTGAGAAGTTCTAGGGACCCACATCAGAAATGCAGTCTTAGTCCCTATTTTTGTCTGCAAAGACTATGTAACCTGAATATTTTCCCTGAAACCAGTGGAATATTTAACATGGAAGTGGTGGATTTATTCACCTGTAGAATTAAACTCTTTGGAGAATCCTTAAACGTAGGTGTCTAGTCTCGTTTGAGACATCCTACAGTATTCAAAGCACATATGTACACCCGGTGGCTTTGCACAGGGATTAGGGGATGTCTGTGTTCTTCAAATGCAGCAGCTTCAAAGCAGGTGAAATAATCTAGGTGGTGATCTGTGAGCAACTGAATCATGATCAGAAGCTTGTACATGAGTCATTATATTCATAGGGAATACAGAAAAAAATCCTTTGGAATACACCTGCAAAGAAAATGATAATTTATTACTATAACATGCATCAAGGATACAGAATTTTATCTTCTGTTCATGTGAAAACAGAAGATTTTTTAAATTTTATTTTAAAGAAATGTGTCCTTTGAGAGTTGTTAGCCCATTCATTAAGGCACTGACACAAATAACGGCAAGTGGGAATTGCATCTTTTCTGATTTAGAATAAAACTGTTTCCCCTAAATTGCTCCAAATAAGATACAGTACGGATCTGAAGTGGGTCTCTGGTGCCTTAGCTGTCCTCATCTTTGCCTTCCCCTGAAAACACCATGGATCCAGCTGTCTCTTCATAAAGTACCTTGGTTTAGGTAAAGCAGCAAATTTTGACCGGTACATGACTTTTGTGCTTACTTTTTTAATATGCCCAGGTTTTCTAGATTTGGTCAAATAAATGCTTAAAAAGTTAAAAGAAGCTATTTCTTTTAAATATTTGTCATTGTGTCTATATTTAATAATTACAGAAGACATCAAATATAACAGTTATGATGTACTCAGAAGATTTCTGTTATCAACCCTGGACCTTCCATGGCTCTTTCCAACTTTACTATTGTTCTTTTGCTTGTTTTGTTTTGAAATGAATATAATTAACAGTATACTTTCAACCTGAGTCTGGAGTTGCTTGCCCTGAGCTAATTTGTGTCATAAATTTAATATTATCTAAATATGGGGTTTGATATTATTTACTGCTATCAGTTTAAATATTTACATGATATTCAATCGACATGTTTACAGAAAAGTTAAAAAATAGATATTAAACACATGTTTGTTTTCTTAATGTGAGCAGAAGGAAACATTAACCATTTAAAAGGGGCTTTTGGGAGAAAGGCTAACAGATCACAGATCTTCACATTGTGACCAGCCTGAAAGAATTTAAATCCATCTATTTCTCTCTTTTTTGCACAATTTAGAAGCTTTCATTTGTTCATATCTGTCACAATATAATTACATTAAGCACCTAGATGAACAAACTGGAGTAATCTAATTTTGAACTCTGATTTTCCAGATTAGTTCAAATCAAAAGGAAGTTTCTGAGGAAAACATATTTCTGACAGCCACATCATAGTAGATGAGCTGATGAGAAAATGTAAAAGAATAAAAGTTCTGTGTTCTTCCAGCTAAAAAAAATTGAGGGATGCAATGGAGAGCTAGGCCCTTTCTCTACCAGCACAGGTCTCTCGTGAAAAGCAGCTGCCTCAAGAGGTGACAGTTGCTTCAAAAAGAAATGAAGGCTGTATATGGATGAAGAACTGCAAGGGGTAGATGGGAATCTAGTTGCTGTAAATAGTATTTTTGCAGATCTTTTCACCTGAACTGCACAAAATCAGTAAGTTATCATGACAAACTGGTGTTTTCCTCTTGCATTGTGATAAAAAGGTGCAGAGATGCCTTGACAGGGTGCCAAGATGTTCCTTGCTGAGTTCTTCTGTCAAGGTTAACATTATTTCCTATCATTCTGCACTAGAAAGACTTCTTAAGAAAGACTTCTAGGGACAACACCTGAGTGAAGTGCTGATGCATCATAAATCATTTCAGAAAATCTCTCCAAAATAGTATTTGAATAGACATAAATAAGGAACATTTAGGGCTGAATTTCAATCTGAGGTCTTTCCATACTCCTCAGTGTCAGTTGCAGCAGCAGGAAAACGAGATTACGCTGAATCATAAACACAGTGAAGTGGTTCAGGATTTCCCAGACATCAGATAGTTCTGTGAAAGTGCGGAACAACAAGCCTTCAGAATGAATCCAAGATCACCCCACCAACTTCCAGGTACAAACTTCCTGCATATGATCCCATCATGAAAAGCTCAGCCTAACACTGTTGCTTCTAATGTTTCTACAGCCTGGCACCCCATGATATAATCACACTTCCATTGCCTATAGAAAACAAGACTCCATTGTATGCCTATTTATGTATATGTGCTTTGACAAAATCGCTAAATACTGAGAATTTAGTCGTTTGCAGGACTGAAGATGCCAAACGGAGCTGACAGACTCGAGAGTAAGACATCAGAGTCCAGCTGGAAGCAAATGATTTGTTTAGAGTCTTCAGATATAAGACACTGACCACATGGTAATTGCTTTGAGTTGAATAAAAGCAGAGATGAAGCTTTTTATAAGAATAGCACAGTGTTGTTATTCTCTGACATATGAATGTGCTTCTTTAGAAAAAAAAATAAAGAAATAAAAAATAACTGAAATGCAATTTAGAAAAGCAGTCGAAAACAAGAAGATTGAAGGAAAAACAAAGAGAGGGGCTGAAAAAAATGATACTTTAGCATGAAACAGATCTAAAAATGGGGCAGAAATATATGAAAAGAGTGTTGTTATTAGGTGGTCATCAACTTTCAGAATAAAAGTTAGGTACAGAAATAGGGAGAACTTTCAGGAGTGGATAGTATTTCAGGCAAGTAAATTTTTGTAGTATATAGTAGGTATAGATCATATTGGTCGATTTGGAGAGCTGAGAAGATTTCGTCTTACAGCATTTTACAGATCTCTTCCCTTCATCCAATAGCTACTTTCCATGTGGTCATCTATCCTGTTAATACTGTTTCTTATTCCCAGCAGAACAGTCAAACATTTTAAACATAAGAAGCAAAAGTGCAAAGCAAACAAAAATAGTAGCACTTACCTATAAAATAGAAATAAAGTTATTTCATAATTAAGAAGATGCTATCCATGGTCATGACAGATAAAGTTGCTCCTGTGGATGCACAAATGTGGTTGTACCTGATTTAAGGTAAGCACATTATCAGGAAAACAGAACACAGGTAAAGAAAATAAGATAGCTGTGTAAAGAGAAATCTCTGTACTGCTGTGTTTTTAACCAGCAAGCAAGATATATGTAACAAAGGAGAGCACTTTGAAACGTTCAGATTATTGTTCCTCTTGCTGGAGACAGTTTCTGTCATAAGCAACATCTTTAGAGAGTTCTGATGTGATTTTTACCTCCGTATAGAGTTCTCTTTTTCCCATCTGTAAAAAAACACATTAAAAATAAAATAAAACACATCAGTTCTGCAGCTGCACACTAAATAACAGGCTAAATGGCTTTAATTTAGGTGACAAATTGGTATAATAATGTAATGTCACCCTCAGAGACTGCCTCAACGAACAACTGACCCCTTGAAAAAGGAGAAGTTATAATCACTTTTTTTCTTTGGAAATGTCTCAAACTTGCCTTGAATTTTATTCCTTTCTCTTCTTTGTTGTTAGCATCTCAGTACAGTGACCGTCAGCCCAACATTGCATCTCTGACTGGTAAGACAGCTTTAACATCGTTTGCATCAGTGAAGAAAAGACTCAGTGTGTGAATCTGCAGATGTTTCTGACCCTCAAATGTTTTGTAATATGGCAATGGCAATCAGAAGACAATGGCTTCTGGCGCTCCCCATTCCGATAACTCTTACCTGAACATTCATTTTTACCTCTGATACTTGTTTTAGTTGCAAATTCGTTTGTTTGGTTTGGTTTTTTTTCAAATCAGTGGATGAGACGTGTGAATTAAAAAATAATGTGATGGCTGATCAGATGAACCTGGCTTAATGCAAAACACCATCCCAAGAGGACTGGGCCAACCACTTCTTTTACAGGCTGTTCTTGCTCTTGGCTGCAGTGGCCAAGGCATAATGAGGATAGAGAATATCCTATAAAAATGGAAGCAATATCCCAACTGAATTACAAGCTACTATGTCAAATGCTAATATTAGGGTCTACTACTATTCTTTTAGAGAAGTGAAATTTAGGCATTAACTGTGAATAAAGGCATGCATATCACTTTCTAAATTGGATGTGATTTAATTACATTCTATCCCATTTTCAATTCGCTCTCATTAGTTTTAGGTAAAAGGCTTTGAATTTCTGTTCTTACACAGCAGCTCTCTGCCACCTAAATGATCGTGATTTCAAGTCAGTATGGATGAGCACAAAAAGGGGAGAAGCTAAAAATAATTTGCCCAGCACCTCAATACCCTCTGACATACCTATGAAGAAATTCTCTCTGGAAATGAGCACTGATGATATCGGTATTCATTTTGAAAGGAATCCTGACATACCATTGATGTATCTCAATGCTTTTTCATGCCATTTCTTTCTAGACAGTTTCGTGATCTTATTATGAAAAGGTTGAGCCCATAAGGGAGAAGTTCCACCACCAGAGTTGGCAGAGCAGCCAGGAAATCTTCAGTCCCCTTGTGGGTGCCTCTGTAAGTCCCACTAATCCACAGGAGCTCTGGAAAGCAGCTCTGCAGAGAGACATCTGGGAGTCCTGGTGGACAAGTTGACCATGAGGCAGCAATGTGCCCACGCAGCCAGGAAGGCCAACGGTTTCCTGGGGTGCATTAAAAAGAGCTTGGCCAGTAGATCAAGGGAGGTGATCCTTTCCCTCTACTCTGCCCTGGTGAGGCCGCATCTGGAGTACCACATTCAGGTCTGGACACCCAGTTCAAGAAGGATGGGGAAGTACTGGAGACAGTCCAGTGGAGGGCTGCAAAGATGATCAAGAGAATGGAGTACCTCTCTTATGGGGAAAGGCTGAGAGACCTGGGTCTCTTTAGCCTGGAGAAGAGAAGACTGAGAGGGGATCTCATCAATGCTTATATATATCTAAAGGGCAGGTGTCAAGCAAGCGGGACCAGACTCCTCTTAGTGGTGCCTGGCTACAGGACAAAGAATAACGGACACAAGCTGGAACACAGGGAGCTCCATCTCAACATGAGGAAAAATGTCTTTAGTTTGAGGGTGACAGAGCACTGGAACAGGCTGCCCAGACGGTCTATGGAGTCTCCTTTTCTGGACATATTCTAAACCCACCTGGATGTGTTCCTGTTCTAGGTGAACCTGTGATTCTATGATTCTGCCTTATGGTCCCCGACTGGTTTAGAAATTGTTCTTAGGCAGGGAATGTGTGGAGATCTGACTCATTTAGTATCTACAATTCTTGCAAAGAACTACATGCCATCTTATTCTGATTAACCTAAGACTTCCCACTGCCTTTTTTTCATGTGATCCCATGAAATTTAGCAGAGCTTGCAAAAATAAATCCCAGCATGCCCTATTCTGTGATAAAATCTCCTCACATGAACTAGCAGAAGATGGCCCTCAATATCTTTTTTCCTTATTATCTGTATAAATCAAAAGTTCATCCCAGGCGGGTAAACGATGCTGTCACAAAGTCTCAACTAGCTTTGAAAAAGGCAAATTTATAAAGTCTGCAACATGCTAGTTGCAGACTGTCTGAGGCCTTACTTGAATACAGTGTATTAGAGGGTTTTGTTTTGGATTGTGTTTTTTTCATTTTCACTTATGACTTTGAACTAAGAAAGAAAAATCTTCTAAGCAAATGATAAGAAAAAGTGCTTAAGGCAACTTTTTTTTGACTTTTTTTTTTTCTTAAATCTTTGTTAGGTGTCTTCCTTGTCAATAATGTGTACTTCTGCCTTCATAATATAATGTCTTTACTTTGGCTAAATCACTAGTTTTCAAGAAAAAAATAAGGATTAGTTTACCTTTAATGTCGGCACTGGGAAAAAAATTAAGTGGTGGATAGAGATTACTACTTTTAATATGTTTTCCCTTTGGTGTCAATTATTTCAAATCCAGGTTTCAGTTATTTCTATAAAAGTGTGGTAGTCATTTAGACCATGAATACCCTTAAAGAGATCAAAGACTACCAGAAGATTGATACATGCTGCAAAAATATATTCTTTTGCTTTCACTTACTCTTCACAGACTCTTAAGGCAAAAGTCAGCGGAGCCCACTCCCTACATAAAAAGTGAACACTTTTGCCTCTTTAAATCTTTGGACTTTAGATTAGAGTAAAACCACTGCAACACAAGATAAATTGCCTACAGGTAAGAAGCCTGAGAACATAGGTATCAATCCTATTTTTAGACAAGAAATGTAAACCTAATAGTATGCTGAAATTATATTTGGTTCACCAGTGGGGATAAAAGACATTGTTTAAGCCCTGGGCTTTGCTGAGATCTGAGATTTGGTTCTGAGCTTTAAGCGAACCCAAGTCCTTGGAGATTCATTTCCTTATGACAAAAATCCCTCCTGTCTTAGTATAGAATAAGCATAGCAATGGTCAGAACTCCAGCAAGTTATTGTTGTCATCAACATTAGCACCAACAGTTCTCAGGCTGATATATTTTAATGGGGAAGCTCAGCGTCCTCTGCTTCTGAAGTCTATTAATTTTGTGTTGGAATGCTTAAAAATTAGTAGTCATTTTTAAAGACTTAGTTGCATTTTGCATGCATTAGCTGTGGGCTGAGTGCAGATGATGCTGCATATAAGTAAAATGTGTCTCTGTATCAAGGACTTTACAACCCGGTGCACAGATAAAACAGTTTAGGTTTATAATATGCCAAATGACGGTACACCTGCAGCCCATAGAAATATTTCTGGGAGAGAAGCAGAAGAGAAATATAGCATGGAAGAAATTTGCTCATAGAGGATGAAACAGCTGAGAAGAGGTCACTTGATAGGGGAGGAAATAGAACAAATCCAGTAAGTCTCAAGATGTACTGCAAAGAAGTTACTAAGTGCTGCAAAAGTAAGAATGTGCAGATCTTAGGAGGTTTTTGAATCATTGTAGATCCTGGTTTTTGAGGAAATTTTAAATAGGGGTCATCAACAGCAAAAATTACTGGCAAAAATATTTCCTTTAATAACTAAAAATATATTTTATAGATCAGTGGAAGGTTTAAGGTTTTCTTTTTCTTTGAATCTGTCACTGCAGCTGTCAAATAGGACAGTTGATACTTAACCTTACCCCAAAAATGCCTATTACTTCCAAAGGGGACAATGCAATATATTGCATTTCCTTCTTTTACAAATGTCTTCGATGCATGTCATTTTTTCTACAGTTACCACAAGACTCAAGAATCTGGGTAGTGAGAACATCCTTCCCTTCTGACATACTGGCCCAGCTGCTGTGTATTTCTGCACCCAGTCTTGCAAAATCCTCTTACACAGCATTTCTAGCAGCCTGTTCATTTACAGAATTGCTGTTCCACAAGATATCCCAGCACTCTAAAACGTTATTATCTAATTTAGGAGAGGAAATTTAACTATGAAATTTCCCAGGATCTCCAGCTATTCAAGGAATAGCCTTCTCATACTCCTCAGTCAGGAACGTGAAAACAAAAGTAGACTGGGAGGTAACCTTCCTAAAGGACTATCCTTAAGATGATGGTTCTGTTGCAGAACCAGCATGTGTTTTGAAATGCACTCATTTGAGAGTTTTGAGGTAATAAATAGATCTGCCACCAAGTTTGTTCTCGGGCTGAGAACTAACTTTCTTTCTAGATGCGGAAAGCCAAGTGTGTATCTGCACACAGCTGGTTGGCTGGGAAACTTAGCTGGGCTAACAGAGGATCAGCTTCAAGCCCTTATTTAATCACTCTAGGCCAGTGCAGCATCAAGCAGAACCTTAATTATCTACATTTCTAACCAGTGCCCAGCCCCTAGGGTGTCTCGCTCTGCCAAATGATACATCTTTATGTACTACTTTGGCTCTGATATAATCTAAATGTGTTCTTCTGACCAGCTTTGTCTAATCTTACCAGGAGTTCTTTAAAAAACTCATTTAGAAAGTTTAGTTGTCATAAGAAGCTCCTATGCTCTCAGCATGCCTCTATTTGAAAACAACGGCTTCCTACAGGATCTGCCATCTGGAGAGCAAAAAGTTGAAGACAGTGTAAGATCTCATTCAAACTATAATAGAAGATGCTAGAGGATGAATTTGGATTTGCCAGCTTCATTCACCTGGAATAAAAAAAAGAAAAAGTCTAAACAAAGACACTGTCTGGGCTCCTTCTATAATCAAGAGATGAAGAAAATTCCAGAAAGTGATTCACTCTGTGTCTCACAAACACTTTGAGTTGGAAACATTTGCATTTTGGTGAGATGTTTGCAATCTTTTACTAAAAGTTTGTTTTCTGCATGCAACAAAAATCTTTAGGGAAGACTATGGCTGTAAGGCATAATTTTCTCTTCACTCTTCTGAAAGTAATGAAGCTCAGCACCACTCCTGGAAGGAATACTAGCTAATCCTATCAGTTTATATACCATCCAACCCCAAGATGTCATTCTCCAGTCTTACACACAGATCTTCTAACACATCTAGAAATGCATTTGTCTTTCCTTTTAAAATTGTTTCCTGGGTTGTCCATGTAAAAGTTTAATAAAAATAAATCCTGGGGTAAATAAATTAGTAATAAAGCCAGATTACCATAAACATATATACATAATATAAAGGCACTCATTTCTGACAATAGACATCTAGGAATCTTATGAAAGCTTAGGAGAAGTCTTTACTGTTACTAACCTGAGCCACAATACATGGAAGAAAGAGAGAGAATTCAGCTATTCAGATGTCCGGGGGAAGTAACTTTCTGAAGAACCACATCACTGTGGTTTTTGCCACTCAGTGTATCATTGGGCACAAATCATTTCATAATCATGCTGAACATCGTTTTTATGTCATAAACATTAAGACCCTTCCCCTGTCTCTTGGGAACAGAGGCAAGTACTTCTACATTGCTTTCACTGTGCTTTTGAAAACCTCATTAAATTAGAGAAGAGGACATTCAATACCCATGAGGAGATAGTGTGCCTTGAAGCACTGACTCATTAAGTAATCTTTATGCGTAAACGTCATTAGTTTCCATCTCTTCCAGATGTTCCCCTTAGCCAACAAAACAAGTGCAGTTATCAATTTCCTAACATCATTCATAAACATTAATTCACCCTCTTTCTTTACTATGCACGTGTAATTGTAATACACATATAGTTCTACAATGGTTGAATTCAAAGGCTTAGAGTTGAAGTAGGAGCTCTAAATAGGTGTTTTCAATAATTGCTCAGCTTATGTGACAAATTGGCTTAGTAATATGTCTGCCTTCAGCATTTCCCATGACTGGCTAAACCAGCTACAAATAAGCACTTTGATGTCTAGTAAACTCCATCTAAACTCTTATTTAAAAACAAACCACAATCAAATATGGAAATGTTGAGGGATATTTACCACTTGGCCACTTGGTTTCTCAGAGATTAGCAGAAGAGATGGGTTTATTTCCTTTTATCATGTGCTTTAAAACTCCAAATTAAGTGGGTCACAGGCTGAGTCCTTCAATAGATGCATAATCCTGATAAAATGCTTTCTGTTGCTATGCTTTTAGCACATATGTCTACTTGTCAGTCTCAGTCCCTGTTGCCATGTTACCATAGTTATCCTGTTTCAAATACTTCATCATCGTTACTGTTGTCAGGGTCAATAGTGTATCTATGCTAGGGATGTTCATGTATTGGGACTGGCTCAAATGGAGTTAACTTTCTTAACAGCAGCCTATATGGTGTGGCATTGTTGATACATGGACACAAAACAGTATTGATAATACATCACTGTTTTGGCTGTTGCACAGCATCAAGGCTTTTTCCAACTCTGCTGCACAATCAGGTAGGCAAGGAATTGGAAGGGGGCACAACTAGCACAGCTGGGCTGACCTGGTCAAAGGGATATGCTCTACAAAATGACATCATGCTCAGTGATAAAAATGGGAAATGGGAGGATGGGGATAAGGGCAGAAGGTTCTTTTGCAAAGTAGTGTTTGCTTGAAGGCTGGATGAGCATCACTTTGTTTGTGAGAGGTAGTGAGTAACTGTCTTTGCATGACATGGGTTTTTTTGTGTTGTGTTTGGCTCTGGATTTGTTTTTATGTCTTTCCTTCACTTATTAAATTGTCTTTATCTCTACCCATGAGTCTTCTTGCTTTCACTCTTCCTATCCTCTCCCTGCCCCTGTGCAAGGAAATGGAGTGAGCAAGGAAGGAGCTGTGTGGGTGCCTACCTTCTGGCCAACACCAGCCCACCACAGTAAGTCATTAAAAATAAGTATGGTACAACTGTTCAGACGTCTAGTTAACTGAATTTTCCCTGATCTAAAGTAAAAAGCTTTGTGTGGTGTGTGGCTTGCTCTATAACACCGAAGTGCCAAAGTCTGCAAGGCACCCATCATTCGGTATGGCCCAATTCTGGTGCCTTTCTGACTGTTCCAAAATTCTTTCAAGCTGAAAACTGATGTCCAGCAAGAGGTAAAATAAACTTGACCTCCAGTGTCTGATATTTACATATAGGCAATTCAAGGTAACATTTCCCCCAAAGTAAATCTTCTACAGACATTTGCTTGTTTAAGAACCTGCAAAGCAGGTGCTAGAGTGATTCCTCATCCAAATCAGTGGAAAACATCTGAAATCTTGCTTCTGTAGTACTATAGTCATACATACCCTGCTTCTCTTCTTATCTGGAAGCTTTTGGCTGTCACCTTGTGAAAAGACTGTCACTAAAGGGCCAGTGCCTGAGAGCTTTCCAGAGGCTGCAATGGCAACAGGATTAGGCCATGATTAACTCTTGTAGGATATGGGTCAGACATTGGATAAACATGAAGAAAGGGATTTCTGTATTTTCTATAAATCTAACATACTGCAACTCAGACTTCTTACTGCCGTGGAAACACTACTAATTCATCTGTTTTATTTCCAGTTAGCTAAAAGAGTTCTGAATCACATGTTAGTACGGACATTCAAATACATTAATACAGATAAGAAAACTACAGGTGCAAACAGCTACATTGTCACGTACCTATCAGCTTCTGAGCACTCTGAGATAAGATGTTTCATTAGTTATATATTTTTATATTTTATCCTTGTACTGGATTTTCAAAGACATTTTCTCTATTTAAATTTGCACTTGAAAAATGAACTGAAAATGATCAGTGGGAAAGATTACCACCATAACCTGTTATTTTTTAGCCAAATATACAGACTCAGGTAAATTACTCACCTCCTTGGATTTGTCATCGTGCCTGACAGCTTGCTTATATATCCAGTTATGATTATGCATTGATCTTAATGATGAATAAACTACATAAATGCTAAGATAAGCATGGAAAACTTACCATTACAACATTCTTCCTTATAATAGATTACATATATTATAGTTGCTGGGGCTGGAATTCTAGTGATTAGGAGAGGTTAATAATGCAAAAAATGAGTCTAAACAACGTGTCTTTTCTCAGCACTGAAGATGAGATCCTGAAAAACGTCACACACCAAAGGAAATATTTGTAAGAATCTTTGCTGTTAGAGTTTATACAGCCTCCTCCATTTCCTAAAAAGAAAGATGTTAAGAAATGTCTT